>OX384036.1:1817500-2267500 GCA_947534325.1 Agonum fuliginosum
ATTATAGAAATGCAAAAGGCTGTGTTTAAGCAAGGCAGTGTTCGCAGATTAGGGTTTTGAATACCTAGCCATACTCGAGATAAGCCTAGGATTAAAAATCAAGACCAAGACGCAAGACTAGACGCTCAAGACCAAGAGTCTCAATCCTTTGACACAATAATGTACCTAATTCATTCATAAAATTAAATATATAAAAAATAATTTTGATACTTAAATTATAAAAAATTGCTTTTCACTGATGCCGTGCCATAATGTCAACATTATAAGCCTCAATTCGAAGACCATATTAGCGCTCATTATATGCCAAGGAGCATAATAAATCCAGTATGATACTCAGTCTCTGTGTCATAATGAAATAACAAACAACTCTCAACTCATTACCTACTACTACTAATAGGAAGTTTCAAAAATAGCATAATATACCTAATTTTTTTGTTCAATACCAAATCATTTATTTTACTTTTGGCAAATTTACGCTAGCAGATAAAATTTTGTACGCAATACGGATCGTAGCCAATCATTATAGTACATGTCGTGTTATCAAACTCGACTTCGCCTCGTCTGATAATATTCACAACTATAGGACCATAATGATTGACGATACAATACGTTACGATAACATAAATAACTTACAGTATCTAAATTCGAAATGTAGGTAGTACCCAAGGGGTAGTACCTACTTTCATAAATCATTACCACTAGGTACTTTACAAAAGTATAAATTGTTCTTAAATTCAGTTAACTGTTACTGGTGACATTTCCTTAATTATTAAAGAATTTAATATTGATGAAATTATAAATTTATTCAAAATTTAGTACATTTTTATACTGATAAAAAGTATTATGTTCTTAATTGTATCATCAACCTTTTAATATGCAACATTTATTGACAATTATCAACAACATAATACGTTAGTTACTTATAATACGTTTGATACTTATTAGTTAATTCATTTTAGTCACGGAATTAATACGTTAGCATAATAACATCCAAACCTTCCAGTTCCATAATATGCGAACTGTCATCTGATAAAATAAACAAAATTGTTGATTTGTTTTAACATCGCTGTCGTTGATGATTCGATTAAGCTTTGAATACAACGCGAATATATGCGATTTAAGCCCCCTGAGATTTCAAAGAGGCTCGGTTTCACTTCGTCGCTTAGCAACATCCTCGGTATTACGTATAAATCGCACAATATTCTTAATTTTCATTTTAATCAGAGTTTCTACCAAACCCTCTTCTGTTGGATTCAAGAACGATATAAAAGGTTTTTTATTTAGTTCAGTTTAATCAGAGATATTTTTTACAAAAACCGAGTAGGTATATAGACAGTTTGCAAGTTAATAAATCGCAATGAATTTTCCAGTACCTAATTAATTTTTGTTGCGATTTAATTTTTTTGCGATGAATTTCCCTGCGATGAATTTTCCTTGTGAAGAATTTTCTGCGATGAATTTTCCGTGACCGATTGTATACTTGTTATCTATACCTTTAAAATTTATTTTATTTAAAAATTTGTGTATAAAATCATCATGTACAATAAATTATTGTTCAAGTTCTTTTCCGTCTTTTGAACTACAGTTAAAAATTATCTAGAAAGATCATGCATAGCTTAAGATATTATCACATATTCGCTACAATTTAGCACAACTTATGTTGATAATTGATGTTCTTTCAAAATAAATACCGTTTTTAAAAATATGCTAACTGTGGAAAATATTTTGCTACTATATAAATCAATGTTTATTTTCATTATTTTGCGCAGTTATTCTCCCGTTCATTAACTTTACATGTATTTTATTTTTTATCTTCATCTGTGCATGTACTATTTATAGAAATAAATCAACAATGGAATAAGGTAAATAAATAAATATTGCAAACTGTATCGTTGCAATCTTTTAACTGTTAAATTAAACTTGATTTTAATCAATAAACAATATTTTTATTGAATTTCTCTATCATTATCTGCAAATGTCATTGTAAATTGAAAAATTGAAATTTGTTAATCTTTTGCAGTGATTTTTTTAGTGGTCATTTCAAGTTGTTTATTCCTGTAAATTATAACTTTTTCTGTTTTATCGATTTCAACATTGCCAATAAATTTTCGCAATTTATATTTTCTTATCATTTTCGCACTTATAATGTTTAATATTGAAACAGTGTTAGACAAATATGATATTATATAATATAACTTCTCTTACCCTGTGTACTTTCAAAGAAATAAGATATTTTTCTGAAAACGTACAAAAAAATCTGACGTGGCCACCACAAGACAACCGCCATACCTACTTTATTCTTTTTACTTATTACCTATACAAATGTATTAATATATAAGTACTATTACTACTGCTACTACTCTCAAATATATTTTAGTCATTTTATTTACACTGCAGAAGAAGATATAAACAATATTTTACTATTGTCACTGTGACTGTCATATCATTGTGTCATAATCATTTGATAGTAACAAATGATACTATCATGGACTACAAGATACCGAAATACTAAATTAATATAAGTATTATTATACTTTAATTATTCTTAAATGATATCAGATACAGAAAAATTTATAAAATACCGATTGTAGGTAATAATCACATAATCTTTCATTTAAAATAAAAATATTTGTCTTAAATTAATTATTTATTGAAATATTTTTAAAAAGTACTACTTCCGGTTTGTAGATTAAAACCAAAATTTAATGGCTTGTTAAGATTCGTATTAAAACCTTAAATATAAAATTTGGTATTTAAATGTTTGATATTTTTGGAGTTATCGTGTCTGAAAAAATTGTAACATACGAACGAACGCACACACGCACACACACACAGACATCATCTCAAAAATGTGTAATTCGTATTCTAGAGACCCTAAAACGTGCTTATCCACCAAAAAATCACACTCGAAAATTTTGACCCATCACAATACCTCTCTTATAGAATATGAGGCGAGAGGTAAAAATTATTGACATATTATTAAAAAGATATAAAACCAACTATGAATGAACTTTTATTGTAATATGTAGTCAAGAATCTAACTATCGAACTATACAACAAATAATTTGTGTCAAAACAGATTTGCTACAAACAGTTTTTCTTTGTTACAGTATATTTGCTTCAACAACTACCAACTTAACTCAATACTACTTGCTACAATAATTAATTAGTTTATCAAAAGTACTAGATAAATAATTATGGTCTTACGATTTTTAGTAATTTATTATAATTTGATTATTATTGGTTAGTTACAAAGTTATTATATTTATTTGTATACAATAATAATTTGGTATGTTTTGATTGACGTCAATTATATTTGTTTCCTAGTTAATAATTAAACCATGTTATCTTTTTGATTAAATGTAAGGTGTATTTCGATAACATAAAAATGAACTTACTTAAAAGATTTATAATTATTTCAAAGAGAGACAAACAAATTTGTTAAGGTGAACGACCATTTTTTAAATTTGCTTTTAACAATATTTGAAGTGTAGTGACCTAAATTTTGGTTCCATTTTGTTGCTATAACAATGTTGAGCTTTATCTTCTTTTGACGACAGATTTCTGTACAAAAATTATTACCTATTCTTGAATTTTGAATATCCAATTACCTATGTAAGTCTGCTTATGATATGTATGTAATATTTATTGATTGTATGTTATCAGCTCCCTGATGAAGACTGATTTGCAGGGGAAATGTCAGTGTGTTATTGTATTTTATTAAATTGACTACTTCCCCAAAAGACTTATTTATATAAAAGTAACATCGATAGATGTATATAAAATATGTTCGACTGCATCTAATACCTTATTCTATGACACTGTTTACTGTCTATAAACGGGTACTTTATTGGACTAGTACGATAAAATGCAAAATTTTACTTCTGTCAATTTTATGTCGAAATAAATGTTATAATTTAATGCATGTTATTAAATTAAATATATAATTTCTTTTACTTTCTTTTAAGGAGGTTGGGGACGCCTGCAGTGGCGTACCCAGACATTAACTTTAGAGGGAGGATATGAAAATAAAAATATTTTTGATAATGTAAAACAAAATTAGCTCAACGCACGTTGGCTGATGTCATTGCATTGCTGTGATATTTATTTTTACAATAATTACTAATTCCCTAATCAAAAATGCTTGACATGCTTACATTTTTTTTAAATAACTTGCAAATGGTTTAGACAAAGTACACAAAATCTTCAAGAACTTATTTTTAAAGGTTTATTGGAAATATTAATAAAATTTTTCATCATTTTATCATATAGTTTAAACAAAAATTTAGTGAACTGCCATAAGAGTCCATGTAAAACGAGCGAATTTCAACATTTAATTACTCAAAAACTGGATAGACGAAAATTTAAAAAACTTGTTTCATAAATAGCTATTTCGATACAGTAATGTATATTAGGTTGCTGAATTTTTATAGGAAAAAAGGAGATTTATATATGAAGTCCAAGAGATTTATATATGTTTCATAAAAACTGATGAGTCCGCAATAATATATTAAAGAACAAATTTATAAGACACGATTTTTTCGCATGCGTCCAAATTTAGTAAAACGAGCCCTCAGGCGAGTTTACTAAAGAACAAGTGTGAAAAAAGTCTTATAAAATGAGTTCTTTGTAATATTTTTTTTCTATTTGGTATCTTTTTAATATGAAAATTTAAATTAAACTGCTACAATATACACAAGTCGATTTAGTTATATGTGTAACGTTTTTGTTGGTACATGAATATTGCCATTTATTTAACTGTCACTGTAAAAGTATATCATTAATGAACTATTCTAGGTGATAAGTGCAGACATTATAGAAAAATTGAACGTATATGGTTTCTATTACTAGATTAATTAATTTTATTAAATAAAAAGTAATTAATTAAGCAAATAAATTTGTCAGTTCTGAGGTTTGACGTTTGACAATTGAAGTAAATGTCATCTGATGCCAATATCAACCTCCTAAAAATATGTTGCGTGTCACAAAGTGAACCTTGGCGACGTTCAGTTACGTTTCACAAAGTTAACTTTGTGAACGCCAAATAGAAAAAATAATGTATTAGGGGATCCAGTCCATTAAAATAACGTAACCTAGGGAAAGAACTGTTATTTACATTTTATGGGCTTATTTTCACTGATTTTCATTGTTTCATCGCCTACGTTTTTCAATATTTTATTTTAAAGTTATATTTTAGAATAATTTCAAAATTTAGAAAGCATATGCTAAAATTTTTTACCTACCTACACAAACTGAGGTTTAGAGGACTCTATTTTGCGTACTTGTTACATAAATAACTATTATAGTAAAAAAGTTAAATAAAAGGAAACTGCATAAACTGTGATATGTCTAGTATTTATTAGTAATAAAAAAGCACTCATTTTTGTACAACGTACAGTATACATTCAGTCTTAACATTTATTAAATTAAACGTCAATAATCAACAAAATTCCTCATATCCTAATTTACAATAAATAAATATAAATCAAAATTTCTGTAGTCATAATTGCACGTAAATAAAAAAATATAAAAATATGGGCAAGACAACAGTTGAGCTCAAAAAACATAAAAATTATAGATCACAAAACAAAAACCTCTAAGAGATTTTAAAGTGGCGAGTTGGTTCTTTGGGCGCTTTAGAGTCGCTATTTCTTTGAAAAAGCAATAAACGTTGTTTAAATATTATAAAGTTCGTTTGTATTATTTTAAGGGTGTTTTAAATTAACAATGAGTAACAATTTTTTTTTCTGGAGTAGTATTTCAGTGAAAAATTATTTATTATATTTCATAGCTGTGTTTCATTTATACCTACATTTGATTTAATCAATATATTTTGTTATTCCATGTAATTAACTTTGGGTCACTATGTTTAATTTTAGTATCTGTTTGAATCAGTTATTTAGACTTGACTTCGGAATATGTTCATTTTGTTATTTAAATTGCTTATTAACTCAAATTAAACAAGATATATAAAGGGGTTCTATAATAATTTATGATTTAACAGACATTTTCTATATCTGTAGTCAACTGATTTTGTAAATTAACAAATGGAATACAGCATAAATAGCAAATTATCATCAATATCGTAGATAATTTGATCTGAACCTACTTATTGTTAAATTAATGGCACTAGTTTTATTATAATCAACTATTTTACAGTATAATTTGTTATTTTTACTTTTTCTTGGCAAAATAAAATTGATCTGATTTCCATTCGTTTTAAATTGTAGATTCATTTTTGTAATATCAAATATAGTTTTTCATTTTTGTACATTTACCTAAACAAACGAACGGCTACTTTACATCTACAATAAGAATCAAAACATAATAATCTTAACGCAAGAATTAAATTTCCTCGTAAGTCTATCCATCATTTTGATGCGCTCTCAATTGATTTGGGAACTTTTGCAGCAAAAAGCACGTTCTTTAAATCACACCCTGTATTATATTACTGCAAACAAAAAATAGTGTGAACCTGTTAGGACACTAACTAGTATTTATTTATTGTTTTTAGTACGCTAAAAAGAAAAAATAGCGTAACTTTAAACACTAGCTAGTATCTCACTATTTTTAGTGTATGTTATAGTTTGCTTTTAATAAAATAGCGAACTCTAAAACGCTCTAGTCTCTCTATTCGCATAGCCAGTCACAGGGCAGTTTGGGCATCTTGTTAGCAGGCCAAGGGAGGTAACCAGCGGTTTTGAACACCCAGTAGTCGTAAGACACTTTTAACACTAAACCCACTAGTAAAATCACTTCAACACTGATGATGTAATAGATATAGTCCGTCCAGTTTTGATGGTTGTCTTGACACATCACTGCTGGGTCTAGGTTTATCACTTCATCGTTGTTCTCACAATAGATCTCGTTGTAGTCCGGGATGTATTTCTTTTTTGTTAGGAGTGAAATCTGTGGAGAAAATAAATAATGTACGAAAGCAGTGACGTAAGAAATCAGTCGGATTTTAATAAAGATACTTCCAACCCTTCCAACAAAAGGTATTGTACAGGGTCCGGCACAAAGGACGGATGGTTTTAAAAAAATCATAAAATCGGTAATTTTTACTCAAAAACAAATGTATTTATGGATTCGGGTTCGCAATGAAATAGCATTTGTGACAATTAAGTGTAGAAAATCACATCAGTCATGTGGTGACCGATTTGGGATTTGGCCAAACATTGCTGGAGGCGTTCTTGGAAGTTAGCGTAGACTCTCTCCAACATCGCTTCCTCAACTTGGGCGACCCGAAAATTTTGATATTTGGTATTTAACATTTGTATATAAATTGGAAGAGCTCCGTAGATTTTGGTACAAATATCTTCATCGGAAGTGATATTTTTTGAAGATTGAAAAGGTTAATTGTCAAAATTGTATATAAATTTGGAAAAATATAGTATTTATTTGTAATAAGAATAAGAGGAAAAGTTATTTGCAACTTACGTTATAAAAAAATTGTCTTTATCTGGTAGCATTAAAGAACTGCAGTAAAATTTAAAAAATAAATTTATCAAATAAAACGTTGATATCTTGTAATCCATGATCGGTTGATTTTTGTTTCTGCGTAAAAAATATTGACGGGTGAGACGGGTGACAAGTTGGCATACTAGCGCTATATAAGTCCTAAGTAAGACATTAATTGTAGTAATTGAACGGAGGATGGCTTCAACACAGCAGAGTTTTCCTGTGAATGAATCTTTTTATTTAGGTGATGCAAATTTCTGTGTTTGAATATTTTAGATTTTTATTTGTATATTTTAAATGGGCACCGGATTGTACGTATACATTTCTGTTTAAAGTCTAGATAAGGCGGAAGGTTGTGTGATGGCCACGTCAGATTTTTTCTATAAAGGTTAGAAACGAATGTGTTTTCTTCTCGTGCCGATAACAATGTATATTATAACCAGTGGCGGATCTACCGAGAAGCTACTGAAGCTATCCAACGCTACATTCGTTTTTCCTCCTGTCGCTCTAGGACGCCATCTGCGCGTGCAGTCTCTTTTTTATGTTTTAAGCACTTATAATTTATATTTACCTTTAAATTTTTCGCGGTGTTACATTCACAATGCAGTCGATTTTGTCCAAAGAAAACTTGTTGTTGAGCGTCTTTATTCCTATCAAAAATATATGACAACATGTACATCGGTATCTGCAAAACAAAAATAATACTGCAATTATTTTATAAGTTACTTTTGAATAATGATCTTGCTTACCGCTTTAAGACTATTGTTCCTTAAACTTAGCCTTCTGAAATTGTCTAAGAATTTAGTCCCTTCCAATGATGTTATTGACATGATTTGATTGTTATCTGCGTACAATTCCCTTATATTTTCGAAGGATTCATTTCCCATTTTTAATACAGTAATCTAAAACAGAAAATTTGAAACTAATTTTTATATCACTTTTACAACAAATTATTTGAGAAAGATACACATGGTTCAGGTGTAATAAATCGAATGTTGAAGACCGGAAGTCGATATCTTTCTTCATTCGAAAATAAAAGCTGTTTTTTGTTTGAAAAGACAAAATTACGCTTTTGTTGAAAATGACAAGAAATTGTATAAATATATTTTCACGATTTTCTCGAGAACTGTACTTCTTACAGAAAAAATGGATAATATACCATTTTTTAGTAAATTTTATGCTCTACAATATCCTATGTAACAATTTTTCTCGTAATATTAATCATACGAGATAAATAAAGAAAACTAAAAAAAAAACTAAAAGAGAATAGATTAATAATTGACATGTATGCCAATTTTCACACTTTAATCACAAAATGCATAGTTTTGTCCTATAACCGCGGGACTATGTGTAACTTACGTTGTTATTGGAGATATTAAGAACGATAGTATTTGCTGGCAGAACTTCTGGCATTTCAGTCAAATGTTTTCCAGCACAGTCCACTTTGAAAGCAATCGTGGGCAACTTTCCTAGCACATAATCTGTCCTGTAGTATTCGCACGTGCAATTCGACCAGCAATTTTTCCGCGCCTGTAAAACCTAGTTTAGATCACAATATTTGTTGTAACACATGCTTATCATGCAAGTTATATTAATGAAAAAGATTTACAATTTTATTGAACAATGAAACGAAGGATAATGGGAATGAAAAAGAAGCTATATAGTGCCAACACCAATAGTTAATTGTATAACAAGATTTGAAAATATGTTTTTTTCGAACACGAACGACAATTGCAGCCCGAGCGAAGAGAGGGTTCCAATCGTTTGAGATCGACAAAATATTTTCAATACGTGTTATACCTACACACTATTTTTTCTACTCCTGCAAAACAAGGAAGTTAAAAATTACAAAAATTTACATTATTTTTTGACATTTACTGTTTCATTTTTCAAGTTTCTACATTGTTTTTAATGTCGAAAGCAGCTGTTTGTTGCAAGTGTGTTGCAAAGTACCTACCTAAATGTGCGAAAAGTTATTTTTAGCCTCCTGAAGTATAAACATAACAATCATACATCGTTGACGTCTATGTCTATGTAAGTTGCGATTTTACACATATGCCATGCCATGACTTTCCGCATCAATGCGGTAAAGAGCATCGAATTTTATTGCTTTAATAGGCCGTTAAAATTGCTTTGTAATAAAAAAGAGAACCTGCAAAAACGTTACTTTACGCAATTTATTGTTTAAGAGTCTAAAGTATTATAAATCAGATTAATTTTAAATGTGACACTTGGTGTCATCAATTACTTAGCAGTTGTTTCAATGCTACTTAACAGAAGGAAATTTTAGTGCAAGAAATGTCAAATTCATCTCACTTCACCTCATAAAAAAATAGGTACGTTAAGCTGGAATAACCCCATTAGCAGAACCGGTCAAAACCAGAAGGAATAATTAGTACTCGATTATTACTAATTAATTACCCTAATCCCTAATTTATTACTGTGGTCAAGAAAACTAACAAAACCGTACTAGAGCCGCACAAACTCGGTTTTTGTTTCTACTACACTAACAAAGCTAACAAAACCGTACTAGAGCCCCACAAACTCGGTTTTTGTTTTTACTACACTAACAAAGCTAACAAAACCGTACTAGAGCTCATAAATTCGGGTTCGTAAAACCCTCGTTAATTTAAAAAAAAACTGCAGTAATAAATTAGGGATTAGGGTAATTAATTAATAATAATCGAGTAATAATTATTCCTATTGGTTTTGGCCGGTTCTGCTAATGGGGTTATTCCAGCTTAACATACCATAAAAAATACGATATTTTAAATAAATAGGCCAAAAAATATAATACATTATGTATGCGTTAGGTATTTGTACATCGCTCGGTTTTATTAAAGCATTCCGCTTTGCGTAGTACTTTAAGAGGCCCGTCTACTACCTAAAATCCAGCATAAAATGTACTAACGTAGCGAGTGTTTTGTGGCCAGTACAAGAATAGTGAAATTTTATTTCAACCAGGATTTAATAGAGAAAGAATGGATCTACAGATGTGCATTTTTAAAATTTTGATTAAAAAATTGTACATGAATATAAAAATTCAGAAAAATACAAAAAAATCCTATTTTATGCAAACTTTACACGGTTATATCTCATGACACAAATTAATTTTAAAAAGACACATCTCTCTAGATCCACTCTTTCTCTATTAAATGTTTATAAAAACATTATCCTGAATTCAATAATAATCTGACAGTTTACTCGCAACGAAAACACTTTTACAGTATTTTTCAACTTCAAAATTACATTGCATAGCTAGGAGCTAGGATGCGGCAAAGTACGAGTTTCGGGCTGGTTTCAGGCAGCCCTAGTAGTGAGGAAAAGAGTGGAATGGAAAAAAAAGTAAAATCGAGAGTATACTAGAAATTCGGTAAAAACGTAGACGAGCCACTTAATATAGAACCTCGCGTTGCAAAATTATCTCTACCGCACTTATAATGTAAATAACTATTACCACACTACTGGGCACTTTGCAACAGTTTTACTTTTTTTGAATGTCCATTGTTTCCACCACAAAAACTTTGCAGAACACTTGCGACTTGCAAATTAAAAATACTGTAGAAACATGAACTTTCATAAACAGGCGTAGAAAAAATAAGTAGTTTCCGACAAAGATATTTTTATTTATTATACTTTTCTCTTACAGGTTCTCCATTTTGTCAAACGTATTTGAAGATCGTCTTATACTCACATTGAAGAACTTGTCAACTTGTTCTAAAGGTAATAGTTCGGTGGAGTTGAACCAGTGGAAAGACTTGGAAATAGAACAAAATGTTTGGTTCACTTTCTCGAATTCGAAGATGGTGGAGCTGTTCTTGGCGTTTAGAAGACTTTGGCATAATGTTTTGTTGTTGTCTGAAATCATTATTATTAAGGTAATTACTAAAAATGTATTCTTTCATATACCTAATTAATCATGAAGAGATTTTAAAACTGAATATTCCTGTTAAGAATGGTATATTGATTCGTACAGTATTATTTCATTCAGTAATGTATTTCGTCCAACAATAACCCTTCTAAGTCATTTTCTTCTTGGGCTTTTAATGTGTCCAAGTTCAAGCGAGGGGTTAGGGTTATTGAATATTTTCGATAAAAATGAAGGCAGATGTTCGACTATGTAATTCCAGTCAGTTTGACCAACTTTTAACAGTTTTGGCTATAGTATCTTACCTATAGCGGAAATTTGTGCTAATTTGCTCTAATTGTCATAAATATGCATTAATTTCCTCTAATTACTTTTAATTAACACTAATTTTTTTTAATTTGCACTAATTTGCTTTATTTAGCACTAATTCGCTTTATTTAGCACTAATTTGCTTTATATAGCACTAATTTGCTTTATTTAGCACTAATTTGCATTAATTTACTTTAATTTGCGATAATTAGTACTAATTTGCTCTAATTTACACTAATTTTCTTTAGTTTGCGCAAATTTGCTTTAATTAGCGCTTTAATTTGAGACATTTGTTTTAATTTGCGCTAATTACAACTAATTTGCAGTAATTTACTTTAATTTGCGCTAATTAGTATTATTTACACTAATTCGCTTTATTCAGCATTAATTTGCTTTATATAGCACTAATTTGCTTTGTTTAGCACTAATTTGCATTAATTTACTTAAATTTGCGATTATTAGTACTAATTTGCTTTAATTTGCACTTTGCTCTAATTAGCAATAATTTGCACAAATTTGCATTGATTTAATTTTTCACTAATTGGTTCTAGACTGGCTAGTAGTAAGGCTGGCGCACGACAATATCCTGTACTTGAAAACCCTCCAACCACTCCATCCCTTACTTGAAATATCCAGCGTGATCTTAGCATCCTGGTGATAGTTGGGCAGGTCCGTGAGGTTGTTGTGGCTGAGATCGAGCCTCTTCATGTGGCGCAGGTAGTACAGCACCCGCTTGCCGATGTGCTCGATGCCATTGTTGGACATGTTGAGGCACAGGATGGGCGTGTTCCTCTTGAACGCCTCACTGATGTTGCGGATGTGTCCGTCGGTGATGGCGAGGCTCCGCAGCCACCGCGTCTTTGTCATGAAGCTGCGGTTCAGCTGCGGCAGCGTGGCGTTTATTATGTGCAGAGAGGTCACGTTCTCGTTGCCTACACCTGCGGGAGAGGTAAACAAAGGTGTAAGAATAAAGGTGTGTCGACTCTTTCGTAATCCGTCGAACCGAGCGAATCATACGTCGTTAGTTTCATTATTCCCCACTGGCGCTGCGATTGCCATGTAGAGGGTAAAATGGCGACCCCTGCCCGATCTACACCACTGAAATATACGAGGCAAGGTGACAAGTGCTGTGAAGGATGCAAAGGTTGGCATACCTGCGTGTAGGGGGCTTCGTAACGGCCAAACCGAGCCCTGGTTCAATTCATTCCGTTGAGAAATGTCGTCACAGGAGGAGATTTCGTCAACCTCCGCAGAGGTCGTTCGCTCCACCTCATCGGTCATCAATTTCCTCATTTTGCGTCAAGAATCCGCGGCCGAAATCCATCGTCAATTTGTGGAAACTTATGAGCCTGAGGTAATGTCATGTCAGCACGTTTACAAGTGGGTTCGGTTATTTAAAGAAAGTCCCACTAACACTCATGACGAAGAAATGAGTGAGGCCGTCCGCCGCGGACTCTTGACGCAAAGTGAGAAACCTCGGCCGACGGCCTCACTCCTTTCTTCGTCATGAGTGTTAGTGGGACCTTCTTTAAACAACCTAACCCACTTGTAAACGTGCTGACGTGACGTTACCTCAGGCTCATAGGTTTCCACAAGTTGACGATGGGTTTTGGCCGCGGATTCTTGACGCAAAGTGAGTAAATTGATGACCGAGGAGGTGGAGCGAACGGCCTCTGCGGAGGTTGACGAAAGCTTCTCCTGTGACGGCATTTCTCAACGGATTTAATTGAACCAGGGCTCGGTTTGACCGTTACGAAGCCCCCTACACGCAGGTGTGCCAACCTTTGAAAAAAATATTCCCTGCACCCTTCAGAGCACTTGTCACCTTACTTTCTGAATATGTCTCGTAGTAATACTGGAACGTGCACTCCCTATGCTCGCTGTGTACGAAAAGCGAGCCGAGAGAGACAGCTACTCGTATGTGATTCTATCGTTGTCTTACACCAATCAGGACTGTACGACAAAGACGCAATCAGCCGCGAGTCGCTGTCTCTGTCGGCTCGGGCACCAATCAGGACTGTACGACAAAGACGCAATGACCAACGACTCGCTGTCTCTGTCGGCTCGGGCTGGCGTCGCGAGTGCACGTTCCAGTATTACTATATTTCAGTGATCTACACACTTTAATGTGACGAGACTAGTGACCCCGAAATATTTAATATCATGTAAATACCAAGCAATTAATAAGTGGTAAAGTGAATTCATGTGAACCTAAGTGTAGTGCGAAGTGCAAACGGTGAAGTGCAAAGCGAGAGATGAAGTGCGAAATGCGAACAATGAAGTGCAAAGCGAGAGGTGAAGTGCGAACAGTGAAGTACAAAGCGAGAGGTGAAGTGCGAAGTGAAATAAAAGTGCAGCGAACAACAGCAAAAAAACAAAAGAAAGAGGGGCAAACAGAAACATCACCAGAAAGGTGACATAATCACGACAGTGAATACCAAGCAATTTATAAGTAGTAAAGTGTATTCATGTGAACCTTAATGTAGTGCGAAGTGCAAAGCGAGAGATGAAGTGCGAACAATGAAGTGCAAAGCGAGAGGTGAAGTGCGAACAATAAAGTGCAAAGCTAGAGATGAAGTGCGAGCAGTGAAGTGCAAAGCGAGAGGTAAAGCGGGAAGTGAAGGAAAAGTGCAGCGAACAATAGCAAAAAACAAAATAAAGAGGAGCAAGCACCAAAAAGGTGACATAATCCCGACAGTGAATACCAAGCAATTAATAAGTAGTAAAGTGAATTCATGTGAACCTAAGTGTAGTGCGAAGTGAAACAGTGAAGTGCAAAGCGAGAGGTGAAGTGCGTAGTGAAAAAAAGTGCAGCACATTATCATCTAACAACCCCGGTGCACATTTTGTCATATTTACAAAGGTACATTTAGTCATATTATCAAACACAATTAATTAAACTAAACATAAATGCCTTCGAACTCACTGGTATTATAAAACCCCTCTAGAAGCTTATCCAGCCCGGTGACGTCACAACATACGACAGCGTTGCTGATCTCGCTGTCCGTGCGACACCTGCCGGGCGCACCAGGAGGCGGACAAGCGTCGCGGCCTCGGTGGAAGCACTGCTCGGCCGCCGCTGGAGCGACGCTCGACGTCGCGTGCCTCGGCGCCGCCTCGGTGCTCGAGGGCAGCTCCGGCGTCAGCTGTTCCTCGGTGCGTGGGTGGCAGGGGAGGAGCGGGAGCAGGAGGAGGAGGAGGAGGAGGAGGAGGAGGAGGAAGGGGTGGTGCATCTGTAATAGAAGATGAGTGATGTTTAGCAATATTTAATTATATTTAATAACTGTAAGTTATATATGTATATTTTAGTAAATATTGAAAATAAGAACATCATTTTACTAAATGTAAAATGTAATATATTTTTACCTCTCGCCACTCAGTACTGTAAGGGAGGTATTGTAATAATATTAAAATTTCGATAGTGAGTTTTCAATGAATAAGCACATTTTGAGGTCCCTACAACACGATTTTGATAATTTCGCGATGATGTCTGTGTGTGGTGAGTGTGTATGGATGTTGGAGATATGATAACTCAAATACCACTGAATTAAAATTTTTGGAAATTTTTATATTCTGACACTCTAGATTATATCTGACTAGATTTTGGTGTTGATCGTGCAACCGGAACCGGAAGTGGTACCTAGTTTCTTTCTGGAATATTCTCAAAATTTATGAATTATGAACAATATTATTTATAAAAACTACAATTTCCGAATTCCCTTCTACAATGGTATAATTGTGAGTACCTATAATTATCTTCACTTATATTAGTAAATTAAAAATAGTTGAGTATGGCGAGAGGTCATGTGTTGGCCACATCAATTATTTTTCTTTTGAGTATTGATAATGATAATGATTTTTTTTTAATTTCACACGTTTTAGATTGTCATTTTTAAGATCATAAACAAGATCACTTCATGTTAATTTATTTTTTACATGTTTTGATTTTGTTAAGTACCTATGCCTACTTTATTATCAATTGTATTGCGTAGTATTTAAAAAGAATTCAAGCAAGATTGAAAATAGTTAATTAATTAATAACTACTATTGACTACTTTACTACAGGTATTTCAAATTATCGACTTTGGATAGGTTTGGTTTTGGTAGGTAATTAAATTGTATCTAACAAAACAATTTTATCTTAATGTTTTCATAACAATGTCATACAATAAAATTCACTTTAATGAATTTGATTTGTTTTTTATCTATCGATAGATACAACTATTCAAGTATACAAACAAAAAATCAAACAGTAATATAAGGAGTTGACACCAATTTTTGGTAGATGATTTTGAATAAGAATCTACACTACATTAATCATTTTTAGAAAAGAAATTAGTTTCGTTTCGTCTACACTTTGTTAAACATTATTTAATAATTTACAGAAAACAAAATATACAAAGTTATTTCACAAAATTTTAATCTCTCATACACGATGTCGTCCATTGCGTGGTTTTTATATCTGACTAAATTATTTATTATTTTAATGATTTATTTATATTTTTACCTCCCGCCTTATATTCTATAAGGGGAGGTATTGTATAACGGGTCAAAATTTATATCAAGAGCATACTAAGAGAGAGATCCAGCCTTACACTGAAAGATAAGAAGGCTTTAGGATTAAGGGTATCGACTCCACGTCCTATGTTAATGCACAGAAACGCTCGCTAAAAATACGGAAAAGCAGTCTAGCAATTTCTACAATGTTCACGAAGTTTTATAGATACAGCAAAATTTCATAAATTTATTTACAGACGAAGAATGCAACTAGAATTATGCCGAGTCACATTTTCGAATAAATCTCTTAATAATAAGAAAAACCATATAAAATATTGCTTAAAACACACTTTTTCATTAATTTTGTACATGAATTTCAAACATTTTTTCAGAAATCTAACTGGGCATAATCCTAGATTAATTCTTTCACAAAAATCTAGTACCTGTTTTTCCTTCAAATTTTTAATATGCAATGAGTAAAGCAGAAAGTGCTACACCTCTAAACCCGCAATATTTTGTTACGGAGACGAGACCCTTATTAAGTAAGTAAGTAAGAATACGAATAAACGAATGAAGTATTTTCAAGATTATGTGTGTATGCGTGTGTTAGCTTGTATGTAACATTTTCTCTCAAAAAGTTGCTAACATTTAACAACAAAATTTTATATTTAACGTTTTAATACAAATCTTAATAACCCAGTTATTTTTTGGAAGTAATCCCCAATCCGGAAGTTGTACTTTTCTTAAATATTTTGATATTGTTAATTTATCGCAATATTTTTTTACTACGAAAAATTTAATTGATTATGACAGTTTATATTATATTTATATTTAGTTGATTAAATGACTAAAATATATTTGGAAGTACCTACTTACCTAAAATTATATTTGTGTATAGTAGAAAAAAGAGTAGGGTACGGCGGGAGGCCTTGTGCTGGCCACATCAGATTTTTTATATAACTAACGTTTTATCCAAACAATTCTTCAGTCAAAAATCTATTATTTTATTTATCATTTACAGTTTCAGAGATTTCTAACTAACTCGGAAACACTTATAGGTAATAATTTATAAAGTTAAACAATATTAGACTGGAATAAATATTACAAACTCAATAATTTGGTGCGAATTCTTTTGATACAACTCTGCGATTTTTCGATACAATTTAGGTACAGATAAAAGTGCAACATTATCATCTAAACAAGAATAATTTATAGCTGAGATAAAGAAAATTTAATACGAAAATAACACAGATTATCTCTTCAAACACAAGCTCAAATCGGTTAGCCAGACATTAAAAATGTTATCTTTAAAAAATTGAATGTGTTCTACTTTTGTTATGTACAATGCAATATTTGTTTATTGAACTCACCATTGTTTATTCACTAATTTAATTTAATGGACGGCGTTTAAAATTTTTCTGTTTTATGCTAAAGATGCAGAAGCAACAAAGTCAGATCGATTGACAAATGAACTTTGTACACAAGTTGTCATGGAGATAGAAGATTTAAGTCACGCTATCTTGAGCTCCGAAGCCCAGAATTTTGTTTATTGAGATTATTTATGTATATTAATTCATTTATAATATATCAATTTTTCTTTGATAAGATAATGTCTTTAATAACTAAAATTTGCAATGAATGGTAAGTACCCTATAAAATTTTGAGTTGTTATAATATAATTATAATACTAGTAACTATTAAATATATGTATAACGTAAGGATAATACTTATTTTAATTTTGAACTAAGAATAAGATTTTACTTTTTCATTAACTTTTCTATACCTATTCTTGTAAATTTCAGTTTGATTATTTCTGCATTATAAAAAAGGCGCTGAAAAAAGAAAATCAAATGTTTTGATTGAGAGTTTTGTAAATTTCACTAAAATATTATAGTACTTCTAACAGTAAAATAATTTGAAAAAGTGTAAACGACCAGAAGAAAATGTAAAGTTTTCGTTTTCCAAAAGTCGCTAAAGTAAATAAGTTCAACTGTACTTTTAACAACAAAAAACCAATATTTCCTGATTATGCTAACTCTTACAGTTACATTAAATCTTCCATAAGTTTTTGCAAAGATATCAACTTCGTTTAAGCAACCCTCTCTACAAAAATAAAGTAGAATATAATGTGAAAAGCAAAAATTTAAACATCTTCAAAATTTAAGTCCGGTATTTCGTGAAAAATATATTTAATTATCATTTGCATCTTTCTTTATATTGAGAAATTGATCAAAAATTGTCTGAAATATTATTTTAATTATATGTCAAATACATTAATAGGCCTACTGTCAGTTCAATTGCACTGTTGCCAAATAGTGATGGACATGGCCTTTATTTGAGGATTTGAGGTACCAATACATCAAAACTGACAGTTCATTTTTGTAATTGCATTTAAAAGATATAAATTATTTAAGATTCCATAACGTAGATAGTGTAGGGCACGTATATTTTAATATGACACATTATCTAAATATTATATTACGTCTGATATGTCAGAATATAACTACTATAATATAATTTGTAATAATATTGAAATTGATGTCTCAGCAACATGTATCTCAGTACTGTAACGTAAGTCACATACTAAAAAAGGAGAAACTTTTTCGAATAACTACAGAAATATTTATATTTATTTTTTTTAAATTTATATTAATTAACAATGAAAAAAACTATTTACCTTGATTATGTAATAAAATGGTCCATTATAATTTCCGTCAGCAGTGTCTTTTATGACAGTTGTTTTTATTTATTGTTCATTCATTGACAGGAAACTTTTTCTCTATTTATATAAATTTATACACCCAGCTATGACAGTGTATACTTATCATTCATGGAACAGTAGATACATTAAAATACACACATGCATATGTATTTTCTGTACAGTGGCCTTCAAACACTATTACTTATGCATTCATTATTTTTTACGTTATTTTATTTTGCTGGGAAAATTTTAGAGGAAAATTTGTTTTATAATACATACATATATTTATTTTATAAAAGAAGTGATTATTTTTAATCTGTATTAGCCAATCATATTGTTAAATTGTTTTAATATTAACCATTAATATTAACCATTATTATTTTACATACGTCATTTCTGGCCAATAAGAATGCATAACTTTTTCGAAGAGGGCAGTTTTTCAGCGATAAAATTTGATAAAACCACAGTAGGGTAACCATGGTTACATTTTGTTTATTAAATGTTTTTAATGTTGCAAACGTCAAAAATAAAATAATAATTATCGTTCGTGAAATAATCAAGCAAATATAATTCGAGTCATAAATTTAATTGGTAAAATTTACTCATAATTCCTGCGTAGAAACAACAACTTGGGTCAAAATTGACTCTTAAATCACTCCAGCTTCGCTGTCGTGATTTAAATATGTCAATTTTGACACTCGTTTGTCCGTTTCTACACAACAACTAGGTATTCGTAAATTTTACCGATAAATTTATGGCTCTTATTATATTACTTATGATAATTTGGCATATATTAGATGAACCAGTATGTCGTAATCATTAAATGATCAATTGCAAATAGATCGTCCCTCAATTTTACCAATTCTGAAAAAATAATTTTGTCCTGTAAATTTTCGAACTAAGAGTATGATAAATTTTAAATAAAAAATACTTGTTTAATAATATTAAAAATTTTGATAGGTATACAAGTTAGTTGATAAAATGCTCGGTAGAAAAATACGAGTCAAATTTTATTTGACCAGATGGTGATTTCAGTTTGATATATTTGAAAATAACGCGGTATAAATTTGAGTTATATCACTTTAAAATGATGTATACGAGTATGTTGCCATGTGTTTCCTCATAGCATAGCGATTAATAACGTAATTATTTATTACGCATAGTGTAACATGTAGTATATAAATAAAAACAGAAATTAAAAGTTGTATAAACATATAAATCATTCGTACGTAAATAATTTTAATTTAGATATTATTTTGTAAACTAGTTATTTTTGTTTAAAATTTTCGATTTATTAGGTAGGTACTACATTTAAAGCAACAGTGTCGAAAAACAAATTAATTTCACTTTGAAGTACATTTGAGGCGTACTTAGTGTACTAATTACTTGATTTAGGTACAATTTAAATTTAGAGAAAAAATGTATTTACTTACTAAAATATTACCTAATATAATTTTACTTTGACATTGAAATGTTCTAAAATGTTCAATATTGTATTAAAAAAGGAAAATCCCAAATGTTTGAAGAATTTTTTTTTAAATTAAAATCAGGAATGTTTTTGGAAAAAAATGACAGTTTTCTAGGCTTTCCATTATTCAAAACAAGTACGGAAGATTGGAAAAGGCAATACAAACAGCTATAACACTGACAAAAATTTGATTCATATGTCAAGTAATCGAAATGGATGACAAATTAATTATTATTAAGGAACTATACCACTAAAATTAAGTAGTACTAGCCCTAGGTCAAGATATCCAAGGTCAAAGGACACCAAAATTGGTTTTTCGCAATAATCTCAAAAACTATGAGTTCTACCAAAAATTTTATACAAATTTATAGAGCATCAAATTCTTTACATAAAAGATCTTAAGCAAATTGCATGTAAATGGCACAGTTTTTGAGAAAATCGTGAAAATGTATTTCGAATATTTCAATCATTTAAAACCAAGTCAAAATTTTGCCAATATACATGAAAACGGATGTCATTTATTAATGAACAAAAATATTGACTTGCGTGCATTAAATTCTCCAAACTTTTCTATATTTGGTATTTTGAAAAAAAAATTAAAGGCATTAGATAAGTCAAAATTTAAGGATTTTCTCCGAGAGAAAGTTAAGAAATTTTAGCTTCTTCGTATTTTTTGTAATGAACTGTAACTTCTGAACGGATACAAAAATTCGACTTCCGGTTGATAGAACTCATAGTTTTTGAGAGTTTTGCGAAAACCTAATTTCGGTGTTTGGCTTTTCATACTTATTTGTAATGTCGAGAAAAATGTGTGTATACCAAAAATCAGCTGAATATAAATTTTTGTTGGGGTCAAGTCGTTATTTTACTAGGCTATTTACAGAAAAAAATTTGCTTATTCAAAGCTTCTTAATATTAATAGCACTGGTATACCTATATTTTAATTTAATTTTTATCAAGGTGGTCAATATATTATTGAACGTTAGAAAAGTATATAGTTATAAATGTACATTGATGATATATGCCTTAATATAAATAGTATTATTAGTTTATATTTATAAAAATATAGCAATATATAGGTTGTAAGGTTTGTAAGATTACTACTATTTTTGTATAAGTATAACAGGAGCTTAAAGCTGATGCAAGAGTTTCTATAAAGAAATGTGACGAATTTAACATATCGTAACAAGACAATGGAAATCCCTACCATATTTCAGAATTTAGGTTAAATTAAATTTATCTATAAAATACTTTTTTATTAGAAATAGTTTATTTTTGACATTTTTTCTACCTTTCAAAACAAATTTGATATATTTTTTACGTTATAGGTACTTGGAAACAATTTACATTTTTTTAAAAATACAGGTACAATTACATTATACATTACGTTACGAAAACTCTAAATTTAGCTTTAAAAAATGGGAGACTAGCCATTTTAATTTTACTAGGATGAACTTTATAGGAAATGTAAATTTATAACAGTAGAATATAAGAATTATTAGGTATGTCTACCTACCCATATTTAAAATTTATGTGATATTATGCAAAATCGCTTTTGTTATCAAACTTAAATTAAGGAAGTAAAATGCGATAGTAATATTTATTTTATATCTTTTACAATCCTAAAAATAGAACTTGACAAATAAAAATAGGCAAGGCACGTAGGTACATACCTAGGTACTATCGGTATGGCTTATCGATATTTTATTACTGTTATTATTCAATAAAGAAATAAAACAATATTCATAGTATTCGTATTCGTTTTTCTTAAGTTTGTTGTGTTTATTGTCTATATTGCATACAGTAATTATTACAAAAACCAAATAAATTATGTCAAACGAATAAATATTCGTTTGTACAACTGATAGTTTTAAGTACCTATCTTGCATATTTTGTATTTGTTTAACACGTATTTAAAGTACCTACGGTATACCTACTTACACTTATCGAAGATTAATTCAGACTATTTTCTATTTATATTTACTATAATTATAATAGTAATACTGATTGACGTTGAAACATATTTAATAAAGAATATACTATAAAAACTTGGTTATAATGTGTTTATATTATATCCTTTATTATAATTAATAGACGTTTTTTATTGCTGTTTTAAAACGTTAACACATGCACATAATGGTGTTAAATGTAAAAATAATTAATTTCATAGTTGAAAAATGAATATAGTTTACAGTTTACTATTATGTTATAATATAATGTGATAGACGGCACTAAGTTCGTTTTTTAAAAGAATTCTGTAACTAAAAGACTGACTTATACTTAATATGCAACATTAATTGATAATTATAAACAATATAAATGCGTTAGTTACTTATAATACGTTAGATAGGTACCTACTTATAATTCATTAGTTACGGACTTAATACGTTTGATACAACCATAAGAACATCAAAACCTTCCATAATATACGAACTGTCATCTGATTGACAGATAAAATTGTTGATTTGTTTTAACATCGCTGTCGTTGATAATACGATTGGATGTTCAAAGATACTCGGTTTCACCTCGTCGCTTAGCAACATCCTCGGTATTATAAATCGCATAATATTCTTGTTATACCGTGAGTTTATTTTAACATGAAACATGGGTATATCATATCCATGGTTACGAATTTGACAGCAATGTATTAGAGAAAGTAGTTCGGTCGTCGTTGACGCTAGACAAATTCAGTCCGTTTTTTGTTGTCAATTTATGAAGTGAAATTCGACTGTAACGGTTTTTAATATTTTATTATGAATTTTTATGCATCTGGTTCTCAAACAAATAGTCGTATTTTACAAATCTTGTAATTTTATTCGCAACTTGACTAGTCAATCACCCGGTGTCATAACTCGGGCCAGGTTATGGCGTCGACACAGTTGGCAGCATTGTCCGAGGCATTCAAATGTAAACACAGGAATGATAAATGATAAATACGATAGTGTGTTTATAAAAACGAGTTCTTGATAAATGATTTAAAATAACGAAAATCATTGATTTTTCAATCCAATCTGTTTCAAGAAATAAAAGGTTAACATTCAAATCTGCGTTTAAATTTCCCACGCTCCGCAGTTGGCAACCCTGCAGAACGTGACGCCCGATCGGCTTCCGCTTGGTCGTGATTTTGTCACATATTTTCCCATTTTTTGGGCTATTTTCATCGGCAACGTAGGGTTTGGCTATGCATAACGAAGTCTTAATATATTACCTTTCCAAATATCAATTTGCCACTATTTATTCAATGAAATTTTACGACGCAATTTCAATTTTTCTTAACCAAAAGTGTCGTTTTCCATAAGAGCCCATGTAAAAACAGTGAACTTCAAACTCATTTTTCTCAAAAACGAGTACCGCAAGGGCATGTTTTCTTGGCACTTTTGAAAATAATATTAAATTTTCTATTCAACCAGACCATTTTCAATTCAAAATCAATGACTTCAATTGACGACCGAACTACTTTAAAATGAAACATAGGGAATCAATTTGAATTTGTTAATTGCTGTCACACTGCAGCTACCTGAAAATACGATTTATTCTTTGAGCAATTAAAAGTTTATGTTGAAAGCGTTCCTTGGAACTAATGCATCTGCCCAAATATCTTATATTGTTCAAGAATAATACAGTTAAATTGATTCCCTATGTATTATTTTAAAAAGAACGCATTGCTGTCAAAGTCGTCACCATGGATAAGAAAAATCCCATGTTTCACGTTAAAATAAACTCACTGTATTAATAGCTATAATAGTGCATTTCGCTATTATTATGTAGTAATACCTGTTCAGTCTTACAAATTACAACCAATTATACAAATTTAAATCTTAATTAACTAATTTTGCAAATATTTCTCACTTTAAAATATTCACATAAATTGATGTGGTCACACGACCCTGAAATCCCCGATTGCGGAAACAGATTAATTTGCGAAGTAACGCAGTTCTTTTATAGCTGACAAAATAACGAGGCGTTCTTGTATGTAATGTGTAGTCAACCTTGGCAAATAAAAGCTATTTATATTCGGTCAAATCAAAAATAATCGAGCCCGCTGCTAACACGCTTCACTACAAGATAACTACCTACCGGCTTAGCTACTTACGAGATATCATCGCCAAGGATTATAATAGAAATAACACTATTACATTTTGCACAGCTGCGCGTTCAAAGCGATCAGAAAAAACGCGCATCAAGTATAGCGATATGTTACAGAGATACTGATATTTTGTATAATACAGGGACGTCTAGTGATGGGTCTTTCGTTCATTTTTAGTGAGTCAGTTCATTTCGCTCCGCTCAGTAAAGTGAGTCGTTCACACTGAGTCGTTCATTTGAACGACTCTGTAAAACAGCACTGTGCGTTTCAAATGACACCGTGCTACCGTGCTAGTGTGCTGCTCAGCTGAGCTGCTTTGCTCATGTGCTCATGCTCACAGCACTGTGCGCTCGCCTTGTGTGCATGTGCGATGCGCAGCGATGTGGCATGTGCCAAACTGCATGAACCTAGCATTTTAGTTAGTTGATAGTTGTGTTCTCGTCTTGATTACTCGTTGCTGCAAACAATAGATTATTGAACGTTGCTTATTGTAGTTGTATATGTATATTGACAATGGAAAATAAACAAAATAAAAATTCTGCAAAAAGGAGTACCTATTGTCTGGCAACATTTTGAAGAATGTTCAACAAATTTAGCAAAATGTTACTATTACTTTTACATTAATGTATTTTTTGCATTTACTTTCCAGTCCTACATTGTTTCCACTTCCCATATTGTTGATTATTTTCATTGCTGTCCGTACAACAGAAACGCCACGCTTCTCAGAATACACAGCACTCAACACCGTGCGCTGTATGTATGTTTCGTTCGTTTCGTTCATTCCACTCGCACTCGTTCGTCTTTCTGCGTTCAGCGAGCGGAGCGGTGAGCGGAGGCTAAATAGTAGCACGGAGCTAGTGTGAACTGGTGTGCCGTGCTGAACGAACTAAAGAGTCGTTCGTTCACGGCACACTAAAATGAGTCGTTCATTTTGAACGACTCGTTCATGAACGACCCATCACTAGACGTAACTAATAGTTGTTTTACACTACGCTAAATATTGAACAAGAAATTGCGCTATACAAATTGAACAAAATCTGGAGTAATAAATTGCTTTGTTTTTAATGAACTCTGTTTTATACTGAGACAATTTTATATACCTACCTACAATATTTAGTTTGTGATTCTGCGCAATTCGTATATAATAATAATTTGACAGCCGCGCTTATCTATTTTTTCAAACAATTTACGAAGCAATGCAATATACTACACTGCAATGCAATGCAATGATACTACACAATTTAGATTGTTTCAAAAATTAAACAATATCTTGTTCAAGATTTAGTGTAATGTAAAACGGGCTTTAGGGTGGCCTGGGTGATCCAGGACCCATCCTGCAAAGTCTTGACCCTCCCAAAAATTTTACAATATTTTTACATTAGTTTACGGAAGACATACCTATATTTAAAATTTTTAATAATGTCTTAAATGCTTTGATAATACTAGGAAAAAGTTATAGACTTACACTTAGGCAAAAGAAATGTTTAAGGATATGAATAGCGGATAGATATAGATTTATTGCTGGTAAATATTGTATTTTTGAATAGATAAATGTATTAATTTGTCGGTCTGGGTGCTCGTGCAATGTTTATTTATACATACATATTTGATATCATAGTCTTAACTGGGTACAACTGTTTTTCTACGAAATTAAGTTCAAGAGGAACTTAATCATAATCGGCATACTCCTGTATTTTTCAAAACAAAATTTTTACTGTAAAAAGTATAGCCCACTTTAATTTTTCACTAACCTACCTTTCACCCATCTAAAAAAATCCTAGTTACGGCTCTAGTATAATAATGTCTAATGTCTGGCATATTTTTAGTAAAAGCGAGTTCAACACTGTATTATACTTGAAAAGGATCTCTGAATATGTGGCTTTAATTCCAGGAAAATGTACAATCCTTCATAATTTATATTTTATTGGCAATGACAGGATCGTGTAGAGTAGGTAGTAAACAACAAAATGGTTGTAACTATTTATTGAAAACATCTTTGAACGTTTCGCGGTCATAATTAGCATATTAGAAACATTAATCTTATTATTACACTTTAATGATTCAAAAAAATTATTTTTATTTATTTGCCGGAGTACGAGCGGAGCGGACTCTAGATTATCAGTTACGTGATCAATAAAACTACTAAAAGGCGCAATAATTATTGGAATAGTTAACTAATCGAATCACCAAATAAATCATACATTCACCACTCATGTCATGGACCAGTTAAACGTGATATACAAACTGTGACGATAAGGAAAGATGGCAATTCCCGGGTACGTGCTACTCGTGTCAGAACATCTTTAAGACTCACCTAGCACGTAATCGAACAAACAAACAAACAAACAAACACGATCATAACTTCATTAGCACACTACTTGCATTCCTATATCATTAAGGCGAAAAATTGTGCTCATTGCGAATGTTTTTTTCATTAAAGGTCAAATGCCTTATAATTCCTCTTTCAATTACCTCATATACGTTTCTAGAATAGGTAATTCACATTAGTATATAAAATCATAGAAAATTATGTTTGTTTTACTTGTTTAGGATTTATAAAGCTTTAATTTAGAGCAATATACGCTTGGTTATTAACTGAGTAAAATAGTAAAAATAATCATTCGGATTTATTGCGGGGGCATGCGTGCCCCTCTCTCCCTAAATCCGCCACTGGACTTCACCGCAATGGGTACTCGCAGTTTATGACCAACTGTCACATTATATACACGTTTTTGAGAATTGCCATCGTTCCGTTACAATAATTTGTATCTTATGAGTGCTGTAATTGTGATTAAAGTATATTTGGTGATTTAATTTCTTTACAATTCGTTATTATTACCAGTTTTATTGTTTCTCCTCCCAGTCAGAATGTAATTTTTAAATTAGATAGTTACTTATTTATCTCATTTAGAAAAACAAATTTACCAATCGTAAATATATACCAACATGCCACTCCGCCACTGTCTTTCCTATTCTGTTTTCCCAGCGTTTTAATTGTCGCTTGCAAGCAAATGATTGGTATAATCAGACGTTTAGTGAGCTAATATTTACCATGTAATGTTGTTATCAGAGACCCGTGTTTAAACACTTGTGTGTATGTGTGCGACGCACCCTTTAACAGTTGTTTCCGGTGGGCACTTAGACGAACTAAGACGTTAAGAGGTAAGGGGAAGGAATATAGCAACACACCTTCAAGTCAACAAATGTGAAGAAATATATTGAAGTTTCCATGGTGATTCGACGTAATTTACTATACAGGTTGGTGGAGGTGAAATGCGAACATAGGCATCTTGATATACGTGAAATAAGTACTGTCAATGTCAAAGTAGCTGTCATATTATTGAAATTTTTATTTTCATTAAAATATTTTCTTTGCATAATAATGTATGTGTACGAGCAGAACGAAGAAGTTTACATGCACTTTTAGATTTTATTAATATTTCTGTTATTGATTACTCTTTTTGCCACACAAATTCACATAACTTCGTTTTGTGACACTACTACAAAATATATCAAGATACCTGGCATCAAAGTTCGATTGTCATGTATGTTCCCTATGTTCGCATTTCACATCCACCAACCTGTATATTTTGTAATAAAAATAACAAACTTCAAATTAGATGTTCGAATCGCTCAAAATAACGGTTTAGATTCAGTTCACAGTTCACTGTGCTTTTGTAGGTTTCGGTTTTCATTTTTTTAGATTTTAGTTTGTTATGTAACAATCAATTAATTAAAAATATTTATTTCAGTTTAGAACTAAAATGTAAAAAATTCAAAAGTCAGACAAAATTAAAAGAAAATAATTTTAATATTCAAAAGAAAATTGAGACATATTAGCAATTTTGTGATTAATCAGTTGTCATTCATGAACAGCTTAAAATATCGACTTCCGGTTTACAGCATTCGATTCCTTGAACAATTTTCTATTAGGTACATTATTTTTTAAAATTTATAGAACATACTCGTAGCTAAAATAGAAATTTAAAGATTATTCACTAAGGGATGCAAGCATCAGTACGAGAAAATTCCTGACTGATATTTTTTTTAAGACAGAGAGTAGCGAATTTCTCTCTTTCTTTCATCTAGAGGTAAATTCATTTAAGCAGAACCTTGCGCGAAGTACGAATTCTCGTCTTAGAAAGAGAGGCATAGATGATAAATAAGAGGAAACTACGCTACTGTCTGTTCTACAGAACATCAGCTTCAATATCTGTTATTCTCATGTTGACGTTCGTAGTTTTGCTTCGTGTAACGCTGTGAATTTTGTAATTGATTGTGATTGAGTTATATTTTAGTTTTCTTTGAAAATTAAGTGAAGTGCAGCGTAGCACTCGCTAGCTCCACTTTTGTAAAACGGACAGTACATGACAAGCTCTGCCTTCTCGCGCAGCTCAGGGTCCTAGATATTTGAATTTTACTCTATAAGTACATCTATCTCTAAGACCAAAATTAGTAGTTCGAGCAATCGCTCTTCATTTCAATAGTACTATAGATGTGGTGCAGATATTTAACATTTTCACCTCTAGGACAACTTGAACGAATTTCAACTTTCCTTAGATTCTTCGACTAATGTTCTTAAAAATTGTGTTTATTCTACAGGGTGAGTCAGCTAACTATTCCCTATTTGGATTTTTTATAACTTAGGCAATTTTTATCAGAAAGTGACGAAATTTTTGCAAAACATGAACTATCTAAAGGAATTTTTACTGCCGAAATTTCAAATCGATCAGACAAAAACTTCACGAGTGGTTCACTTCAATGTGAAAATTGGACCAATTAATCCAAAATCTCCAATTGCAGCCCAAACAGTCGTTCTAGGAGAGTGCAAGGATTGTTCAGCAATCCAGTGGGGATTTTCATCTGACCAATACCGATGATTGTGTCTATTTAATCCACCATCAAGATGAAAATGTGCCTCATCAGAAAACATGATGTTATTCAGATGACCAGGGTTTTCATTCATTCGTTCAATTTCGTCTTCTGCAAATTCCAATCGGTTTGCTTTATCCTCTTCAGAAATTGCCTGCAGAATTTGAATCTTATAAGGATGCCACTTAAGGTCCTTTAAAATCCTACAAATAGTCGTTTGACTAATCATTAATTAATTAATCATTATTTCAGTCACCAATTAGGAAGCAGTAGAGCAATAATAATAAAACTTTGCGAACAAAAACTCAAGTGGCTACTGTATTTACAGCAAAAATTTGGCGGACTTTACACAAAAACTTGAGACTTTACAAACAAATGAAAGAGGAAACACTTAGCTGACTCACCCTGTATATCTGTACATTATTTTACCCATCAGAGTACTGTGTAGTGTACACGTTGCTCGTTGCATTGCAAGTGCTATTATTTAATTGAAATCAAAGACGAATCTGAGCTCTGAGCTGGACCAATTTAATAAAGAGTTTAGTGTCGGGTGTCAGTCACCCGTGGTCAGAGGTTAAAGGTCGTGCCAACACTTTCACACGGGGCACAGATGACCAATCATATTATAACCTTCAAATTCAAGATGGGAAGATCCTGCTTGTAACAATAATTAAGTGGAAATCAAATAAGATTTTAATGAAATTTTACAGAACGGACCCGTCAATTATTGAGCTTATTGGTATTTTTTTTAAATGTTTGCATTTCATGCAAAAATAGATCGAAATAGGGTAATTTTTTTGCATATTTCAATATTTTTACATACAAGGTTTTCAACAACTTGGGACAAAAAATTGAAGGGTATAATATTCTGTACGACGTGCTGATCATGAAACAAAAATAATTTTTTTAAAATTCGCAAAGTTACGGGTAGTTCACTTGACGTGTGTACATTTTAAGTAGGTACCTATAACTGTTTTGATGGCATATTTGAAAATTTGACATTTATTAGTATTAGATAGTAAGTAAACAATTATTTAGTAAATTTGAAAAAAAAAAAATTAAAAATAACTACCGACCAGTGGCAAAAAAAGTTCTTAGTTAAGCCGCAATTTAATGTTCACACAAAAAGTACCTATTTAAAATACACAAACATTTGTAAAAACTCTATATTAAATTGTGGCTAAACCAGGCCCTCCTGAAAAATTAAAAATTATATATTTGATAGAAAAATGACTGTAGAATCGAATGCTTCAAACCGGAAGTCTTTTTTTTTATCCATTCGCAAGTTAGTATCAGGAAACAAAGTTAAGGCATGATTTAATTAGCTTCGTTCTACCAAATTTAATTTCTCGTTTTTCTCGTATAATATTATATCTATATGTAACAAGTGATAGCATTTTTTGTAGGAAATTTTATAAGCTACAATATTTACCGTAAAATTTAAAGTTACCGAGTTTTTTTGAAAATTTTTTTTCAATATGGCGGCTCGAGCACATTTTCTGCTGGTCGGAACTCATCGGAATCTTGAATGTTACATATTTTTTTATAACTCTGCAAATTTCAGAAGTCTCCTACTTTTTTTGTTTATTTGGCGAATTTTGTAGCATTTTGCCTGGACTATTGGGCTAATTAATAACTATGTTTGCATAATACAATAATTGAATTTTGTATCAAGAAGCCGGTCACATAATCCTTAACTTTCTTAAAATTCAAAATGTTACATTCTTACCCCGCACCATTATCATGGGAAAAAATCTGCTGTGGCCAGTACACGACCTCTCGCCTAATTCTGCTTATTCTATACTAATCTTATAAATAGTTTTACTTACATTTTAATAGTTTCATGTTCATGTAATATGTAAACCAAGATGCAAGCAAAAGATGTCAACTGTAATGTCACTGTCATTATAATTAAAATTTTGAGTAAAAACAAATTTTATATCATGGACAACAAGATATTGGTACTTAGTTGCACTTTATTTTATTGCTAATTACTACCAGATTCAGCAAATTGTATTTAAAATTAACTGTACCCATAGATAATTATATTACCTTTTATTTTTAATTGCAAAAATTGTCATAAATAAATAATGTACCAATTTATTTAAGAAAAACTATATCAAGTTCCAAAAAGTACTACTTCCGGTTTGCGGATTTCTACCAAAATCTTATCCGGTGTTAAGATCCTTATTAAAATCCTAAATATGAAATTTGGTTATTAAAGGTTTGATACATTTTAAGTTATCGTGGACGAAAAATCGTCACATACGTCCATACGTCCATACATCCATACATACATACGCACACACACACACAGACATCATCGTGAAAATATTAAATTCGTATTCTAGAGACCCTAAAACGTGCTTATCCACCAAAAACTCATACTCGAAATTTTTGACCCATTACAATACCTCTCTTATAGAATATGAGGCGAGAGGTAAAAATGTGACCGTGGATTTTTCTGAAATTTGGTATACGACCTATTTAAGATGTTCTGAATCGAAATGGTCCTCTGGAAAAAAGTCCGAAAATGTCAGGTTTCCGAGTTATAGCCCTGTAAAGTCGCGAATGTAGGAATTAAGATTTTGTGGATTCTCTCGAATAAATCATTGATATGTTTAGATCATATATGCAAATGTGTAATATATCTACATAATATATCTTTCAATACATATATAAATGATTCGTTTCGGATGGGTACATATATGCACGTGTGAGCCCGTGAAAATGAGTTATTTCCCTATCTTGGTACCGACCGTCTTCTCCAGTACCTATCATACTAACTTATTATTTATTTTTTTGAGGATTTCTCAGATAATCAATGAGAAAAAGTTCTTTGGAATAATTTTAATCATTCGTGTTCTACCGCCGGCATTAGCGCTACCCTATGTACACCACGTGGTGGTTGCTTGGTAGGATTTCGTACATGTACATTATATATGTAGATATATGACACATTTGCATATATGATCTAAGCATATCAATGATTTATTGAAGAGAATCCACAAAATCTTAATTCCTACATTCGCGACTTTACAGGGCTATAACTCGGGAACCTGGCATTTTCGGACTTTTCCAGAGGACCATTTCGATTCAGAACATCTTAAATAGGTCGTATACCAAGTTTCAGAAAAATCCACGGTCACATTTTTCCCACGATAATGGTGCGGGGTCCTTTCTTAACCAGGGGTATGTACACTTTATGTAGGTACTTTTATTATTTTTGAATATAATGTACTGAAAATAAGACATTCAGGATATTTAACTCTTGTACATATTTAGTATTCAGTAGGTGTATATTTTTATTTAAAATTAAGAAATGAAAGTTCGACTTTATAATATAATATATTTTTAACCATATCAAAGGTCAAATTAAATATCTACTTTGTAAATCGAAGAAATTATTTCTATTTTTACTCGTACAATCATCCAAGCAATTACTGGTAACTTTTTACCAAGTAGTTAATAAATAGTCTAGAGTTGACTAAATGTACACATGGATTAAGATAGTAATATTTGCGTTGGTCTTAATTTCTGGGTATTAATTGATATCTGACCCAGATATTTAGTTATCGGTGCTGTTTCTGCGAAATTATTTGCTGATTAAAGAGATAATTATTATTAGTTTAATTACTCAGTAGTTACTTACTGTCATGCGTGAGCAATTTGTATAAATTATGTACGAATTATTAAGACACCGAGCTCATATTTTAAAGTAATTTAAATATAAGATTATACCCACATATTTACATGTATGATTATGATGTATGAAGGTATGGATACGAATATTTCAAAAAGTAATTAAGATAATTGGAATAATTGAGCTCATTTTGTCAGACTGAGATATTATTGTCACTCTCATATTATTCATATCTTAAAATAACAAAATTGTAACAAATTTGTAGAATTTTTAACTTCTTGTAATAATTTGAAAATGGTGCTAGAGAAACAACGTTTTAAATACAAATTGTAGATAGGAACATTTAGTAGTATACATTCTTAATAAAAAAATTCCTATTCATCCATAAATTTTGAGGATATTTAAGAAAAACTCTTCAGATCTTTAAGAAACTATCACTTCCTGTTGCACGATCAACACCAAAATCTAATCAGATCTAATCTAGGGTGTCAGAATATTATACAGGTTGGTGGACGTGAAATGCGAACATAGGGAAATATATGACAATGGAGTTATCATGCTAGGCATCTTGATATACGTGGAATTAGTAGTGTCAATGTCAAAGTACCATTCATATTATTGAAATTTTTATTTGCTTTAAAATATTTTCTTTGCATAATAATGTATGTGTACGAGCAGAACGAGAAAGTTTACATGCACTTTTAGATTTGATTATTATTTCTGTTATTGATTACTCTTTTTGCCACACAAATTCACATTACTTCGTTTTGTGACACTACTACAAAATATATCAAGATACCTGGCATGAAAGTTCGATTGTCATGTATGTTCCCTATGTTCGCATTTCACCTTCACCAACCTGTATACAAAATACATCAGATATAATGCATATAATCCACACTCCAGCCTACATCATAATATTAATCTTCAAATTTTCGACAGGTAGGTACACTTTCCGCGTATGAAAATCGTACCGGTTACTAAACGTAACGTTCAAATTCATCTTTTGCAGATTGTACTAACTTAACATTCCACAAATAGACTGGCTTTTATCTATCATGTTCATGTTTGTGTGTCTGGATATGTGGATTTAAGTTTAGATATCACAACCGGATTTAGAAGCGATTGTTTATCAATAAAGTAATCAAAATTAGTTTCTCTGAACACATGTTTGTTGTAGAAATAAACCCACTACACTTCCTTTTTCTTTGACCGCAAATTTGAACGTAGAATACGAGGAAGTTTTACGAAAATGATAGAAAATTTTGACATCGGGTTTCGTGAAAAAGCAATAAAAAATCCGATGTGGCCAACACATGACCTCTCGCCATATACTCTACTATTTTACTAAAAGTGTGTATGAAAGTACTTACTCACAAATATACCATTGTAATAGAAGGAAATTCGGGAATTGTAGTTTTTATAATATTATTAAATTTTATTATGACCTTATAAATACTAAATATTTTCCATTTCAATTTGCCAAAAAGTCAAAAATTCATGACATTAACACTCAAATATTTTATTTTTTGTTTCCATAGGTAGGCAGATAAATAAAAATTGTAACAAATTTGCAGAATTTTTAACTTCTTGTAATTGGAAAATGGTGCTAGATAGAAACAACGTTTTGAATACATATTGTAGATAGTAACATTTAGTATACAAGGTTATTAAAAAAATTCCCATTAATTCATAAATTTTGAGAATATTCCAGAAAAACTCTTCAGATCTTCAAGAAACTACCACTTCCGGTTGCACGATCAACACCAAAATCTAATCAGATCTAATCTAGGATGTCAGAATATTGTATACAAAATTTCAATTTTTTTTATTCAGTGATATTTGAGTTATCGTACCTCCAATATCCATCCTGACACACACACAGACATCATCGCGAAATTATCAAAATCGTGTTCTAGGGACCTCAAAACGTGCTTATTCATTGAAAACTCACTATCGAAATTTTAGCATCATTACAATACCTCTCTTACAGATATGAGTGGCGAGAGGTAAAAAGAAAGAAGGATTGCACAAAAAGAAAATTGCTTCATTTCGGCATTGTTAAACATATTCTTATTTCACATGTCATGTATTTTATTGCATTAATATGTAAAAATCCAGTAAATAAGAGATTTTAAATGTTATAAATAAATTATACCTAAATGTAAACTGAAAAATACATACACAACACTACATTCTTTGAGAAAGAATTTCCCAATACTTTCACTTTTAATCAAGATTAAAATCATCTTTATAAAATATTAACATTATAGGTAACTGGGTATTGACGTAGGTGAAAATATTTTCATGTAATGAACTAAAATGTTCTTTTTACCTTCCGCTTACCTGTAAAGGAAGGTATTGGAATCATGCAAAAAATCGGGTGGTGAATTTTTAGTGGATGAGCACGAATTAGTGTCCTTACAACTCATTTTTGATAGTTTCACGATGATGTCTGTGTGTGTGTGGTCAAGGGTTGTTAGTCGCATAACTCAAATACGAATTACCCGAAAATTTTGATATTTGGTATTTAACATTTGTATATAAATTGGAAGAGCTTCCTAGATTTTGGTACAAATATCTTCATCGGAAGTGATATTTTTTGAAGATTGAAAAGGTTAATTGTCAAAATTGTATATAAATTTGGAAAAATATAGTATTTATTTGTAATGAGAATAAGAGGAAAAGTTATTTGCAACTTACGTTATAAAAAAATTGTCTTTATCTGGTAGCATTAAAGAACTGCAGTAAAATTTAAAAAATAAATTTATCAAATAAAACGTTGATATCTTGTAATCCATGATCGGTTGATTTTTGTTTCTGCGTAAAAAATATTGACAGGTGAGACGGGTGACAAGTTGGCATACTAGCGCTATATAAGTCCTAAAGTAAGATATTAAATGTAGTAATTGAACGGAGGATGGCTTCAATACAGCAGAGTTTTCCTGTGAATGAATCTTTTTATTCAGGTGATGCAAATTTCTGTGTTTGAATATTTGAGATTTTTATTTGTATATTTTAAATGGGCACCGGATTGCACGTATACATTTCTGTTTAAAATCTAGATATGGCGGAAGGTTGTGTGATGGCCACGTCAGATTTTTTATACTATATTTGAGAATGACTGGCAGTAATAAATCATTCTGTCAAAGACATTCCAGTGGCGCGTCAATAATTGTTTGCACAGGGATAGTCAAAATGACTAAATTCGGTAGAGAACTATCGTTTTAGGTCTAAGTTGTTTTTCAGAGAAAAGATTTATGTTAATAATAATGAGTGATAAAGTTATATTTAAATATTAAAAACTTTTATTTTTAGTAAATGTATAAACAGATCACTCCTATCTACGTCCATGACACTGTCCGACAGGGATTATCAGAGCGTTGATGACGGGATTTCTATTGTTCGAGTAAGTTTCGTTCCAGGTACAAAGCGTGCGGCTTATTTTGACCATCCTAGTGTAGTTACAATTGATTTTTCTGGTAGTTTTATTTGCCGCATTGCTGGCAAAAATCCAATACTACTCTTACAAATAATGATTTATTACTGTCAGTCATTCTCAAATGGACTATAGCCGTTTTTAACAATAAGTGAAAGAGCGGAATAAGAATTTTATTTTACTCCGACGTTTTAAACTGTCATTTGGTAACTTTTTAATTAGATTATTATTTTTACTTATTACATTTCGTCAAAAATGAATAAGATAATACAGAGGGTAGTTTGGTGTTCATCTGATACCTATTTCGTAAACTAATAACCTTAGAAAAAAAATTCATGTGAACTTATTCAGTATTATGATTAAGTATTTTATAGTACGTATAACAAAAAAAACGCACTTTTGTTGCGCATTTTTAAGGTGATCCTCTACCCATGGCAGAAAACAGTCAAAAACATTCATTTCTCACGCTATTTTATAGCGTTTATTGTTTTGTTAAACATAAAAATAACAAATAATTTATGTTTGAGGGAAAAAATTAGTTTGGCATCCATATTTGTAAAAATAACGCAATACTTGTAAAAAAGAGGGTTTTCGCGCGCCACTGTACAGCTTTTATTTATAAGTGAATTAACTTAAAATTTTAATATGTTGTTACCAAAACTTGGATCTGCGAAATAACAGATCGAATTTTTTTAATTCGTTTTAAAATAGAAGATATTTGTGTTCAAAAAATAAGAAAAATTGTCAAAATTCAAATCAACATATTTTGTTTTTAAAGCAAAATTTAAAAATTCTGCATCGACCATTTTGTAGATTGTACTTTTATCTTCAACAATATCTTTAGATTATTATATTTAACAAAACAATAAACGCTGTGCAGTGGCGCGCGAAATCCATGTTTTTGGCTGTTTTCTGGTGCGGTAGAGGATCGTTCCCTAACAGTGCCCACAATACTTTACAAATGTTAACCTGCCCATGTTCAAAAGATGCTCCACAAGTGAGAAAATCTAATGAATCAGTTGCAGTAGTTGATTTAGCTTTCAAACTGAAATATTTGCAAAACTGCAAATGTCGGTAATCACACCGTCGACTTCACCTTAATCCTCCGCAGGGCGTCGTGAGGCAAAAATCTGTTACTTTTATTCCTTATCCTTATCCTAATATAATAAAATTTCTAACTCAAAATAAATTGCTTCGTACTATTTATGTTAATTGCTGTACCTAGCTGTAAATCAATGTGATTGGCTCAAAGCTCAAATAAGAGTAGGTATAAGCAAAATATTGTGATTTAATTAGATGATAAGTCTTAAGTCGCGTTCACAGCTCGAAATTTGGTGTAATTCGTATCACTGAAATTTGAAGAAATTGATTAGACTGTTCACAGTTTTTCAAATTTGCTGTTTGTCTTGTCAGTGTCAGCACAGAGTGTCAGTTTGTTTTTGTTGATGAAAACGTGATAAATAAAAATTAAAACAGAAGAAGATTTTGTAGATATAATAGGGGTTTCCAAGTCTACGGTTTTTAAAGAAATACTTATTGGATATCAATTTTCAGCATAATTATATAAGGTATAGGAAAGTGATAATAATTGTTAATTTTTTATAGATTTATTACCTTTTTATCAAAATGAAAATGTAACTCTTTTGAAACGTGCATTAAAATGCGCCATGTGTGACGTAGACAACATTGAAACCAACCCGTGAGTATAGATTTGTTCGTGTAAGATCGTTTTTTGTCGTTTTGACTACTGAATGGACGACGGGCCTGTGTTGAAATAAGGTAAGACCTACGTAGGTATCGTATTTGGTCCTTGTCAACGCGATGAACGTATGTTCTCAGGGCCGGTGACGTCACATTGTCACACACGGCATCGTTTTTCGCGCCACCTATTTTATGATTTTTCCCTTATCATCTTTTTGGCAAAAAGAAAAAATACGGGTCTAACATTTTAATGTAACAAAAAAAACAAAAAATCGTGGAAATTTCCATGTTTGTACGATAAAATAAATATATTTTTTCTCAATTAATAGAACGAACCCTAAATTTACTAGAGAAATTTGGGGTTTGGATATACTTTTCTACGAATTTAAATTCGAGTGCACCAAATTTTAGTTTGATGAACGAAAGTACACATTGCTCAAGCTTTACAAATTTCACCGAATTTCACCAAATTTCGAACTGTGAACGCAGCTTTAGTGGTTTTGTCATTTTTACCTTCCGCTTACCTGTAAAGGAAGGTATTGGAATCATGCAAAAAATCGGGTTGTGAGTTTTAAGTGGATGAGCACGAATTAGGGTCCTTACAACTCATTTTTGATAGTTTCTCGATGATGTCTGTATGTATGTGTGTGTGTGTGTGTGTGTGTGTGTGTGTGTGTGTGTGTGTGTGTGTGTGTGTGTGTGTGTGTGTGTGTGTGCGTGTGTGTGTATGTGTGTGGTCCGGGCCGATGCCGGATGTCGCATAACTCAAATACGAATTACCCAAAAATTTTGATATTTGGTATTTTACAATTGTATACGAATGGGAAGAGCTCATTAGATTTTGGTACAAATATCTTCACCGGAAATGATATTTTTTGAAGAATGAAAAAGATAATTGTCAAAAATTTATATAAATTTGGATAAATATAGTATTTATTTGTAATAAGAATAAGAAGCAAAGTTATTTGCAACTAACGTTATAAAAAAATTGTCTTTATCTGGTAGCATTAAAGAACTGCAGTAAAATTTAAAAAATAAATTTATCAGATAAAACGTTGAAATCTTTTAATCCATGTTCGGTTGATTTTTGTTTCTGCGTAAAAAATATTGACAGGTGAGACGGGTGACAAATTGACATACTAGCACCATATAAGTCATAAGTCAGATATTAAATGTAGTAATTGAACGGAAGATGGCTTCAACACAGAAGAGTTTTCGTGTTAATGAATCTTTTGATTCAGGTGATACTAATTTCTGTGTTTGAATATTTTAGATTTTTATTTGTATATTTTAAATGGGCACCGGATTGTACGTATACATTTCTATTTAAAGTGTAGATATGGCGGAAGGTTGTGTGATGGCCACGTCAGATTTTTCAATACAATTTGTAGTTATTTATTTGATTAAATTCAAATGTTAATCAAATATGGCATTTTAATTAAACGACTCTATGTATTGATTTAATTTATAGTATTACTACGGTATTACTCACAAATTTGTAGCACTGATAAGTAATATCATGTTTTATTTATGGCTTTTGATATCATTTAAAAACCGCAAAGTAAACCAGTTCATTTTAATAAGCTTTTAATTTTGTTTTTAACATTAAACGGATTTAAACATAAAATTTCCATGAAATTCGTATAGTGACGATATAGTGATAGTGCCAATAAACAATAACTGTTATTCATATGTTTAAAATCTTCCATACACATTCACTTGTTTTTAATATTCAGTTGTTTATGTTCACCAAACAAACATTGTTTTATACTTCGTGACTGACAAGTGACAATAACAGTTGAATATCAAGTAAGAACCAAGTAATTTGAATAATATTCCTGTTGATATTCAAGTGTCTTATTTTAATTTCTACACAGGCGTTTGTTGTTTGTTCTAACCTTTCCGGTAGCGGTTGTTTACACTTGAATTACATTCAGTTTTATATTCTGTTTACATGGTATTAATACTTTGATGAGTGAACTCAAATACTTAACATTTTTGAAATTAATTATGTCGGATGTTGATGTTGATTCTATACTCGTTGTTGTTTTAATTTATCGCTAACATGCTTAGATAAATTTTGAAGGACGATTACCAGTTGAACTTTTACAACTACTGGTAATTATAATAATATTATTCTTTAAAGTTGCAAGTAATAAATAATTCAAACGATTTAAGAATAATATTCAACTAATTAGCTAAATATTAATTGATTTAAATTATATTAAATATGTAGGTAGGTACTACATACTGTACCGGTTATCGGATGTTCTTATATGATAATAAAAACATGTAATCGTTCGTAGATTTTTTTGGCAAAAAATTATAATTGCTAAGTTTTGATTATGATTGCTCCTATTTGAAATTTTACATTAATTTAATTCAGTACATTTTTCTACAACAATTTAATTTTTATCCATATAAAAAGACTCAAACGAATGTAACAATAAATAATTTATTATAAAAATCAAAATCAGTATTATCTAGTTTTTATTCATAATAATTGTAGATACAAAAAATCTGACGTGGACACCACATGACTTCCTTGTACGCCTTGTGTGTTCATACTTTTCTTAATAACTAAAATGTAAAATAATATTAAAAATTCTTTTAACTTATTATACTAGTATACTCACAAATATATTTTAGTCATTTTATTTAAACTGCAGAAAAAGATATAAAGCATATTTTACTATTGTCACTGTCATGTCATAATCATTTAAATTTTACGTAGTAACAAATGTTAATCGATCATGGACTACAAGATACCGAAATACTATAAATTATAAATATATACTTTAATTATTTTTAAATGATAGCAGATACAATTTTTTTTATAAAATACCGATTGTAGGTAATAATCACATAATCTTTCATTTAAAATAAAAAAAATTGTAAATAAATTAAATATTTATCGAAATATTTTTAAAAAGTACTACTTCCGGTTTGTAGACTGAAACCAAAAATAGGAGGTGCACAACTAGATGCTATAACAGTCCTAAATACAAAATTTCAACTTTCTACGTCTAACCGTATTTGAGTTATGCGACACACATACGTCCGTCCGTACGTACGTACGTACGTACAGACGTCACGTCGAAACTAGTCTTAATGGATTCAGAAAAGGTCAAAACGGATATTTCCGTCAAAATCTGAGAACCGAAATTTTTCGCGATTACAATACTTCCTTACTTCGTACAAGGAAGTAAAAAACTCATTTTATATTTAGACTTGCTTCGCCCACCAATTTAGTTATACATTTGCACTGCACATCCCCCAAATAAAAATTCTAATAGCGCCCCTGGGATTTCTATAAGTTTTTCAATCAATCATTTCAAAATGGAAGAAAGAAGCAAAGAACAGTTGAATGAGAATTATCACAAATAATACTGAAGCGACTGTCAATTATTGTAGGTATTTCATGAAAAATGTATCGATGATATCAAATTAAAGTTCTCAGAGAAGGCAAATGGGTACTAATGGGACATTGTAGAAATTTGTAAAAGAAAAATGTATAATGAAACATTTGAATGACACACTTCAGAAGTTAGAAAAAACAAATTGATGACAATGTGACAATAAATTATGTGGCCTCTTAGAATATAATTCATTTTTATGATTAATAGATATTAAATAATTTAATTAGATAGGAAAATTTTATAAAATTTTCCTTATTTGCAGTTATTTTAAGTACGAATACATTTCATTTTATCATTATTTAATTAGTAAAATAAAATAAATACAGAAATTGCTATGCATTAAGGTATTCAGTTGAATTTTAAACACTATTTGAAATTATTTCTTTATTTTTAACTTAACTAAATCGTATTTATGTAATTTGTAGGGAAAAAAAGTATGAAGGTACCCATGAGATTTTTCTAGAGTACCTGTACCTATACTGAATAAAAATTTGTATTATTGTTTTAGTGCTCACAATAATAATTATTATGAGTAGATACAATTTTTAACATGGCACAAATATTCCGGGCATATTTCTTCCTTTAACCAAAATTTAAATAAAAGCGGTTTAACCGTTTAACACTAACCTTAAATTAAAATTAAAACAAAAGTGAAATAATTGATAATAATATTTATTTTTGCACTTCCGGGACTAAAACTGTTCTTTAGTCTTTATTTTTAGGGACTAAGGTTCTTAATTTGATCCCAAGGGATTATTTCTCATATTTAATCCCGTTGTCAAGGAATTGAATTAATTAATCCCATTGTCAAGTAAATACGTGCTATATGTTACAGAGTATCTATGGTAACAATGTAAATATTTGTCATAAAATTTACTGTCAAAATTACAAAATGTGTATTCTTTTAAACTATTTTGCATTCGTTTGAGGATGAAGTGCAAAAAATAGCGTATATACCACAGGACTAAAGTACCTTTAATCCCTCAGGTGATTATTGCCCTCACCTCCGGCTCTTGGAATAAACTTCACCCTCAGGATTAAATCATGCACTTTAGTCCCTCAATATATAATATACTATTATTGTTTGAATTTTTAAAACTAAATATTGAAACAAAAACAATTTATACAAATCTTTTTATTGTTTTGTTGTTGCATTTAATGGTAAAAATATTTTTGTAGGTGCGCATTTTAAAAAATAATTTTACCATTTACCATAATAACAATGTCAAATATTTTTAGCGATAAAAATAAAAATATCAAACAGGTATTAAAAATGATTTAAATAATTAAAGGACGAGGCCACGGCAATCAAGTGTGCTATGCATCATGATCCCGCGTTTCAATCAACTAAAAACACCACACAATCAACTACGAGCTCATTATTAGAACCACGACGTCATACGGAACTTCTACATATTATTCCCTGTGCCCCACCGCGCCCCTGCCTATTCTACGCTCATGGATATTTTTTAATGCAATCCGAACCGATGCGTATTTTTAGATTTGACCGACCAGTTAGCCTGCAGGTTTTTGTTTCTATCGTTTTTCTTTTGTTTTTGGTTACGAGAATACTATAGTTTGTTGTCGGATGATCTTCAATTTCGAAATTAATTCGCGCGAGATCTATTTTATTTTTGCTTGTAAGTACTTTTAAAAAGTTTGGTACTAAAAAAAAAATTATACCGCATTTAAACTTATCTAAAATGATAATTTCTATTGTCAGTAATAAATATTTTAAGTCACAAATCATGATAAAAACAAACTGAAACACCCATTCACTTTTATAATTTTCTGCACGTGTAAAAATAATTACTTTACCTTCGTTATTCAACTGTTAAATCCAAACAAAAAATCACTCATCACGGAACAAAACAATCGCACTTCAGTTCACATGTTTGCTAACAATCACCCTCGTTTCCGGCGTTGAATATCACCGGAAATAAGTCTTAAAGATCACCATCCGAGCACCACGGTGACTTCGGATTAGCCAGATTCCAATACAAGTCAAGAATGTCAGGTAGGTTGATGTTGGCGTGCTCCAAAGAGTGCTGTTGGAAGTATACTACTTGCTTATACACACTAGCAACTGGTATAGTGATAGCTATACGTGCGACTTTCATATACAGAAAAACTCGTTGTTGTGTTTTACATATCATAGTTCGAACACCGGAACGAGATTAGAATATTTGTAAATTGTAAACTGGACTAATTGCATTTTTAACCATGTTACAAAAAAAATGCATCAAAAAATGTATTTTTGTTAGAAACTAGAGCAGATTTGTTGTAAAACTATTTTTAGAACAATTATTGTGTACTTTTGGTTTAATGTTTTAATACGTTTATGCAAAATAAGTTGTAAAATATTTTTTTTATTTTGTTATTTGGTACAAATACATTTCAACATTGTTATCATGAATTAATAAACAAAACATATTTCTTAGTGTGACATTAAACATTTGCTAGCAAATAATATTAATTAATTTGAATTTTGTATTTCAAGCACAAAACAGATATTTCAGTATTTCCCCTATTAGTTCTTTAATTTTGCTTCAGTTGGTAGAACTTCTCGCTTGCACAAACGTCAAACTTCGTTGCAAACTCCACGTGGTTGAGCTGTCATTTCAATATAACCTATAAATGTGACAATTCAACGAGTAAAATGCCTGCAATATCAATAAAACATAACTTATTAATTTACAAAGGCAGTAGTTTCTTGCGGCAACGTTTATTATTATCGACATTAAGTGGCAGACCAGTAAAAATTATCGAAATTAGAAGCACGGAAGATGAACCAGGTTTAAGAGAATATGAAGTTAGTTTAATTCGATTGTTGGATAAAGTTACAAATGGTACAGCTATTGAATTGAATCAAACTGGTACGAGTTTGTATTATCAGCCTGGGTTGCTGTTCGGAGGAAAATTTGAGCACGACTGCTGCATACAAAGAGGAATAGGTTAGTTTATAAAATAGTATATTATTTAATATGAGTTTTAAAGATGGTCATTACTACCTATGAGATTTTAGTAGTTTACTACACGAGCCGAAGCCGAGTGAGTAATTTCCATTCCATTCGAGTTGTATACTATACTATCAAATAGTTCTTTGTGTATCAAGTACGTATAGAGCATTGTTTGCTACACGCATATAAAGAATATATTATTTAATAGTTGTGAATAAAACATTTTCATTAATTTGTTATTACACGTGCATCATAATTGGTGTTTAAAACACGCAAACGCGTATTTTATACGTTGCTAAGCAACAACAATGAAAATTATATCAAATCTCCTACGTAACGGTATTTTGACAAGTCACACAGATTACTTTTTAAAATGAATCTTAATTAAAATTCTGTTTTCCAGCTCTATTTTTTAAATAAAAAATAGCGTATGACTACTTGTAAATACTATTAGTTTACAATTTTGTTCTTTTTAGGCTACTATTTAGAGGTTTTATTAATATTGGGCCTATTTTGTAAAACGCCATTACATGTAACTTTACGAGGAGTTACCAGCAATAGTACAGACCCATCAGTGGACCATATAAAAACATCTGGGCTTGCAACTTTAAGAAAATTCATTCTAGACGATGAAGGCCTCGATATCAAAATCAACAACCGAGGAATGCTGCCTTTAGGAGGCGGCGAAATAGTTTTTAAATGTCCTGTAAAGAAAAATCTTCGACCAATTCAATTCACTGATCCTGGAATGGTCAAAAGAATACGAGGAACTGTTTATGCTTTGAGAGTGTCACCAGCTATTGCTAACAGAATTGTAGAAACAGCAAAAGGAGTGTTGTTGAAGTTTATTCCGGATATTTATATTCATACTGATCAGTGCAGAGGGAAACAAAGTGGCAGAAGTCCTGGATTTGGAGTTCATTTGGTTGCTGAAACTACAAATGGAGTTTTTTATTCCGCTGAACAAGTAAGATAATTCGTTCTCTGAAGTTGTTGTTTTTCTACTCTACTATCTTAACTTCAATATACAGGGTAATTCACAACTTCACGCATATATTTTATCACTTATCACCGAATTGAAAGAATTTTTTTCAAAATTCGCAATTTTAGTTTCCAGGTTGCTTAATCAAACAGTTTTGGGTTACTGTTTTCAAATGGAATTTCATAAATTTGCTATTGTTGCCATTGCACAATTAATTAAATAGTTTAATTTTATTCCATTCATAGTTGATATCCAATCAAGCAACCAGTTGCTTCAAAAATGTTTTGCTTGCGAAAATTGACCTTAAATTAGTCAGTACTCTATGCCATTAATATAATTGAAGATTAAACGAACTTACCTGTAAGTGAAGTTCAATCGAAATTATATGAGAGCCTCGTTCGAAGTAATTACAACTATGTAGTAACGCTTTGCCGGTACGATTATGTCACAATGTTTAGTAAAAACAAAAACGTAATGTGTTACGTCCCCCTAGATTCCCCCGTCTCCGATCTCCGTGATAATATTTAATCATTTCGTTTAGAGCTGAAAGAAAATTTCTGCTATTTTCCTATGGGGTTGGGAAATGGGTGGGAGGTTGTAATTACTTCGAACGAGGCTCTCATATAATTTCGATTGAACTTCACTTACAGGTAAGTTCGTTTAATCTTCAATTATATTTCGAGCCTCGTTCTCGTAATTACAACTATGTAGATGTTTAGATTTATGAAAAAGCTGAAATTTTATTGCTATATTTTGCCCTAAAACCAACCACATACTTAATAACAAACCAGCATTGTTATAGTTATCCATTTAGGATTGTAACCCCAAAATTTTCCTTATTATAATTAGACACTTGTCTATTATAACACTTTGCAATATCTGGAAATTCCGCGACCAGCCAGCTGTGTTTCTTATTACTTACATCCAAACTAATTCCTCTAATGCTAATGTTGACACATGTCTTGGTACTATGCGCTGAAACCGGCTTTATTTTAATTCCACATTCATCTGAAACTGTTTTAATTCATCTAGAAAAAGTTTGTGCACCTACAGATGTATGTGGTTTATTCCAGGAAATAAAACCATTTATTGGTATGCCGCACTAATTTGGTTTTCTCTAAATAAAGGTTTAGTACTAGCCACACGTAAATTATTAAATATTATCACGGAGATCGGAGACAGAGGAATCTAGGGGGACGTAACACATTACGTTTTTGTTTTTATTAAACATTGTGACATAATCGTACCGGCAAAGCGTTACTACATAGTTGTAATTACGAGAACGAGGCTCGAAATATAATATAATGCACGAAGTTGTAAATCACCCTATAGTTTTTAAAGTATTTTGTTTTTCTTAATTGACGTCATGGTTTCCTAGAACAAATTAATGTTTTTGTTTATTTATTTCCTGTGAAATGCATTAATTTGAGTAAATATGCACTTACAAATAGATTATTATTAGAAATATTTTTTTGGCCTCCTGAAGTGTAATAACAATCAAACATCGTTGACGTCTATGATGACAGTGGCGATTTTACACATGCCATGACTTAACCGCATATTGTTCGGTAAAGAGCGTCGAATTTTATTGCTTTAACAAGCAATTAAATAAAAGTTACTTTGTAATAAAAAGTCAGCCTACACAACCGCTACATTACACAATTCATTGTTCAATAAAGTCTGATATAAATAAAACAGATTAATTTTTAATGTGACATTTACTGGCGACATCTCTTAGCAGTTGTTTCAAGGCTATAATACATCGCTCGGTTTTATTAAAGCACTCCGCTTCGCGTTGTACGTTTATATAGAACTACGCGTTGTGGGTAACATAAAATCTACCGTACTAATAATAATGTAAATTTCTATTAACAAAGGTAATTATTACTCGTTTACTGCACACAAAAGTCGTTATAATTCAAATAATGAGAGCTATGTATACTTTATTTACGACTGTATACAACAATTATTTATATATCTTGTGAGACACATTTTAAATTTTAATTTACGTATACAATAGTCTATAATAAATTTTAAATTTACTACATGCAAAAATATAAAAAGCAAATATGCTATAGAAAGGTTGAATTAGGTTGTAAAAGGGAAGGAGAACGCGCGCAGACAATTTTTTTTCATTTAAAGTCAAATACCTTTTAATTAAAAGTTACATTTAATAGTGCCCAAAATTAGTAGTTTAATTAAGGGCAAAGGTTGAATGTTTGTTTAAGTAGGTATGTATGTTTGTACGTATGTATGTAGGTTAGGTTAGCTTTCTGAAAGTTAGGCTACGCAGTATTGGCGAACTCTTGTTTAAAATTAGTGAGTCTATAGTGCCTAATTTAAATTTAGTATTTATGATTGTTACTAGCTACATCGGTACTAATTTGAATTCTGGGCAGTTATTTCTAGATTCATTAATTTTAGCATAAACTTCTGTAGATTTTTGTTCATGTATTTATTGATTACATGGATGAGATGTTAGGCGGTGTAGATAGATTATCGATAAATAATGTTGAATGTTTGTAAAGATTCGTGTTAAGATGTATGAGTTTTTGTTTTAAGGGGTTCGTGCAAACTCTATTTTATCTATGTTCCCAAAATAATAAGAGTTTATCACGATTTTACTGCAAAAACTAACAAAACTATGATTTCAGGTATCGAACGTAGTCTCCGAAGGCCAAATGCCTTCATCTCCAGAAGACCTAGGCGTGAAGGCAGCCCACCGCCTCTTGGAAGAAATCTTCTACGGGGGTTGTACCGACTCCGCTTTCCAATCACTTGCTGCACTCTTCATGTCACTGGGTCAGAAAGACGTGTCCAAGTTCATGACCGGCCCGCTGTCCGAGTACTCGATAGCGTTCCTCCAGCACCTGAAGGAGTTCTTCGGTGTTACGTTTAAGTTAGAACATTTCACAAACGATAATGAAGATGATGTACCTGGAGCTGATAAAGTTTTGATGACGTGTGTTGGAATTGGATACACTAATTTGAATAAGAAACATATTTAGATAGAAGGTATTTATTTTTAATAAAGTGGTTTTTATAATTTGTTTCCTTAACTGATGGTGATTGTGAGATGTGTTAAATTATAAGGAATTCAACGGCGCAAACCGCAGTTCAATATCTTTCTCCCACGACCATATACGAAACTAACAGTTTCCATACAGTTACTTAGCTACAAAAATAAACAATATCACACATCCGTTCAATATGTTATCGAACAGGTTCAATATTTGTTTCACTTTTTGCTAGACGTATGTTGTCTTTCTGACATTTGATAATTTTTTCCTGTCATCATGATAAATTGCATTGACAGTATACCTATTAACGAATAAAATGTTTAATAATTTATGGTTGTGGGAAATATAGTGTACATGATTCGCTGGAAATTGTCTATCGAATGTTCCTGAACTCGGTAAGCCTCGTGCGTCAACATTCTCACTCACACGATAACATTCACTTTCCTCGTTCATTATGTAATATACTATTATAGTAAATCTGTTTTTAAACTTGGAGGTAGTAAAAACAAGTGAGATTTACACTCTTATAAAATCAAAATATCTCTAGGATTTTTATTCCTTTAATTTTATTGTCTCAAATCATCTAAACTGTAATTCCCAAATTATGAAATTATACTGATATCAAAGTGGCTGATCTCTTGCGGCCAATTGATGAACCTGTCATTCAAAGTTCAAGTGAGTAAATGTCGTGTTATACTCGAGTAAAATACTACTTTATCCACGACTGAACTATACAAAGTAATTCACTCATTTTATAAGATGAATTTGCATTGACAACTCTCAAAAATTTTTATTTTCGAAGTTTGCGTACGTTATCTAACAACGAACTTTTATGTTTTAATACAAGAAGTTCTATTGGTCCAAATCCCTAATACAAATTTTTATATTGTTCATAGAGCCAAATTAAAACTCATTAGTGAGTTATGGGGCGCATTACTAATTGCAAACAATTATATAATAAATATATTTTCCAATAGTCGTGGATAAAATTTATTTTTATTACACTCACGACGTTTTAAACTGTCGTTGGCAATTCTATTTATTATTACATTCATTTAAATTTATAGGTCAAAAAGCCAATTGATAAATTTTTAAAAATAATTAATGAGTAATGGAGTACATTGTTCACTGCGAACAATTTATTTATTAATGAAGCTGTTTTTCAATAGTTGTGGATAAAATTTTATTGTACCTATGTTACATTCTGACACCGTGACACCCTAAATTAAATGTTAATCGTGCAACCGAAAGTGGTGTTTACTTGGAGGTCTGAAGTGTTTTTCTAGAATATCTTAATAAATTATCAACAAATGGAAATGTTTGTAAATAAAAATATATATAAGATGTCATTCGCTACAACTTGTATATGTAACTTTGTCTTAAATCTAGCACTATTTAAAATGAATCAGTCATTTGAATATTTACATATTGTTTGCAACATTTCTATTTTACATTTTCGTAAATCCGATGGTTTCATTCTGGCCATATCCTCCACCAAAGAAACACAGAAGCTTTTTATGGATGTTTGATCATCTGAACAAACTTTGCACTGTGACACAAATGTTTCACTCTCGGTAGACGTCCTGGAGAGTGTACTACAATTGGCTTCAACCTCGGCTTCAACTAGTTTCCGTTTCTTGATTTGTATTGGTGAAGGTGATGTAGTTGCAGAAACAAAGGTAATCGGTAACCGAGGCGGACTGCAGGAAGTATCTATGAAATAATTTAAATTTTCCAATCAAATTGATTAAGTACGTACATTACTTTTATTTAGTTAAAGTGCAGTATGCGGTACCCAGTGAAAGATAGGGATAAGAATTACGAACGAAGTGTATTTTTGACGTCTGAAAATGACACCAATATCTTCGTTTTATGTAAATTACTTTTTAGGTGACTATTGGCATAAAGTAAAGTGTCACTTGTTTGACATCTGTCAAAATGACTACTTTACGGCCGTTATTGTTATACTCGTTTCTTTGAATTACAAATTTATTACATTTTAACGCATTTTAATTAGTGAGTATATATTTAGAAGTAATTACCTACAAATTAACTAGGTAGCCTAAAATATATTAAAAAAATTATTTATGATATTTTTATAGAAGCTTATTGAACTTAGAGAAGAGTGCTGAATTCGGCCCCTGCATATTAGCTGGCGCTGGCGCTAAGTTGTAGAAAAAGGCTTAACAGAGTTAAACGAAATTATTTCGACAGTTCTAGCTTAATAATATTCACGTAACATTGATGTTCAGCAGTATCAAACATTACTAACCTAACATATTTGCCATGGAATAAACTTAGATTTTCTCCAAAATAAAAAGGTATAATCCCGTTGCACATAATTGTAACTAACTCATGAGTTAATAGGCGATTAATAATCTCGACAATTAACGCGTGAGAGAATGTCTCAATTATTACTCGCCCTCATTACCACACTAGATAGTTAAATAACTATTTCTGAATCCTGATGGTTAACGCGCGCTTTTACATATTATACAGTGCGTTGTTTCTTGCGTCTGGAAGTGTACCGTAATCTGCACTTTAGCTTTTATTTTTTTACCTTCACAGTCTCCGCTATTTTGTGCATTGACTATTTCCAAGAAAGAAAATACATGAGGAGGTGCTTGTTCCTGTTTTGTTTCTTCAACTATTTCGTTCTTGTTTTCTATGGTCCCCATCCCGAAAGTCTTACGTTTCTTAACTACAGTATTAAGAAAACCCAAATATTTTAGCAACACCCATTCTTTTTGATGGCCAGCATCTCCCGATACTTTCGACCTTTCCTTTGAATATCTGTTCCGTAGTGCCTGCCAACGCGATGTACAATCTTCAACTACAATGTAAAAATATTATTGATTAATTCAATCTTGCTGTATTCTACATTTTCTTACCGTGCAGATTTAATTCATCGGCAATATATTTCCATGAATTTTCGTGGCAAATTTTATTTTTGTATTCGATGTTGTTCTTGTCATACAAATGTGGAAATGATCTAACGAGTGTAATTAATTTAATGTCAGAACTACTCATTTTTATTTAAAATCACAGGCTAAGGTTATAATATAGATATTATTATCAATACAAAAACAATAATAACAAACTGAAAATTGAAATTCAACAACAACCTACGGCACGCGTCAAATAATGCAATGTTCACGTGACAATATTCATGCTTGCTATTGGTTAGAAAAGACTGAAGAATGTAATAGAGTGACTTATAAAGAGAGTACTGACTCTACCTGACTTTCGTTCTCGGTAGAGGCGCTGGTGAACCTTCCTATGTTTGCATTTTTCTGATAATGAATCTGTAGATGCAGGTATTTAGTATTTATAAAATTTCTAAACTTGCATCTTCTGGTGTTGCCGTTTCCTGTGAATCAATATATAAGATTTTTATTTTCTGGTACCCACCATAGCAACCTGGTTGCAAAATGGCGTCGATGGCCATACTATTAGCATATAGACAGTCTAGTATTGTATTGGCGAACTTTACGGTTACAATACAAGAATAAGTAACGTCATTGAAGTAACCGGTTACATCCATTATAAACCAGTTTCAACAATAGACCATTATAGTCACTGCTGTTGCTGTTATGCGATGCGGATGTGAATGTCAGAGTAAGAGGTCCGAATCCGAAGTTCCCAACAAAGTTATTTCCAAGGGGATTGTGGCACATGGCACATAGGCGAATTTAATATATTTTGGGCCCTAGTCAAAAATCTTATTTCGGTCCCCATTAAAAATATAAACAAAATATGTAGCAAAGGTTGAACCACATAGGGTAAAAGCACGTAAAAGAAAAAAAAATCGTTCAAGGTCAAATGCCTTAAAATTGACAAGTGCCTACTCAAAACTGAAAAACTCAGAACTAGAAAATTCAAGTACAAGAAAATTCTTGCCCGGAATCATAAAACAAACGAAAATTCAGAGACATAAAAAATGCATTCATAGAAAATTCAAATTTGGAATATGATTGATGCAGAAACGCATGTAAAGGAATATTCAAAACTGGAAAAAATATGGCTGCGGAAAAAATCAGATTATGGCTAATATCTATATATATATATATATATATATATATATATATATATATATATATATATATATATATATATATATATATATATATATATATATATATATATATATATATATAATCTATGCTAGCAAAACCCTTCTTGAGTCCAACAGAACTCGTTTTTTAAACGGCCACAACGCGTTGTTCAGCTGACAGCTTGCAGTCAACTTCAGGTTTGGCCGCCAAGTAAAGTTTCTGTGTTTACTTGATTCCAGATATGTCTTTTCTATTAATGTTCTTTTTGTGAATAAATTTTCCTTAGCTTGCGATTTCGTGATTTTTATGATTCCTGTCAAGAATATTCTCTTCTTGAATTTTCTACTTTATAATATTCCAGTGTTGAAGACGTTCCCCCCGCATAGCACACACAAGTCTTCTAGACGTACACTATGTTCCAAATGATCTGCCCCAAACATTGGAAAATCCCCGTTGATCCGCAACCATTGTAGCACCATTCGTCAAAGTGTTAGAAATATGGCCTTCTTAGGTTGTAGAAAAAGACAGCATGCGAAAGATAGAAGCAGTTCTCGGTGAATCATTGCGGATTACGCCAGGTATAGCAAAAGTGTAGAACAAATTAATATTTTCTTACAAAACTGCTTAGAGTACTTACCCTTCAAAGTACTAGAGTACCCTATTAATGACAATATGTTGTAGATCTATGGATACACTCCCCAGATATCAATTTTAATTAATGTAGAGCCCCTGGTGTAGCCAGAATTACGATTACAAGTTCCACTTTATAACCACCTATCGGGCTCGTCAACTTTAAATGCATTTTTTGACTGTCTGAAGCAATTTCCACGGGAAAAAGCTTATGTGTCATCTAAATGAAGTTAGTTTATGTAAATTCCATTAGTTTTTCATCGATTATTTAGCTTCAATTACCAAAATCAAAAATTCAGTATCGTCGTATTTGTTTTACATTGTAGTTAAATTCGTTCAAATTTACCACGCTTCTTTAATTAATCAGCCAATCATTTCACGATCCAGCGATGTCACTGAACCAATCATTTCACGGTCCAGTGATGTCACTCGACCAATCAAAATGGGCGAGTGTTAGAAGGAGATTTGAGTGAGAGGGAACAACAAGTCATACTGCAGAAAATAATATAGAAAAATTTATTTTTCGTAAACGGCAAATCCAAATTAAAATCCGTTTACGGATTCTTAATCAGAGTAATTTTACGCAATAAACGATATATTTATTTTTGCCAAAAGCTTATTTTATTTTTTGTATAAAATTCTGCAGAATTACATGGTTCGTTTGAAAATGGCGTCATTTTAGCTTGTTGAACGTTGAAGTTGTTGAACAACAGGTGATAAAATGGCTGGTTTGTAAACAATAATAAACAGTGAATATTATGTGAAATATACGTGGAACAGATGGAAATTTATTATGTTACGTTATAAAGGTACGCAGTCTAATCTACAAGCAAACTATTTAGCAGTCCAAAGTTAAAATATCGTTGATAACAATAATAAGCTGTGAATTTTATAAATATAAGATGATAACACAAGTGGAACACCCGGCAATTCATTACGTTACATTATGCCCTGTTCACACAAGGATTATTTGAAGATTCTTTTATTACCCTATTATTATTTAACTATAATATTCTTGAACAATATAAGATATTTGGGCAGCTGTAATAGTTCCAAGGAACGCTTTCAACATAAACTTTTAATTGTTCAAAGTATAAATCGTATTTCCAGGTAGCAGCAGTGTGACACCAATTACCAAATTCAAATTGATTCCCTATGTTTCATTTTAAAAAGAACGCTCTAATACATTGCTGTCAATTCCGTAACCATGGACCTGATAAATCCTATGTTTCAAGTTAAAATAAACTCACTGTATACCAGGAGTAGAAAATAGTATATTCTGCAACAAGTGTGGAATGAAGCATATTCAGCTCGAGTGGAAAATCTCTATCAGCGACTAGACCCAAGAAATAAAATTCTCATCTCCCCACTGATGACTTTGGTGTCGGACATTGTAAGTTGTAGCGCTGATGTCGAGTCAGATAAAATGATAGACTAGCCCCCAAAAAATAAAATACTCACGCTGGCAGTGGAGACTAGCCCTAAAAAATTTAATTCTCACGCCGCCACTGGTAACTTTGGTGTCGGACATTGTAAGTCGTGGCGCTGGTGTCGACTAACTTGTGGCGGTGGGGGCGACTGACGTCATCAAGATTTAATTTAATTAAGGCTTCTTGGTAGCAAAATCTGGTGGCGTCGCAAAGACTGCGGCCTGACCGCCTCTCGCGCGGTAGGTCGCAGTCGCCTCCCGGGGTAGCCCTTCGCTCGAGACTATGCCCCAACCCATACCCATGGCCCACCCAGAACTATGAATTTATAAAGTGAAACAAATAAGATATAAAGCAAAAAGTGACGAATTTTATTCGTTTTAGTGAAAAAGTTGTGTAATAGTCCGGCAGTTTGAATGGCCAGATATCGGCAAGCGAGCACATGGTTCCCGGGATTAAATTAGAGAAATCTGCGGCTTTTTAAAAGTGTTTGTGCAAAATGATATATGCTGGAAGTGTGTCTGTATAAAAATTGAAGCTCTTGTGAGAGAATTGGTATGTACTTTGTCTATTGTTACATATTTCATTTCCATTGCCTGTAATTCTTGAACGGTAAATGATATTAACTTGGGATTTACACAATTCAATTCTAAAATGCATAGAAATTTATCGTGTATTTTAATTGGATGTGGCTGTTCTATACATACATAATTTATATATTTTTACATATGAAACTTTGCTTTAAATTGTGGATTTTTGTACACGTAATTTTATGTAACTTGTTCATTTCTGTTTAATTATAAATCGTAGTAATACGAGTAGTAGACTGGCATCGAACAACAACTTAATTAAATTAGTGACTGCCTATCAATTAGAATATGATGTAATTGTTTTGCTGTAGATTTCAATGTTGGTGGAATAATTAATGAGACTTTCAATAAATAATTGTTTAAAATATATATCGTTCACATATCACATAAACATGAAACTATTAAAATGTAAGTAAAACTATTTATTAGATTAGTAGAATAAGCAGAATTAGGCGAGAGGTCGTGTGCTGGCCACATCACATTTTTTATTAGCAATCGTTATGAAATTTTGTAAATCTGTAAAAGAAAATGGTGGTCACTTTGAACATCTTCTATAATTTATTAATTTGTTATCTTTTGTTTGTATTTTCATTAAATAATACTTAAACTTTTAATAGTTTATTTATTTTTGTGAGATATTTTGCATGAAAGCCAAACTTGTGATACATCGTTGGATTCAGAATTACATGTAGAATTGAAATATGTAAAAATATATGGGGTGTCCTATTTGAAATAACAAAGTTGATGTCATTTCCGGTTTAACTGGAAGCGATATTTTTGTAAATAATATATATTTTGATGTCTCCTTATGTCTAGTTTACCCATATAAAATTTTATTGCGATTGCTTTATTAATAAAAAAAATTATTTCGAATTATTATTTAAAAAATTATAATACATAAATACAAATTTTTTTGAAAATTTTGTGTCCGAAGTTACTTTTTTATAGGTAACCTGTTCGGTTTACTATGGGTTTTTAATAGCTGTCCGAATTCACCCCACATCGAGAGGTGAATTCGGACAGCAGAAAAATATATAAAAGTACTATAATTAAAACATTAAAAATATGGTCTATATTGGAAAATCATGCTAAGACATCAGTTGCAACATCTTATCAAAAAAATCAAATTTATTTTACAAATTAACAAAGTTATTGCAAAAAATATCAAAAAAGTGTCCGAAGGCACCCCAGTTGACGGTACTTTAGTCCTGTGGTATATATTATTTTTAATGCCTAGGCAGTAAAAGTAATTGTTGCTATGGTGAATCAATAAAATTTCACGAAAATATAAATAACACATTATTTTTTCGGCGATTGTTATTAATTAATATTAATTTAACTAATTTCTGATACAATATTTGTAGTATTTTATTGATATGTTTATTTTATTTCTCAAATAGTAAAAACTTGGCAGTTTGGGACGAAAACATTCGAACGAATCCTAACTTATTGGAGAACTAATAAATAAATTCCTGAGTTATTCAATTTTATTTATTGATTGTTTTTATACAAGCACATCATTATTGTTGGTAAAGTGTTATCTATTGTTGTGGATTTTAATTGTTAAATATGAAACAAAATTTTATTTCGTTGTTGCAATGAAATATGAATTAATTTTTGTTTTTTAACAACAATCACATTATTATTCGATTGTAGCTTTGGGAATCTTTGTTGTATATATATCCATTGTTATAATATGTATTTTAAAATGATCTAAAATATTGATTTTATTTTGTAGCACGGTAGAGATTTCGCCGCTTGGACTTGTTCACATTGGGAGCTAAGTGTTGTTTCATGTTCGTTACGTCACGCTCACTGGTCTGTGCTCAGTTCATTTCTAGCGTTTAAACAGTCAGGTTTATTTAAATGTTGCTCCACTAATATTTAAATAATCACTAAAACAATAGTGCAAATATTGTTAAACTAATTTTATTTTGTTATTTTAACTATTTGCGATAATATGTTGACAAAATATATAAAGGTAATTGTATATAGAGTATATATTTATCAAATATATACAATAAATAGTAATTCTATGGTCTAAAATGTATTTTTATGTTTGCAGCTCCAGTGACATAAATTCTTGGGCCATCGTTAAGTTGCAGAGGCGTCCGATTTTGGGGCCTACGTAAACGGTAAGAGCCCCTTTTCAAATAATTCACTCTACAATGAGTTGGTATAAAAAATTATTAAATGTTACCAACAGAATTGTATTTCATTTAATTGTTTCTACACATTTTTGTCTAACTGCACATAATTATGCCCTCTCCACCAACATACATAGCATTCACAGTGCTTGAAAATAGGTCGTGCGAATGTTCCTATTTAGTTATATGAATATAACTTTTTTATACGTAAACATAGATGTAAATCTTAAAGCTAAACGCGTGTATGAATGAGGCTTATATACATCTAATTAAATACGAGCATTTACACTTTTTACTTTCAAGTACTGAATGCTTCTATTTAGCTAGATGAATTTGAACTTTCTTATTTGCAAACTTAAATATAATTCTTAAAATGCTTATGTGAATGCAGCTTCAATATTTGATTTCTGTTTGTTTAGATCGCAATGGATTGATCTGCAGTATTGGACGTTCTGCACACATTTGAAGTCTTCCTACAACTCATTGTGAACCTGGCAGCATCTTCAAGAGTCAAATTGACCTCCAGACGTCTTCAACACATATCTGGAGTTGTTTATACACCTAGTGCATCTTTGAAAAAGCGGTAAGAGTTTTGCACATTGAATATATTGTTTAATAATAATTTAAAAACGTGGCCCATAGTATTAAATAATTGATTTATTTACAGGTTATGTGTATTATAACCCATATTTGGGTTTCTATCATCATTGGGTATATTGATGATTGAGAGACAAATTTAAGAAGCCCTGAGTCAAATTTTCTACTACGAGAACAAGGTAAAATTGTTATTTAATTAATTTATAGAAATACACATCTAATTTATTTTTTGATGTATTTTTCAGACTAGTTCCGGTTGTAGCATCTTTATCTCTGGCTGTAAGACCCGCACAGCCTGTGGTGCCGCCCATCCAGTTTCTTGGTGCAGAAAAACCGTTGATGAAGGCCCAGTACTCCTCGACATCAAATGTAAGTGTTTCAATATTAATTACTTAATTTTCAACACTTTCACATACAACGTGTGTGCGTTTACCAGCCGTCAATTGACTGGTTGTCATGGTTGTTTAAATCATAGGCGCCAAGTATAAAATTTTTACTAGGAAGCATTTTATAAGAGTACACATTTTCTACCTCTAATATTAAAGTATTTAATGCTCCTATTTAGTTTAGGTCGTGCGAATGTTCCTATTTAGTTATATGAATATAACTTTTTTAAACGTAAACATACATGTAAATCTTAAAACTAAACGAGTATATGAATCTAATCTTATTAAATACGAGCATTTACACTTTTTACTTTCAAGCACCGAATGCTTCTATTTAGCTAGATGAATTTGAACTTTCTTATTTGCAAACTTAAATATAAATCCTAAAATGCTTATGTGAATGTGCTTCAATATTTGATTTCTGTTTGTTTAGATCGCAATGGATTGATCTGTAGTATTGGACGTTGTGCACACATTTGAAGTCTTTCTACAACTCATGATGAACCTGGCAGCATCTTCACAAGTCTGATTGATCTTCAGGCGTCTTTAACACATTTCTGGAGCGGTTGGTCGTCATCTGCAATTGGTGGAATGTATCAGGAATCCAAAGAAATAGAATGGTGAGTTAACTCATGGGTTCTTGTGCTCTGCTGTGCAGAAAATATCTTACAAATTTAAACATTTAAAAACTTCATTCGCATATGCATTTAGTTTTAAAGTTTACATTTGTGTAGAAAGTTTAAATATGAACATTCGCATGTCCCAATTTCAAGCACTGTGAATGGCTCATATATAGGTACTAGATTCACGAAAAGGAGTAGCGCTATCATCTGCTTTCAGTGTTGACTAACAGTTAACAGATATATTCATATTTTAAACAGTAAAGATTAAAATCCCAGTAAATGGAGATAGCATTACCCGTTTGGTGAATCTAGTAGAAAGTAAGTAAAATAGGTACACAGATTCACGAAAGGCGTTAGCGCTATCACCTGTTTTCAGTTTTGTCTAACAGTTAATAGATAATGTTCATATTTTAAACAGTGCAGTTTAAAATTAGCATTAGATACATAGATTCACGAAAAGAAGTAGCGCTATCACCTGTTTTCACTTTTGTCTAACAGTTAATAGATATTGTTCATATTTTAAACAGTGCAGTTTAAAACTAGCATTAACCTGTTTGGTGAATCTAGTATAAAGATTAAAGTCAATTAGATACATAGATTCACGAAAGGGGTTAGCGCTATCACCTGTTTTCGGTTTTGTCTAACAGTTAACAGATATGTTCATATTTTAAACAGTGCAGTTTAAAATTAGCATTAGCCCATTTGATGAATCTAGTATAAAGATTCATGTCAAATTGATACATAGATCCTGTTTAAAATATGAACGTATCTGTTAACTAAAACTGAAAGCAGATGATAGCGCTACTCCTTTTCGTAAATCTATGTATCTAATGCTAATTTTAAACTGCACTGTTTAAAATATGAACAATATCTATTAACTGTTAGACAAAACTGAAAACAGGTGTTAGCGCTACTTCTTTTCGTGAATTTGTGTACCTATTTTACTTTTAACTTTCTACTAGATTCACCAAACGGATAATGCTATCACCATTTACTGAGATTGTAATCTTTACTGAAAGCAGATGATAGCGCTACTCCTTTTCGTGAATCTAGTACCTATATTACTTGTATCTGATACTAGATTCATCAAACAGGTCACTGCTTAAATGAATGCAGACTGGACTTCTTTCGTGAATCTATATAAATAAATAGAATAAAAAATAAATAGATACTTAAATTCTCGAAAGGGGTTCATATTGAATTAGTTTTAAAATTCAAGTAAATGGTGATAGCATATAACCCGTTTTGTGAATCTAATAGAAAAATAAAAGTATAAAAAGTACATAGATTCTTGAAAGGGGTTAGCGCTATCACCTGTTTTCAGTTCTAACTAGAGATATGTTCATTTGTTTTAATGTCCAAGTAAATAATGATAGCATATACCTGTTTTGTGAATCTAATAGAAAGATAAAAGTATAAAAAGTACATAGATTCTTGAAAGGGGTTAGCGCTATCACCAGTTTTCAGTTCTAACTACAGATATTTGCAGTTTAAAATTAGCACTAACCCGTTTGATGAATCTAGTATAAAGATTCAAGTCAAATAGATACATAGATTCACGAAAGGGGGTAAACGCTATCACCTGTTTTCAGTTTTGTCTAACAGATATGTTCATATTTTAAACAGTGCAGTTTTAAATTAGCATTAACCCGTTTGATGAATCTAGTATAAAGATTCAAGTCAAATAGATACATAGATTCACGAAAGGGGTTAACGCTATCACCTGTTTTAAAACTGATTCAATATGAACCCCTTTCGAGAATCTAAGTATCTATTTGACTTGCATCTTTATACAAGATTCATCAAACAGGTTAATGCTAATTTTAAACTGCACTGTTTAAAATATGAACATATCTGTTAACTGTTAGACAAAACTGAAAACAGGTGTTAGCGCTAACCCCTTTCGTGAATTTGTGTACCTATTTTACTTTTAACTTTCTACTAGATTCACCAAACGGATACTGCTATCACCATTTACTGGGATTTTAATCATTACTGTTTAAAATACGAACATAACTAAAACTGAAAGCAGATGATAGCGCTACTCCTTTTCGTGAATCTAGTACCTATATTACTTGTATCTCATACTAGATTCATCAAACGGGTCACTGCTTAAATGAATTCAGACTGGACCTCTTTCGTGAATCTATGTAAATAAATAGAATAAAAAATAAATAGATACTTAGATTCTCGAAAGGGGTTCATATTGAATCAGTTTTAAAATTCAAGTAAATGGTGATAGCATATAACCCGTTTTGTGAATCTAATAGAAAGATAAAAGTATAAAAAGTACATAGATTCTTGAAAGGGGTTAGCGCTATCACCTGTTTTCAGTTCTAACTAGAGATATGTTCATTTGTTTTAATGTCCAAGTAAATAATGATAGCATATACCCGTTTTGTGAATCTAATAGAAAGATAAAAGTATAAAAAGTACATAGATTCTCGAAAGGGGTTAGCGCTATCACCAGTTTTCAGTACTTTATCTTTCTATTAGATTCACAAAACGGGTATATGCTATCACCATTTATTTGGTCATTAAAACAAATGAACAAGAACATATCTGTAGTTAGAACTGAAAACAGGTGATAGCGCTAACCCCTTTCGAGAATCTATGTACCTTTTTCACTTTTATCTTTCTATTAGATTCACAAAACGGGTATATGCTATCACCATTTACTTGGACATGAAAACAAATGAACATATCTGTAATTAGAACTGAAAACAGGTGATAGCGCTAACCCCTTTCGAGAATCTATGTACTTTTTATACTTTTATCTTTCTATTAGATTCACAAAACGGGTATATGCTATCACTATTTACTTGGATGTTAATAGTATATTATATATTGAGGGACTAAAGTGCATGATTTAATCCTGAGGGTGAAGTTTATTTCACGAGCCGAAGGTGAGGGAAATAATCACCTGAGGGATTAAAGGTACTTTAGTCCTGTGGTAAATACGCTATTTTTTGCACTTCATCCTCAAACGAATGCATTTTGTAATTTTGACAGTAAATTTTATGACAAATATTTATATTGTTACCATACTCTGTAACAAATAGCACGTATTTACTTGACAACGGGATTATTTAATTCAATTCCTTGACAACGGGATTAAATATGAAAAATAATTACTTGGGATCAAATTTAGAACCTTAGTCTCTAAAAATAAAGACTAAAGAAGAGTTTTAGTCCCGGAAGTGCAAAAAAAACATTAAATATGAACATATTTGTAAGTTAAAACTGGAAACTGATGATAGCGCCAATCCCTTTCGAGAATCTATGTACCTTCTTTACTTTTATCTTTCTATTAGATTCACAATACGGGTTATATGATATCACCATTTACTTGAATTTTAAAACTGATTCAATATGAACCCCTTTCGAGAATCTAAGTATCTATTTGACTTGCATCTTTATACAAGATTCATCAAACAGGTTAATGCTAATTTTAAACTGCACTGTTGAAAATATGAACATATCTGTTAAATGTTAGACAAAACTGAAAACAGGTGTTAGCGCTAACCCCTTTCGTGAATTTGTGTACCTATTTTACTTTTAACTTTCTACTAGATTAACCAAACGGATACTGCTATCACCATTTACTGGGATTTTAATCTTTACTGTTTAAAATATGAACATAACTAAAACTGAAAGCAAATGATAGCGCTACTCCTTTTCGTGAATCTAGTACCTATATTACTTGTATCTCATATTAGATTCACCAAACGGGTCACTGCTTAAATGAATTCAGACTGGACCTCTTTCGTGAATCTATGTACCTATTTTAAAATATGCGGGAAAGATAGCCAAGTGCGTTATATGACTAACTTAGGAGGTAGTTTATATGAATCTAAATGTTTGTTATTGTTACAGATTAATTTGGACTTCATGTACAAAATTTGAAGATTCTTTGGTTTGAAATTCTGCAGTTGGAGTCTCTAGGAGAGGGAACATCATCTGGTGCTACCACGTAACACGTAAGTTTGTTATTTTTACTTTGCGTATTCCATTTGAAACTCTATGCTTTTACTCAACTTGAGTGTGGCAGCCTCACAGATCACTGTGAACATCAGTATAAAAACTACAGATCAAAAAGTGACTCAATTGCTGTAATTTATTATTAATGTAAACACGTCATTTTTTAAATGTGTTTTTTTTTAATTCTAAAGGCTCTATTTCATAAACGATTAAAGTTAGGGGTCTGATCGTGATATTTTTGGATTCCTCGTACTTTTTTATGATAGGACCCACATTTTCAATGTTTCAGAGTCACTGCTTTAGCCGTAATTTAATTATTAATTTAAACACATCACTTTTTAAATGTAATTTTTTGACTTCTAAGAGCTCTATTTCCTAAACGGTTATAGTTAGCGGTCTGAGCGTGACATTTTTGGATTCCTCGTACTTTTTTATGATAGGAACCACATTTTCAACGTTTCAGAGTCACTGCTTTAGCCGTAATTTAATTATTAATGTAAACACATCACTTTTTAAATGTGATTTTTTGACTTCTAAGAGCTCTATTTCCTAAACGGTTATAGTTAGCGGTCTGAGCGTGACATTTTTGGATTCCTCGTACTTTTTTATGATAGGACCCACATTTTCAACGTTTCAGAGTCACTGCTTTAGCCGTAATTTAATTATTAATGTAAACACATCACTTTTTAAATGTGATTTTTTGACTTCTAAGGGCTTTATTTCCTAAACGGTTATAGTTAGCGGTCTGAGCGTGACATTTTCGGATTCCTCGTACTTTTTTATGTTAGTAACCACATTTTCAACGTTTCAGAGTCACTGGTTTAGCCGTAATTTAATTATTAATGTAAACACATCACTTTTTAATGTGATTTTTTGAATTCTAAGGGCTCTATTTCCCAAACGGTTATAGTTAGCGGTCTGAGCGTGACATTTTTTGATTCCTCGTACTTTTTTATGTTAGGAACCACATTTTCAACTTTGCAGAGTCACTGCTTTAGCCGTAATTTAATTATTAATGTAAACACATCACTTTTTAAATGTGATTTTTTGACTTCTAAGGGCTCTATTTCCTAAACGGTTATAGTTAGCGGTCTAAGCGTGACATTTTTGGATTCCTCGTACTTTTTTATGATAGGACCCACATTTTCAACGTTTCAGAGTCACTGCTTTAGCCGTAATTTAATTTATTAATGTAAACACATCACTTTTTAAATGTGATTTTTTGACTGAAAGCAAGTGTTAGCGCTAACCCCTTTCGTGAATTTGTGTACCTATTTTATTTGCACTATTGTTAAACTAATTTTATTTTGTTATTTTAACTATTTGCGATAATATGTTGACAAAATATATAAAGGTAATTGTATATAAAGTATATATTTATCAAATATATACAATAAATAGTAATTCTATGGTCTAAAATGTATTTTTATGTTTGCAGCTCCAGTGACATAAATTGTTGGGCCATCGTTAAGTTGCAGAGGCGTCCGATTTTGGGGCCTACGTAAACGGTAAGAGCCCCTTTTCAAATAATTCACTCTACAATGAGTTGGTATAAAAAATTATTAAATATTACCAACAGAATTGTATTTCATTTAATTGTTTCTACACATTTTTGTCTAACTGCACATAATTATGCCCTCTCCACCAACATACGTTTAGTAAAAGACGTTGTAGAATATTTATTTCAACAATCACATATTATTCTATTGTTGCAATGGAATTCTTTGTTGCATGTTTTAATTAAGTATATTCTTATTTAAAAATATTTTGTTTTAATAGTTTGAAAAAAATAATATTAAATAATTGAATGTTTTGTCAACAATCTCAATATTGTTTCATTGTTGAACTTTAAATATTTGTTGCATATTACAATTTCAAAACATTTTAATTTAAAATCGATAAATAAACGCTTTACGTTTATTTCATTACATTGAACGAAGTTGATTCCTGTCTGCGTGACGTCACAAACACGTTCAGAGCTCTCAGTTTATGTCTGGATTTGTATCAGTCATGTTTATTTAAATATTACTCCAAACAATATTAGAAAAATTACAATAATAAATTGCAAATATTTATAAAAGGTTTATGTGTGCCATTTTAAACCATGTGTGCGTTTTTGAGCTACTAACTACTATGATCTGACGGCTGGTAACTGCACACAAGGTAAAATATAAAATACTATATTATTGTTATATTGTATTATCGATAATCATATTATTGTATTATTAACTTTTAAACTATTGTTGCTTATGTTAATTGTTGTCTTTTTCAATGTCGAATTTTAAATCATTCTTGCATAATACCATTTTGAAACAGTATTTTTATTTTAAATTCATGTACGTAGGTATATTTCATAACTTCTCTGAATGAGCTAATTGGTTCTGGTATGCGTGACGTCACAGTAAACAACGTTCGAAGCTATCAGTTAGATCATTTCTATCAATTATGTTATTTAAAAATATTAATCTTCATTATTATACTGAAAACATTGCAAAATAAAGTACAAATATTGATAAAATATATTGAGGATGCCATTTTAAATGTTTATAATAATTTGGTAGTAACAAAATATTCTATTCTATGGTCTTGGGACTCTTACAAAAATTTTTAGAATATAATATGATATGAAAGACATTAAAATCAATTTTATTAAGTGTTGCCCGGAATATAGAAAATTATTTAGTTATATTCGCATATTAATAGTTTTTTTTATTGTTTAGCTAACTTATATTATCAAAATTTAAAAAATAAAATCGTTTGCTATTTCATACAACCCGCTTTGAACATCCAATTACATTGCATTAATTTCAACCAATCAAACTCATCGTTCCGTTTTCAATTACAAATTGCATCGCGATATTCAGCCAATCAGAAGCGTCGACACATTTTGTGTAAAACTTGACCTCGATATTGTGCTAGAAACAATTATTTCTCGTAAACAGTACTAGATAATTAAAACCTGTTCGCGGATTATTAATCAGCATAGTTTTTCGCAATAAACGGTGTAATTATTCTTGCCAAAACACAAAGTATTAATTGTGGTCAGATTTCGCAGAACGACATTCAGTTCAGGTGACGCCATTGTGATGTGAGTACAGTTTTGGCGTCATCTTTTAGTTCTTGTGTTTGATAAAGATATTCTAGTGTATTTAAGTAACCAGCAGTATAATTTAAAGTGAAAAACAATAAATAAGAAATTGTGAGTGTCCTCGATATGTATTATTGTTGGTTTGCGGCATAATGATTAACAAATTCCTTTATTTTCTGTTCATTGGACTCCATTATGTTATGTGAGTGTTATGCCGTGTGTTAAATAAGTGATTTACTTATAGGTAAACGCTATTGTGTGCAAACAAGGAACAAGGGAATACTAGAAACTGCATACAAATTTGAGGGCATGCCATCATCTTTGAAGAAAATAACTCAAACTCTTGAGATTACGCAATGGAGAGATTTATTTCTGCAACTAAGGTAATCAGATTGTTTTAATAATTTATTTAGGATAACTGCTAAATAAAATTCGTTCGGGATATAATATTTTCTGGAAAAATTACATATTTGTAACGCATTTTAAGATATGCGTGACGTCACAGACCTAATGAATCGTCATGTAACGTGTCCGCCATTTGCATGTACTCAGTTTCGTTTTGTTAAAGTATTTGAAGTGAATTTTAATAAACTGTTGTTCAATTTTAAGTTATAAACAAATATTAAATTGTTTCTGTGGCTAAAGTATTTAATAAAAGTGATATATTTACAGGTCAGTACTGTTGTGTGCAAGAATGGAGACAATATGGAAGTGAATACTTGAAACCTACATTATTATTTGGGTTTCTACCATCATCATTGAGTATATTGAGGACACTACGGTACAAGAACACAATAAGAAGATGTATTTCTTCAGTTGGAAGGTTATTGAAGGTAATTGATCAGTTTTATTTATTGTTTGCTCGTTATATTTAATTGTTATATTCTTCCAGGTTCGATGAAGACTCATAAACTGGGTTATTGAAGATTTTCAGAAGATGATTGATCCTTTTTAACAATGAATTGAAGCATCTTCAAGAGTTCTGGAGTTGTAATTACTACTTTGGGCGTCATCTGCTGCTGTTTATGGACCTTAGTGCATCTTAATATTGATGGTAAGCGTTTTATTATTACAATTTAGCTGCATTCACATACGCATTTGGTAATTAATCAGTTTTATTTATTGATTACTCGTTATTTAATTGTTATATTGTTCCAGGTTCGATGAAGACTCACAAACTGGGTTGGAGGTCTTCATAAGATGATTGATCCTTTTCCTGTCTCTTTTACAATCTTCAGCAAGGCATTGAAGCATCTTCAAGAGTTCTGGAGTTGTAATCACTACTTTGGTCTTCATCTGCTGCTGTTTATGGACCTAGTGCATCTTAATATTGATGGTAAGCGTTTTATTATTACAATTTAGCTGCATTCACATACGCATTTGGTAATTAATCAGTTTTATTTATTGATTACTCGTTATTTAATTGTTATATTGTTCCAGGTTCGATGAAGATTTACAAACTGGGTTGGAGGTCTTCAGAAGATGATTGATCCTGTTCCTGTCTCTGTTACAATCTTCAGCAAGGAATTGAAGCATCTTCAAGAGTTCTGGAGTTGTAATTACTACTTTGGTCGTCATCTGCAGCTGTTGATGGACCTAGTGCATCTTAATATTGATGGTAAGTGTTTCATTATTACAATTTAGCTGCATTGACATACGCATTTGATAATAAATCAGTTTTATTTATTGATTACTCGTTATTTAATTGTTATATTGTTCCAGGTTCGATGAAGACTCACAAATTGGGTTGGAGGTCTTCAGAAGATGATTGATCTTTTTCCTGTCTCTGTTACAATCTTCAGCAAGGCATTGAAGCATCTTCAAGAGTTCTGGAGTTGTAATCACTACTTTGGTCGTCATCTGCAGCTGTTGATGGACCTAGTGCATCTTAATATTGATGGTAAGCGTTTCATTATTACAATTTAGCTGCATTCACATACGCATTTGGTAATTAATCAGTTTTATTTATTGATTACTCGTTATTTAATTGTTATATTGTTCCAGGTTCGATGAAGACTCACAAACTGGGTTGGGGGTCTTCAGAAGATGATTGATCCTTTTCCTGTCTCTGTTACAATCTTCAGCAAGGCATTGAAGCATCTTCAAGAGTTTTGGAGTTGTAATCACTACTTTGGTCGTCATCTGCAGCTGTTGATGGACCTAGTGCATCTTAATATTGATGGTAAGCGTTTTATTATTACATTTGAATGTGGCTTATTGTTTTATTTGTAGTTAGTACAATTTACATTAAATTAAAGCTGCATTCACATACGCATTGAGTTTTAAGGTTTATATTAATGTTTACGTTTAAGAAAGTTTGAATACATTTAACTAAATATGAGCATTCACAGTGCTTGAAAATAGGTCGTGCGAATGTTCCTATTTAGTTATATGAATATAACTTTTTTATACGTAACCATAGATGTAAATCTTAAAGCTAAACGCGTGTATGAATGAGGCTTATATACATCTAATTAAATACGAGCATTTACACTTTTTACTTTCAAGTACTGAATGCTTCTATTTAGCTAGATGAATTTGAACTTTCTTATTTGCAAACTTAAATATAATTCTTAAAATGCTTATGTGAATGCAGCTTCAATATTTGATTTCTGTTTGTTTAGATCGCAATGGATTGATCTGCAGTATTGGACGTTCTGCACACATTTGAAGTCTTCCTACAACTCATTGTGAACCTGGCAGCATCTTCAAGAGTCAAATTGACCTCCAGGCGTCTTCAACACATATCTGGAGTTGTTTATACACCTAGTGCATCTTTGAAAAAGCGGTAAGAGTTTTGCACATTGAATATATTGTTTAATAATAATTTAAAAACGTGGCCCATAGTATTAAATAATTGATTTATTTACAGGTTATGTGTATTACAACCCATATTTGGGTTTCTATCATCATTGGGTATATTGATGATTGAGAGACAAATTTAAGAAGCCCTGAGTCAAATTTTCTACTACGAGAACAAGGTAAAATTGTTATTTAATTAATTCATAGAAATACACATCTAATTTATTTTTTGATGTATTTTTCAGACTAGTTCCGGTTGTAGCATCTTTATCTCTGGCATTCTGGCTGTAAGACCCGCACAGCCTGTGGTGCCGCCCATCCAGTTCCCGAGACGTGAATAACCGTTAAAGAAGGCCCAGTACTCCTCGACATCAAATGTAAGTGTTTCAATATTAATTACTTAATTTTCAACACTTTCACATACAACGTGTGTGCGTTTACCAGCCGTCAATTGACTGGTAGTCATGGTTGTTTAAATCATAGGCGCCCAGTATAAAATTTTTACTAGGAAGCATTTTATAAGAGTACACATTTTCTACCTCTAATATTAAAGTATTAAAGTATTTAATGCTCCTATTTAGTTTAGGTCGTGCGAATGTTCCTATTTAGTTATATGAATATAACTTTTTTAAACGTAAACATACATGTACATCTTAAAACTAAACGCGTATATGAATCTAATGTTATTAAATACGAGCATTTACACTTTTTACTTTCAAGCACCGAATGCTTCTATTTAGCTAGATTAATTTGAACTTTCTTATTTGCAAACTTAAATATAAATCCTAAAATGCTTATGTGAATGCAGCTTTAACATTTGATTTCTATTTGTTTAGATCGCAATGGATTGATGTGCAGTATTGGACGTTGTGCACACATTTGAAGTCTTTCTACAACTCATGATGAACCTGGCAGCATCTTCACAAGTCTGATTGATCTTCAGGCGTCTTTAACACATTTCTGGAGCGGTTGGTCGTCATCTGCAATTGGTGGAATTTATCAGGAATCCAAAGAAATAGAATGGTGAGTTAACTCATGGGTTCTTGTGCTCTGCTGTGCAGAAAATATCTTACAAATTTAAACATTTAAAACTTCATTCGCATATGCATTTAGTTTTAAAGTTTACATTTGTGTAGAAAGTTTAAATATGAACATTCGCATGTCCCAATTTCAAGCACTGTGAATGGCTTATATTTATATAGGTACTAGATTCACGAAAAGGAGTAGCGCTATCATCTGCTTTCAGTGTTGACTAACAGTTAACAGATATGTTCGTATTTTAAACAGTAAAGATTACAATCCCAGTAAATGGAGATAGCATTACCCGTTTGGTGAATCTAGTAGAAAGTAAGTAAAATAGGTACACAAATTCACGAAAGGCGTTAGCGTTATCACCTGTTTTCAGTTTTGTCTAACAGTTAATAGATAATGTTCATATTTTAAACAGTGCAGTTTAAAATTAGCATTAACCTGTTTGATGAATCTAGTATAAAGATGCAAGTCAAATAGATACTTAGATTTTTGAAAGGGGTTCATATTAAATCAGTTTTAAAATTCAAGTAAATGGTGATAGCATATAACCCGTTTTGTGAATCTAATAGAAAAATAAAAGTATAAAAAGTACATAGATTCTAGAAAGGGATTGGCGCTATCATCCAGTTTTAACTTACAGATATGTCCATATTTAATGTTTTAACATCCAAGTAAATAGTGATAGCATATACCCGTTTTGTGAATCTAATAGAAAGATAAAAGTATAAAAAGTACATAGATTTTCGAAAGGGGTTAGCGCTATCACCAGTTTTCAGTTCTAACTACAGATATTTGCAGTTTAAAATTAGCAGTAACCCGTTTGATGAATCTAGATAAAGATTCAAGTCAATTAGATACATAGATTCACGAAAGGGGTTAACGCTATCACCTGTTTTCAGTTTTGTCTAACAGTTAACAGATATGTTCATATTTTAAACAGTGCAGTTTAAAATTAGCATTAACCTGTTTGATGAATCTAGTATAAAGATTCAAGTCAAATATATACATAGATTCTGTTTAAAATATGAACGTATCTGTTAACTAAAACTGAAAGCAGATGATAGCGCTACTCCTTTTCGTGAATCTATGTATCTAATGCTAATTTTAAACTGCGCTGTTGAAAATATGAACATATCTGTTAACTTTTAGACAAAACTGAAAACAGGTGTTAGCGCTAACCCCTTTCGTGAATTTGTGTACCTATTTTACTTTTAACTTTCTACTAGATTCACCAAACGGATACTGCTATCACCATTTACTGGGATTTTAATCTTTACTGTTTAAAATATGAACATAACTAAAACTGAAAGCAGATGATAGCGCTACTCCTTTTCGTGAATCTAGTACCTATATTACTTGTATCTCAACTAGATTCATCAAACGGGTCACTGCTTAAATGAATTCAGACTGGACTTCTTTCGTGAATCTATGTAAATAAATAGAATAAAAAATAAATAAAGTACATAGATTCTCGAAAGGGATTGGCGCTATCATCAGTTTCCAGTTTTAACTTACAGATATGTTCATATTTAATGTTTTAACATTCAAGTAAATAGTGATAGCATATACCCGTTTTGTGAATCTAATAGAAAGATACAAGTATAAAAAATACATAGATTCTCGAAAGGGGTTAGCGCTATCACCAGTTTTCAGTTCTAACTACAGATATTTGCAGTTTAAAATTAGCATTAACCCGTTTGATGAATCTAGTATAAAGATTCAAGTCAATTAGATACATAGATTCACTAAAGGGGTTAGAGGTAACATCTGTTTTCAGTTTTGTCTAACAGTTAAGGTGGTTGGCTTCTAGGCGTTAAAATGGTGAAAAGTATGTTTAGTTTTCTCATTAAAATTGAAGTTAGAATTGAAATTTTCGAATTAACTAAGATATTTTTGAAAATTTTAGGGATGCTCCCTCTTTGCTCTAATGCCAGTTTTTTTTAGTTTTTTCTTCAATTTTTTTATGTGCATGGCTAAACATTTCCAATTTTGTGAATATTTCATGTGTATTTTAATACAATCCTACAGAAACATTCAATAAAGTGCACTAGAACAAAAAGAGGGCAACTTCAAGCTGTTCGAAAACGTCTTATTTGTTTAAAAAATCTTATTTTTTAAACCAATTTTATGGGGAAAACTGCATGTTGTTTTTTGCTATTTTGACGGCTTGTGTTCATCCATTTTAAATTTAATTTTCTGTAATACAATATTCAAAAAGTGTTCAATTTATTTATTCAGATATATAATTTAAATCTTTATTTATTAAAGTAATACAGAGCGTTCAACAAAACCTATAATTTGACCTGCGCAACCGCCTTAACAGATATGTTCATATTTTAAACAGTGCAGTTTAAAATTAGCATTAACCCGTTTGATGAATCTAGTATAAAGATGCAACTCAAATAGATACATGTCAATCAAGACTTGGTTATTAAATGAACTCAATTTTATTAACTTTCCTTAATTATTACGTGAAATACAATAAACTACAGTGAACGGGAGACTGACACCCAAGAAACAAAACTATCTTATATATTTACACGTTTCAAATTGCATTTAGAACGCGACATCTCTTCTGTCGACCATCCTTTGAATTCATCATTCTCACATTCATAGATTCTCGAAAGGGGTTAGCGCTATCACCAGTTTTTCAGTGCTGACTTACAGATTATGATCATATTGAATCTGAATGCTCATATTTAGTTTGATGTATTGAAACTTTCTTAAACGTAAACATAATAGTCCGGGAGCTGGCGTCAAATTTGACCGGACCATTTCAGAAAAGCTGATTTTTGTAATATAATTAGTTCTATAATAACTAATAATTAAGAATTGCAGTGTTAGCTGTGGAACTTGCAAAAAATATAAGATTTTTAAGTGAACCAGCAAAGCTAAAATTTTGTACAATGATAATTTACCAATTATATTAAACAAAAAAATATGTTATCTGTGCAGGTGAACAATGACAGTGACAGTGACAATGTCAAAATAGTGACACTATTTTGACACTATTTTGACACTGTCAATGTTCACCTGCACAGCTAACAAGGTTTTCCACCTGCCCTGTCCAGCTAACATATTTTTTTGTTAAATATAATTGGTAAATTGGTTTCACTTGAAAATCTGATATTTTTTTAAAAGTTTCGCAGCCCCTTAAATCTGCAGGCCACACGGTCGTGCCAGCTATCACATGTTTAAGTGCTTAAACCAACAAAATATATCACCTACATAAAGATAAGTTTTGTTCCAAATTGTAAATAAAATATAAATAAAATGGAGGGCTGTTCCGGTTCGAGTTCCTGAAGCATCGGACTGGTAAGATGCTTTTATATTTCTACTAGATTCTCCAAACGTGTTAAATCTTTAAATATCAACATATTTATAACTGAAAATAGGTGATAACGCTAACCCCTTTCGTAAATCTATGTACCTATTTTACTTTTATCTTATACTAGATTCACCAAACGGGTTAATACTATCACTGGGATTTCAAACTGCACTGGTTAAATAAGATACTGAAAACTGCTGATAGCGCTAACCTATTTCGAGAATCTGTGTACCTTTTTCACTTTTATCTTTCTATTAGATTCACAAAACGGGTATATGCTATCACCATTTACTTTGACATTAAAACAAATGAACATATCTGTAGTTATAACTGAAAACAGGTGATAGCGCTAACCCCTTTCGAGAATCTATGTACTTTTTATACTTTTATCTTTCTATTAGATTCACAAAACGGGTTATATGCTATCACCGCATTTACTTGAATTTTAAAACTGATTCAATAACCCCTTTCGAGAATCTAAGTATCTATTTGACTTGCATCTTTATACTAGATTCATCAAACAGATTAATGCTAATTTTAAACTGCACTGTTGAAAATATGAACATATCTGTTAACTGTTAGACAAAACTGAAAACAGGTGTTAGCGCTAACCCCTTTCGTGAATTTGTGTACCTATTTTACTTTTAACTTTCTACTAAATTCACCAAACGGATTCACCATTTACTGGGATTTTAATCTTTACTGTTTAAAATATGAACATAACTAAAACTGAAAGCAGATGATAGCGCTAATCCTTTTCGTGAATCTAGTACCTATATTACTTGTATCTCATATTAGATTCGCCAAACGGGTCACTGCTTAAATGAATTCAGACTGGACCTCTTTCGTGAATCTATGTACCTACCTATTTAAAATAGGCGGGGAAGATAGCCAAGCGCGTTATGTTACTGACTTAGGAGACAGTTTATATGAATCTAAATGTTTGTTATTGTTACAGATTAATTTGGACAAAATTTGAAGATTCTTTGGTTTGAAATTCTGCAGTTGGAGTCTCTAGGAGAGGGAACATCATCTGGTTCTACCACGTAACACGTAAGTTTGTTTTTTTACTTTGCGTATTTCATTTTCCACTCTATGCTTTTACTCAGCTTGAGTGTGGCATCCTCACAGGTCACTGTGAACATCAGTATAAATACTACAGATCAAAAAGTGACTCAATGCTGTAATTTAATTATTTATCTAAACATCTCACTTTTTAAATGTGCTTTTTACCTCTCGCCTAGAGAGGTATAGGGATCGTGAAAAAATTCGATGTCGAGATTTTTGTCAATAAGCACGTTTTAGCACCTTTAGAACCTATTTTGACTATTTTCACGATGATGTCTGTGTGTGTGTGTGTGTGTGTGTGTGTGTGTGTGTGTGTGTGTGTCTGTATGTGCGCCTACTATAGTCTTTCGTTCTGATTCATTATCTCAAATTCTACTGAACATAAAATTCTAATATTTTGCAATATACATTTATATATGTTAATGAAGAGCTGATAAGATTTTGGTAAAAATCTGTCAACCGGAAATGGTATTTTCTTGAAGAATTTTAACATTTTTTGCAAAAAATATAGGAAATACTGCGATAGTTACAATTTGTCATTCGACATTTAAAAGAACAAATTATCTCTTACAATATTTATTTAACATCGTTTCTATATCTCTTACCAATAAAGGAAAATTAATTTTCAAAAATTTGTAATTTTACCTACCACGATTTGTAAATCATAATATAGGAAAAAAAATTGAAAACAAAAATGAATATGTCAATGTGACAGATGAACAGACGTATACACAATTTCTGAAATGTTTGTGGCACCATTTTAAAAGAAATGTAAATATTATTAACAACTGAACATAATGTAATAAGGTAATAATAAAGTTAAATTTTTATCTATAAAGAGCTAATTAAAGAACTAAGAACTATAAAATTATTTTCTAAAAGTTTGTAAATTTATTGCAAAATTATAATTTAAGAAAGCCTAACTAAAATCAAATTCACATAAATTACAGTGTTAAAGCGAGAGGTCGTGTGCTGGCCACAACAGATTTTTTGACTTCTAAGGGCTCTATTTCCTAAACCATTAAATTTAGCGGCCTGAGCGTAACATTTTTGGATTCCTCGTACTTTTTTATGATAGGACCCACATTTTTAACGTTTCAGAGTCACTGCTTTAGCCGTAATTTAATTATTATTGTAAACACAACACTTTTTAAATGTGATTTTTTGACTTCTAAGGGCTCTATTTCCTAAACGGTTATACTTAGCGATCTGAGCGTGACATTTTTGGATTCCTCGTACGTTTTTATGTTAAGAACCACATTTTCAACGTTGCAGAGTCACTGCTTTAGCCGTAATTTAATTATTAATGTAAACACATAACTTTTTACCTTCCGCTTACCTGTAAAGGAAGGTATTGGAATCATGCAAAAAATCGGGTTGTGAGTTTTAAGTGGATGAGCACGAATTAGGGTCCTTACAACTCATTTTTGATAGTTTCTCGATGATGTCTGTGTGTGTGTGTGTGTGTGTGTGTGTGTGTGTGTGTGTGTGTGTGTGTGTGTGTGTGTGTGTGTGTGTGTGTGTGTGTGTGTGTGTGTGTGTGTGTGTGTGTGTGTGTGTGTGTGTGTGTGTGTGTGTGTGTGTGTGTGTGTGTGTGTGTGTGTGTGTGTGTGTGTGTGTGTGTGTGTGTGTGTGTGTGTGTGTGTGTGTGTGTGTGTGTGTGTGTGTGTGTGTGTGTGTGTGTGTGTGTGTGTGTGTGTGTGTGTGTGTGTGTGTGTGTGTGTGTGTGTGTGTGTGTGTGTGTGTGTGTGTGTGTGTGTGTGTGTGTGTGTGTGTGTGTGTGTGTGTGTGTGTGTGTGTGTGTGTGTGTGTGTGTGTGTGTGTGTGTGTGTGTGTGTGTGTGTGTGTGTGTGTGTGTGTGTGTGTGTGTGTGTGTGTGTGTGTGTGTGTGTGTGTGTGTGTGTGTGTGTGTGTGTGTGTGTGTGTGTGTGTGTGTGTGTGTGTGTGTGTGTGTGTGTGTGTGTGTGTGTGTGTGTGTGTGTGTGTGTGTGTGTGTGTGTGTGTGTGTGTGTGTGTGTGTGTGTGTGTGTGTGTGTGTGTGTGTGTGTGTGTGTGTGTGTGTGTGTGTGTGTGTGTGTGTGTGTGTGTGTGTGTGTGTGTGTGTGTGTGTGTGTGTGTGTGTGTGTGTGTGTGTGTGTGTGTGTGTGTGTGTGTGTGTGTGTGTGTGTGTGTGTGTGTGTGTGTGTGTGTGTGTGTGTGTGTGTGTGTGTGTGTGTGTGTGTGTGTGTGTGTGTGTGTGTGTGTGTGTGTGTGTGTGTGTGTGTGTGTGTGTGTGTGTGTGTGTGTGTGTGTGTGTGTGTGTGTGTGTGTGTGTGTGTGTGTGTGTGTGTGTGTGTGTGTGTGTGTGTGTGTGTGTGTGTGTGTGTGTGTGTGTGTGTGTGTGTGTGTGTGTGTGTGTGTGTGTGTGTGTGTGTGTGTGTGTGTGTGTGTGTGTGTGTGTGTGTGTGTGTGTGTGTGTGTGTGTGTGTGTGTGTGTGTGTGTGTGTGTGTGTGTGTGTGTGTGTGTGTGTGTGTGTGTGTGTGTGTGTGTGTGTGTTGTATACGAATAGGAAGAGCTCATTAGATTTTGGTACAAATATATTGACAGGTGAGACGGGTGACAAGTTGACATACTAACGCCATATAAGTCTAAGTCATAAGTGAGATATTAAATGTAGTAATTTAACGGAGGATGACTTCAACACAGAAGAGTTTTCGTATGAATGAATCTTTTGATTTAGGTGATACTAATTTCTGTGTTTGAATATTTTAGATTTTTATTTGTATATTTTATATGGGCACCGGTTTGTACGTACACATTTCTGTTTAAAGTGTAGATATAGCGGAAGGTTGTGTGATGGCCACGTCAGATTTTTAAATGTGATTTTTTGACTGAAAACAGGTGTTAGCGTTAACCCCTTTCGTGAATTTGTGTACCTATTTTACTTTTAACTTTCTACTAGATACACCAAACTGATACTGGTATCACCATTTACTGGGATTGTAATCTTTACTGTTTAAAACTGAAAGCCATACAGTACAATATACTTGTATTTTTATTTAAACTTTTGTGCAACAAAAAACTACTTTTTTACGCTTGGGTCATCTTCAATGAGACGGGGATCGTATATACAATAGATCAAATTATTAATATATTTTACAAGTTACTTAAATAATAGAATTATTGGAATTTACTTGGTTAAATAGATGTTTAGCTTATTGTTCTTATTTAATATGGGTGTGACAGCATGAACTGTGCGATAAATGTTACTAATATATTTGTGTTTTCTAGGTATTCGAGGATTTTCTAAGGAAGCAGGAGCAGTTGTAGCGGCCTTCAAAAGTCATGGGAGAATATTTTTTCAGTAAGTTTCTTTACTCTTTTTTTACAATACATACATATTTGTCGTGCCTTTTACCCAAGTTGGGTACGGCAGCCGTACATGCGAGACATCGGTATGGATATTATGTTTTACCGTGTGTGCAGTTACTAGCAGTTAGGTAACTCACTCATGACTGTTTGTGGAGAGTACACTACAGGGCAGATTTTTGTGCAGTAACTTGAAATTAGATCTGAAACTAAACAGTCAGAACCACAATCGGTCATTAGCATATTCAGCTATGCATCCAATTTAAACTATTTTATTTCAATTTCAATATTGAATTTATTATTATTATTATTATTCAAGAGGTTTAGAATCAAATTACAGAATATTACAACATTACATTACAGTATAGTGAACAAAATAGAAAAAAATTTGAATACAAATACAGATAATAAATCGAGGAAACAAAGTCAAACAAAGACAATAATATTAATTACATACATAATCTATCACGCCTTTCACCCAATTAGGGTGCGGCAGCCTCACATATTGTGAGTTATCGATATAGATATATTTTTATCGTGTGTGCGGTTACCAGCCGTCAACTGTTGGATACTTTCTGTATAAAATAATTCATTTATTATAAATATTTAATATTTTCAGGATAAGCAAATAGTGTTTATCAAATGTAAATAAATAATTTGTGGTTCCTAGGTATTCGATGTGAACAAGCCAAGCAGTCTTCGAAGGACATGGAAGACATCAACCACGAGAGTCGTCGAGGGATTACACTGAACAACTTCAACATCCATCGTGGGACTTTCTGCAGGCGACATCAACTCCAGCAGCCTTCCAGAGACTTAGTGATAAGTGAATTATCAAAGATAGTTTTGCCAGTCTTTTCCCTTTGCGTGAATCATTCTTTAACTCGAAATAATACTTTACATAAATAATAAAGACTGAATATTCTATCTTTGATAATAATGTTGAGATTGGAAATGAACACAGGCAGCACAGTCTTGGGTTCAATTCCCAATGACGATGTGAATATGATCTCAACAATTAATTTTAACTTAGGTAATAGTTAGCAAGGAGTAAACCACATCGTCTTTATTTTATTAGTATTTTAGTAGTACAGATTAAGGGATCAACGGAATTTTGATTAAACTAGTGACATTAGTATTTATTTTAAAATAATTTTAATTGGGGTGTTAGCTTTGCCTTTGGTTGTTTTGTTTGTCATGTTCTTGGGTTCAAGTTAAAATCAATTGCGGTCAATATTAAACTTAAAAAGAAAATGTCACTACTGCAAAATATATGTGGTTTACTTCTTGTTCAATGGTCCTTTTTCAACGAACTAAATAAAGAAAGAGATGCATTTGAAACTGCAAATAAAATGTAAGATGTTAATGTGACAATACAATAAATAAAGAACCAAGAAGCGATGCATAAATTCGTTGTTGCCAGATACTTAACATTAAGTTGCGAACATAATGATGACAATTTGAGCAGAATTATTTTTTTATAAATTGAATGTTGTAGACTGTTGAATAATAACAAATGAATTAATTTGAAGTAACTGGCAGCTTCGAAACAGCAGACAGCATGTATCTCTTTCTTTAATGAATTATGTACAGGTCCATTTAGAATTAGGAAATTTTGGTAGGTGAAATAACTTACAGTGACATAAAAATTTCGGTTCGCGAATTATTCTTTTGCAATTAGGTGTGGCATTGATTTGAATTGAATTAGATTTGAAATTGGGATTAGTATAGTTAGGGGCTTGCTATCTTATATAGCTTGCTTTTAACTTGACGACGTTAGAACTTTTTTTGGCTTTGCTAGACATGTGTGCGGCAGCATGCAGGTCTAGTTTTGTACCCTCCCGTACTCGTGTATGGGGGCAACGTTGGAGCGGTACCCTACCATACTCTCTGCATATCTAAGCGAATCCAAGCGCAGCTGCAAGCGGACGCCTCGCCCTTGCTTCAGTGATGGACGACTCCTTAGTGTATGTACGGTATTAGCGGATGTGGTGACGGGAAGCCAGTCGATGTTTACCTAGGCTATCGAAGCCGGTGCGCGCTGTCAGAAGGTTCATTCGCTAGGTATGTCAAAGGCAGTCGTAGTCCGCCTAGCGAATATGCTAAATCTGACCAGGACATAGTGCGTACGTCGTTGTGGGCTAGGCGTAATGGTAAACACTGGAATAGCGTGTAACTAAGCGGTAAACTACGGGGAATCGGATAAGACGTCCCACGTAAACTTTTGAGCATAAGAACAACACTAGGCCGGCTTGTTCTTCAGGGTTAGAATCAATCAGCGACCGGGTAACTCAAAATTATGTACAATGATGTACTTAGGACAATGCCACACAGTAAATTCAACTAGAGTGGGTTGGGGGCTGGGAATGGCTTAGAGCCAATAGGAACCGTTAAACCGCATTTTAGTATTTGTATTTGTTCGCATGTCCTTCCGTTGAAGGGCCGACGAGGGCACGGTACACCCTGCATAGACCGCTTTTGGCACCCCAACCTCCTGGCGCCTCCGTCATCGTGCCTCGGATGGCTTAGACGCCAGGGGGCAAGATGGAACCAATAAGTCTATGTTGTGGTCGGTGAGTCATTGGCGGGCAGTATAGTACTTGGTCGCAGATGACTTCGAACCGTACGTCCTTGCACGTGTAAGGATCGACGAGGGATTCGGTGCACTCCACGGGGAGTCGGGATGTAGCAGCTCGTAGGGTTTAGGTCAGTCAGCCTTCGATAGCTCGGATGAATTGAGTCACTAGAATGCAAAACTGAATCCATCCCGGCAATCCTGAGCATGAAGGTGGTGATAGACCGTGGAAAGTCTTTCCCTGGCTGTCTACTGCGTTCTAAGCACTCATCCGGGGATCGGCAAGGTCCCACGAAATTTGTATAAGAACAACAATCGGTTGTTCTTGGGGTTAGAATTAAAAAGCGCGCGCGGTAAATGTTAAATATTGGGTGGAGCTGGATACCTAGGTCAAAGTCACTAGTATTTCACCTATCATATTTCAAACTTAGGTTTAAGTAAGCAAAAAGTTGACAAGGAATAAACCGTCCACATTTAACTACTATTACTTTAATAGTACAGATTTACGGGTTATACAGAATTTTATTGAGATTAGTGACATTATTATCGATTAAAGTATTTTATAATTGGGGTGATAGCTTTGTTTTTAGTTGTTTGTTTTCCATGTTCTATTGGTTTACTAAACAACACCCACAGGTTAGGGTTGCATTTAAAATTTGTATTTTTTACATGATTTGTTTTTTGTTCGTAGTCCTTTACAGTAAAGGACAAGGGGCTGTGTGCGCTCCGTTGTGCGCACAGACTCTCGGTGTACGCCCTCTATACGATTAGAGACGGTGGCGTCGGTTATATGCTTCCGGAAATCCTAAGGCCTCCTCTCAGCGGCTTTCCAGTGATTGCATTTCGCATGAGGTTAGAGCAAGGCGTGGCGGGTTCTCTGCATCGCGTTCCTAAGCGGTAACAAGCCCACGCGAGGTCGGCAGGACACCTCACGATATTTGCATTTGTAGAGCAACATCGGTTGTTCTTGGGTATCAAGTTAAAATCACCCACGGTCAATATTAAACTCAGATAGGAAATGTCACTACTAAAATATGTGTGCGGTTTGTTCCTTGTTTAATGGTCCTTTTATGAATTATGTACATGGCCATTTATGTGAAGAAGTGGAGAAAAGAACCATGTTGGTTGGTTGCGTGTTGGGTTCTTTTCTCCACTCCTTTAATTTTTTTAGACATTGCCATATGTAACTTAATCTTTGATACAATTGTATATAAAACATACGTACCTATTTCGCCTATCATCCAGCTTGGGTGTGGCAGCCTCATATACTGTGAGTTATCAATATAATTGGACTTATTACAATATTGATTTGTAATTACATTTGGCAATAAAATTCTATTGTGATGTAACATAACAAAATGTAACTAATCATTTATTGTATTTCTTACAGGGCAAGTCATTTAATTTGTTATATTGTAACAAATAATACACTTGTGTTGTATTTAATGTATATGTACAAAGAAAGAAAAATGAACAGTGTTTACTCAAGTTAGTCAGTAAATATATTAATTTTGTTGCTTGCATTTTTTAAAATAAATAAATCATTTTGTTAAAGTAAGAAATTTGCTTTATTATAGTTATAAAACAACCTATCCTAGTCCTGCGTCCCGTTATATAGCGTTTAATTTAACATATTGTTTGGTAGTGACGTCACAAGATTTGAGCAGAGGGTCCCAAAAATGAGCTGCTAATTAAACATTATTCCAAGAAATTAAAGTGAATTTATATTAATTTTTTGACCTCCAACAAGTTATGTTCTCCGGATACCAAATTTGTCATTTTGAGTTGAAAATTTTTCAAAACCGAAGCTCGAGTTCACTGAATTGGTCAAGATAGTATCAGGATAACATAACTTGTTGGAGATCAAAAAATTCATCTCCAACAAGTTATGTTATCCTCATACTAACTTAGCCAAATCAGCTTCGGTTTTGAAAATTTTTCAACTCAAAATCACAAAATTAGTATCAGGATAACATAACTTGATGGAGATGAAAAGATCATTAAAAATTTGTCACTGAAATCTAAGAAAAATTCATCAGAAATCGCCGATTTGGTACCAGGATAACATAACTTGTTGGAGGTCAAAAAATTAATATAAATTCACTCTAATTTCTTAGTATAATTTTTAATTAGCAGCTCTTTTTTTGGACCCTCTCCTCAAAACTTATGACGTCACTACCAAGAGATGGCAGCACTAAGCTCGTTTGGAGGTTTATGATTAAAAGGGTTAAATAAAACATATTTTAATGATAAAACAATAATGTAATCAATTTATTAAATAGAATATACATAATAATTAAAGTATACTATAAAATAAAACATAATTTATAACAAATTATTTATTATTTGGATATCCTAGTGACTCGGCGGGTCTCTCGGACTTGGTTCTCTTCGAAGAAGATTCCAGAAGATTAAGATCGATTCCCGGGTTCCTGTAACAAACAAACACAAACATATTAGTCTTAAGAAAACATTTTTGTCACATACTAACTAATTTTAATTATAATAATTAAATTACGGCTAAATCAGTGATTCCACTTAAAAAGTAGCGGATTACACCAATTTGAGCTCTCAAAGTTTAGATCCTAAATCGAAAAAAACAAAGGTAAAAAAATAAGGTACACAAATTCACGAAAGGGGTTAGCGCTAACACCTGTTTTCAGTTTTGTCTAACAGTTAACAGATATGTTCATATTTTAAACAGTGCAGTTTAAAATTAGCATTAACCTGTTTGATGAATCTTGTATAAAGATGCAAGTCAAATAGATATTTAGATTCTCGAAAGGGGTTCATATTGAATCAGTTTTAAAACAGGTGATAGCGTTAACCCCTTTCGTGAATCTATGTATCTATTTGACTTGAATCTTTATACTAGATTCATCAAACGGGTTAATGCTAATTTTAAACTGCACTGTTTAAAATATGAACATATCTGTTAACTGTTAGACAAAACTGAAAACAGGTGATAGCGTTTACCCCCTTTCGTGAATCTATGTATCTATTTGACTTGAATCTTTATACTAGATTCATCAAACGGATTAGTGCTAATTTTAAACTGCAAATATCTGTAGTTAGAACTGAAAACTGGTGATAGCGCTAACCCCTTTCAAGAATCTATGTACTTTTTATACTTTTATCTTTCTATTAGATTCACAAAACAGGTATATGCTATCATTATTTACTTGGACATTAAAACAAATGAACATATTTCTAGTTAGAACTGAAAACAGGTGATAGCGCTAACCCCTTTCAAGAATCTATGTACTTTTTATACTTTTATTTTTCTATTAGATTCACAAAACGGGTTATATGCTATCACCATTTACTTGAATTTTAAAACTAATTCAATATGAACCCCTTTCGAGAATTTAAGTATCTATTTATTTTTTATTCTATTTATTTATATAGATTCACGAAAGAAGTCCAGTCTGCATTCATTTAAGCAGTGACCTGTTTGATGAATCTAGTATCAGATACAAGTAATATAGGTACTAGATTCACGAAAAGGAGTAGCGCTATCATCTGCTTTCAGTAAAGATTACAATCTCAGTAAATGGTGATAGCAGTATCCGTTTGGTGAATCTAGTAGAAAGTTAAAAGTAAAATAGGTACACAAATTCACGAAAAGAAGTAGCGCTAACACCTGTTTTCAGTTTTGTCTAACAGTTAATAGATATTGTTCATATTTTAAACAGTGCAGTTTAAAATTAGCATTAGATACATAGATTCACGAAAAGGAGTAGCGCTATCATCTGCTTTCAGTTTTAGTTAACAGATACGTTCATATTTTAAACAGGATCTATGTATCAATTTGACTTGAATCTTTATACTAGATTCATCAAATGGGCTAATGCTAATTTTAAACTGCACTGTTTAAAATATGAACATATCTGTTAACTGTTAGACAAAACCGAAAACAGGTGATAGCGCTAACCCCTTTCGTGAATCTATGTATCTAATTGACTTTAATCTTTATACTAGATTCACCAAACAGGTTAATGCTAATTTTAAACTGCACTGTTTAAAATATGAACAATATCTATTAACTGTTAGACAAAACTGAAAACAGGTGATAGCGCTACTTCTTTTCGTGAATCTATGTATCTAATGCTAATTTTAAACTGCACTGTTTAAAATATGAACATTATCTATTAACTGTTAGACAAAACTGAAAACAGGTGACAGCGTTAACCCCTTTCGTGAATCTATTTGACTTGAATCTTTATACTAGATTCATCAAACGGGTTAATGCTAATTTTAAACTGCACTGTTTAAAATATGAACATATCTGTTAACTGTTAGACAAAACTGAAAACAGGTGATAGCGATTACCCCCTTTCGTGAATCTATGTATCTATTTGACTTGAATCTTTATACTAGATTCATCAAACGGGTTAGTGCTAATTTTAAACTGCAAATATCTGTAGTTAGAACTGAAAACTGGTGATAGCGCTAACCCCTTTCAAGAATCTATGTACTTTTTATACTTTTATCTTTCTATTAGATTCACAAAACAGGTATATGCTATCATTATTTACTTGGACATTAAAACAAATGAACATATCTCTAGTTAGAACTGAAAACAGGTGATAGCGCTAACCCCTTTCAAGAATCTATGTACTTTTTATACTTTTATTTTTCTATTAGATTCACAAAACGGGTTATATGCTATCACCATTTACTTGAATTTTAAAACTAATTCAATATGAACCCCTTTCGAGAATTTAAGTATCTATTTATTTTTTATTCTATTTATTTATATAGATTCACGAAAGAAGTCCAGTCTGCATTCATTTAAGCAGTGACCTGTTTGATGAATCTAGTATCAGATACAAGTAATATAGGTACTAGATTCACGAAAAGGAGTAGCGCTATCATCTGCTTTCAGTAAAGATTACAATCTCAGTAAATGGTGATAGCAGTATCCGTTTGGTGAATCTAGTAGAAAGTTAAAAGTAAAATAGGTACACAAATTCACGAAAAGAAGTAGCGCTAACACCTGTTTTCAGTTTTGTCTAACAGTTAATAGATATTGTTCATATTTTAAACAGTGCAGTTTAAAATTAGCATTAGATACATAGATTCACGAAAAGGAGTAGCGCTATCATCTGCTTTCAGTTTTAGTTAACAGATACGTTCATATTTTAAACAGGATCTATGTATCAATTTGACTTGAATCTTTATACTAGATTCATCAAATGGGCTAATGCTAATTTTAAACTGCACTGTTTAAAATATGAACATATCTGTTAACTGTTAGACAAAACCGAAAACAGGTGATAGCGCTAACCCCTTTCGTGAATCTATGTATCTAATTGACTTTAATCTTTATACTAGATTCACCAAACAGGTTAATGCTAATTTTAAACTGCACTGTTTAAAATATGAACAATATCTATTAACTGTTAGACAAAACTGAAAACAGGTGATAGCGCTACTTCTTTTCGTGAATCTATGTATCTAATGCTAATTTTAAACTGCACTGTTTAAAATATGAACATTATCTATTAACTGTTAGACAAAACTGAAAACAGGTGATAGCGCTAACGCCTTTCGTGAATCTGTGTACCTATTTTACTTACTTTCTACTAGATTCACCAAACGGGTAATGCTATCTCCATTTACTGGGATTTTAATCTTTACTGTTTAAAATATGAATATATCTGTTAACTGTTAGTCAACACTGAAAGCAGATGATAGCGCTACTCCTTTTCGTGAATCTAGTACCTATATATGAGCCATTCACAGTGCTTGAAATTGGGACATGCGAATGTTCATATTTAAACTTTCTACACAAATGTAAACTTTAAAACTAAATGCATATGCGAATGAAGTTTTAAATGTTTAAATTTGTAAGATATTTTCTGCACAGCAGAGCACAAGAACCCATGAGTTAACTCACCATTCTATTTCTTTGGATTCCTGATACATTCCACCAATTGCAGATGACGACCAACCGCTCCAGAAATGTGTTAAAGACGCCTGAAGATCAATCAGACTTGTGAAGATGCTGCCAGGTTCATCATGAGTTGTAGAAAGACTTCAAATGTGTGCACAACGTCCAATACTACAGATCAATCCATTGCGATCTAAACAAACAGAAATCAAATATTGAAGCACATTCACATAAGCATTTTAGGATTTATATTTAAGTTTGCAAATAAGAAAGTTCAAATTCATCTAGCTAAATAGAAGCATTCGGTGCTTGAAAGTAAAAAGTGTAAATGCTCGTATTTAATAAGATTAGATTCATATACTCGTTTAGTTTTAAGATTTACATGTATGTTTACGTTTAAAAAAGTTATATTCATATAACTAAATAGGAACATTCGCACGACCTAAACTAAATAGGAGCATTAAATACTTTAATATTAGAGGTAGAAAATGTGTACTCTTATAAAATGCTTCCTAGTAAAAATTTTATACTGGGCGCCTATGATTTAAACAACCATGACAACCAGTCAATTGACGGCTGGTAAACGCACACACGTTGTATGTGAAAGTGTTGAAAATTAAGTAAATAATATTGAAACACTTACATTTGATGTCGAGGAGTACTGGGCCTTCATCAACGGTTTTTCTGCACCAAGAAACTGGATGGGCGGCACCACAGGCTGTGCGGGTCTTACAGCCAGAGATAAAGATGCTACAACCGGAACTAGTCTAAAAAATACATCAAAAAATAAATTAGATGTGTATTTCTATAAATTAATTAAATAACAATTTTACCTTGTTCTCGTAGTAGAAAATTTGACTCAGGGCTTCTTAAATTTGTCTCTCAATCATCAATATACCCAATGATGATAGAAACCCAAATATGGGTTGTAATACACATAACCTGTAAATAAATCAATTATTTAATACTATGGGCCACGTTTTTAAATTATTATTAAACAATATATTCAATGTGCAAAACTCTTACCGCTTTTTCAAAGATGCACTAGGTGTATAAACAACTCCAGATATGTGTTGAAGACGTCTGGAGGTCAATTTGACTCTTGAAGATGCTGCCAGGTTCACAATGAGTTGTAGGAAGACTTCAAATGTGTGCAGAACGTCCAATACTGCAGATCAATCCATTGCGATCTAAACAAACAGAAATCAAATATTGAAGCTGCATTCACATAAGCATTTTAAGAATTATATTTAAGTTTGCAAATAAGAAAGTTCAAATTCATCTAGCTAAATAGAAGCATTCAGTACTTGAAAGTAAAAAGTTTAAATGCTCGTATTTAATTAGATGTATATAAGCCTCATTCATACACGCGTTTAGCTTTAAGATTTACATCTATGTTTACGTATAAAAAAGTTATATTCATATAACTAAATAGGAACATTCGCACGACCTATTTTCAAGCACTGTGAATGCTCATATTTAGTTAAATGTATTCAAACTTTCTTAAACGTAAACATTAATATAAACCTTAAAACTCAATGCGTATGTGAATGCAGCTTTAATTTAATGTAAATTGTACTAACTACAAATAAAACAATAAGCCACATTCAAATGTAATAATAAAACGCTTACCATCAATATTAAGATGCACTAGGTCCATCAACAGCTGCAGATGACGACCAAAGTAGTGATTACAACTCCAAAACTCTTGAAGATGCTTCAATGCCTTGCTGAAGATTGTAACAGAGACAGGAAAAGGATCAATCATCTTCTGAAGACCCCCAACCCAGTTTGTGAGTCTTCATCGAACCTGGAACAATATAACAATTAAATAACGAGTAATCAATAAATAAAACTGATTAATTACCAAATGCGTATGTGAATGCAGCTAAATTGTAATAATGAAACGCTTACCATCAATATTAAGATGCACTAGGTCCATCAACAGCTGCAGATGACGACCAAAGTAGTGATTACAACTCCAGAACTCTTGAAGATGCTTCAATGCCTTGCTGAAGATTGTAACAGAGACAGGAAAAAGATCAATCATCTTCTGAAGACCTCCAACCCAATTTGTGAGTCTTCATCGAACCTGGAACAATATAACAATTAAATAACGAGTAATCAATAAATAAAACTGATTTATTATCAAATGCGTATGTCAATGCAGCTAAATTGTAATAATGAAACACTTACCATCAATATTAAGATGCACTAGGTCCATCAACAGCTGCAGATGACGACCAAAGTAGTAATTACAACTCCAGAACTCTTGAAGATGCTTCAATTCCTTGCTGAAGATTGTAACAGAGACAGGAACAGGATCAATCATCTTCTGAAGACCTCCAACCCAGTTTGTGAATCTTCATCGAACCTGGAACAATATAACAATTAAATAACGAGTAATCAATAAATAAAACTGATTAATTACCAAATGCGTATGTGAATGCAGCTAAATTGTAATAATAAAACGCTTACCATCAATATTAAGATGCACTAGGTCCATAAACAGCAGCAGATGAAGACCAAAGTAGTGATTACAACTCCAGAACTCTTGAAGATGCTTCAATGCCTTGCTGAAGATCGAAAAGAGACAGGAAAAGGATCAATCATCTTATGAAGACCTCCAACCCAGTTTGTGAGTCTTCATCGAACCTGGAACAATATAACAATTAAATAACGAGTAATCAATAAATAAAACTGATTAATTACCAAATGCGTATGTGAATGCAGCTAAATTGTAATAATAAAACGCTTACCATCAATATTAAGATGCACTAGGTCCATAAACAGCAGCAGATGACGCCCACAGTAGTAATTACAACTCCAGAACTCTTGAAGATGCTTCAATTCATTGTTAAAAAGGATCAATAATCTTCTGAAAATCTTCAATAACCCAGTTTATGAGTCTTCATCGAACCTGGAAGAATATAACAATTAAATATAACGAGCAAACAATAAATAAAACTGATCAATTACCTTCAATAACCTTCCAACTGAAGAAATACATCTTCTTATTGTGTTCTTGTACCGTAGTGTCCTCAATATACTCAATGATGATGGTAGAAACCCAAATAATAATGTAGGTTTCAAGTATTCACTTCCATATTGTCTCCATTCTTGCACACAACAGTACTGACCTGTAAATATATCACTTTTATTAAATACTTTAGCCACAGAAACGATTTAATATTTGTTTATAACTTAAAATTGAACAACAGTTTATTAAAATTCACTTCAAATACTTTAACAAAACGAAACTGAGTACATGCAAATGGCGGACACGTTACATGACGATTCATTAGGTCTGTGACGTCACGCATATCTTAAAATGCGTTACAAATATGTAATTTTTCCAGAAAATATTATATCCCGAACGAATTTTATTTAGCAGTTATCCTAAATAAATTATTAAAACAATCTGATTACCTTAGTTGCAGAAATAAATCTCTCCATTGCGTAATCTCAAGAGTTTGAGTTATTTTCTTCAAAGATGATGGCATGCCCTCAAATTTCTATGCAGTTTCTAGTATTCCCTTGTTCCTTGTTTGCACACAATAGCGTTTACCTATAAGTAAATCACTTATTTAACACACGGCATAACACTCACATAACATAATGGAGTCCAATGAACAGGATATAAAGGAATTTGTTAATCATTATGCCGCAAACCAACAATAATATATATCGAGGACACTCACAATTTCTTATTTATTGTTTTTCACTTTAAATTATACTGCTGGTTACTTAAATACACTAGAATATCTTTATCAAACACAAGAACTAAAAGATGACGCCAAAACTGTACTCACATCACAATGGCGTCACCTGAACTGAATGTCGTTCTGCGAAATCTGACCACAATTAATACTTTGTGTTTTGGCAAGAATAATTACACCGTTTATTGCGAAAAACTATGCTGATTAATAATCCGCGAACAGGTTTTAATTATCTAGTACTGTTTACGAGAAATAATTGTTTCTAGCACAATATCGAGGTCAAGTTTTACACAAAATGTGTCGACGCTTCTGATTGGCTGAATATCGCGATGCAATTTGTAATTGAAAACGGAACGATGAGTTTGATTGGTTGAAATTAATGCAATGTAATTGGATGTTCAAAGCGGGTTGTATGAAATAGCAAACGATTTTATTTTTTAAATTTTGATAATATAAGTTAGCTAAACAATAAAAAAAACTATTAATATGCGAATATAACTAAATAATTTTCTATATTCTGGGCAACACTTAATAAAATTGATTTTAATGTATTTCATATGTTAGCGATATTTCTTCATAGTCACGTAAGGTTCATTAACTTAATCTCTTCTACAAACAGGTGACACAATGACTATGTATTAGGTAATGTAACTGTTTATTTATGTTCATGCCACAGGCCCCTTCGGGTCAGTTTAGAGTAAGATTCCAGGGAGTAAAGAGCTGTTTACTAATAGGTGATAATTAGTGTGATTTGGATTTGGTCAACAGCTAGAGTGAGTATCTATGCGTCTTGTATTGGTTTGTGTATGTCCTAATAGTTGTACATGTACATGTGTGTTTGTGTTGTTTCTCGTCTTGATTGACGTGGCAGAGCATACCGGTAATTGGATGCTGGTTCTCCCCTGTGATTGGGTTGAGGACGGAGTCTTGTATAGACTGTTACTCGTCTTGATTGACGTGGCAGAGCATACCGGTAATTGGATGCTGGTTCTCCCCTGTGATTGGGTTGAGGACGGAGTCTTGTATAGACTGTTACTCGTCTTGATTGACGTGGCAGAGCATACCGGTAATTGGATGCTGGTTCTCCCCTGTGATTGGGTTGAGGACGGAGTCTTGTATAGACTGTTACTCGTCTTGATTGACGTGGCAGAGCATACCGGTAATTGGATACTGGTTCTCCCCTGTGATTGGGTTGAGGACGGAGTCTTGTATAGACTGTTACTCGTCTTGATTGACGTGGCAGAGCATACCGGTAATTGGATGCTGGTTCTCCCCTGTGATTGGGTTGAGGACGGAGTCTTGTATAGGCTGTTCTACCATAATCATACCATATCATATCTATATCATATCACACCTCTTGTCTCGCGACGCCTCACTGAGTGACCGCTCATAGTTGTAATCTGATTTCAGGCTGACGTACAGCGTAGAGGACGCGAGTAGAGGAGCAGGCAGCGGAATTTTCCTCTCCAAGTGAAATTGTAACTTAGGGCCATATTTACTGTTAATAGTTTTTAATATTTCAGAAGTGGGATCTGAACAGCAAGGTAGACCAATTTGCATTTGATGCGAGACTGGATTAAAAAGCTAAACCAACCGTATACCATGCTTCGTAACAACGGTCCTGACGTTTCGTTTGAAAACAATGATGGATCTCCATCACCTAGTAGAAGTACCGAAACCAGTTGTGGTGCGGCTGTACTATTGTGTGGTTTAATTCTTGTTCGTTGTATGTTTTTACATGCATTTTCAGGGATGCCTAATTTGTAAGTGACGTGTACAGGCTCTTAAGCACTGTTGATATGCCTGGCAGGATTAATGCGTGATGGTAGGTCCCACGCTGGAGCTAGCATGATGGTAGGTCTCATGCAGGAAGAATGTGTGATGGTGGGTCCCACGCTGGAGCTACTAAAGTACGATGCCTTATGTATGTGTGATTGAGGAAGGCCTCTCGTATATGAGCCTCTAGCGGCAACGCCATGCTCGTTGGGTGCGAGACTCTGTTTATGTGAGCACTGATGATGATGTCGTGCTCATTCAGAGTACAGATCCTCTGTAAATAGCGGACACGTCGCCAACGTGTAGGTTGGCAATCGTCATTGTTGAGCGGTGCAGATGAGATTCATAAGGACGCAGCTCTGAGGATGAAAGCTAGATAACCAGAGAACTTGTGATGGGATTGCCGCTACCGGACAAATGCGGGGCCGCAGCCCCCGGTAAGTGTATACTTAAGACTTAAATATTAGAGCCAGCATCAACCTAAACTCTGCATTTTTTATCATCAATGTGAATTGACCAACTCCGCGGAAATGAATCACTAGGAGTCGGTGCGGAGGCTGTGTACCACCCGAGGGTGGTGCTACGATTGTATTTGGCACCGGAAGTCAACGACGGTGGCCACGTAGTCGAGCAGTTGAATTTATTTGTTACACACATAATCTGTTTACCTACTATGACTAGAATAAAGGTGTGATGCTATAGTTGCGCAAGATAGAGACCAATTTAATGAGTAGAATTGATAATTTCTTGTTAGTATGGTAACTGCTGTGGCCGTGATCACTTCGAGAGAATTTTCTTTCAATAATGTTTGTTCTGAAGATTACTTATTTTACTAGGGTTGTTTGTTAACTTACATAATATATCTATCAATGCGATGGCCGAATTGATTACTGAGTCATATATTTTCTATTTTTGATATGACACAAACCATCAAGGACAACCCACAAAGCACGACTTGATATCGTAGCGACTGTCGATATGCGACTTGTAGCCCTCTAGCGGAATAGTTTGTATGACGTCATTACTTTGCGAGGTCGCTAATCCGTATCAAGACCGTGGTTCGTGTCGCTATGTACATATCGACTCGCTATATTTGCAGGTTATGAGTTTTTGACGTTTGTTCTAGAGTTGTGTATTTGCAATAATAGCTTTTTTATATGCTCAATACCGAGTTATAGAGATGCTTGAAATTGAAGAGAAATGCACCCCGTATATTGAGAAGGATGATACGAGATGCTCAAGACCCATTTCGTATCAGTTTGGCAGAATTTGTTGCAAATTTACGATTAAGTAAAGAAGCTTGTATAGATATTATTGACATAGTAAGCCAATATTTGCATGAGGGACATCGGACGCACAGAATTCCAATTCATTTAAAGAGTATCCAAATTACACCACCTGACAATAAATTGATTGAGAACAAGATGCATTAAAAAAGATAACCAACCTAGAAACATAAATTCCCTAAATATCCCTAATATTGATAAGTTTCAGAATAGCATATATTGATGTCGCTTGACGGCATCACATATCGACACTTTGCTCTCGCGAAGATACGGAATAGACCTGCAGGTCCAATAGACGTTTGGTATACCTACTAGATTATTGTCGAACACGGAAACAGCACTTAGTCTACTTGCGCGCAGGGTTGTATTTACAGAGCGGAGGTAGTTGATAGTATAGTAACAGTGGTAAGGTAGGCGGTAGTTATAGCATTGCGCCCGCAGAGAAACGAGTCGAATTGAAAACTCTGGGAGTCTGGTGAGTCTTTTGATTTTATAATACTAGCAAGGCTAAATGTTCGTTAATTGAAGGAAATACTTCTATTTGAATATTGAGATGGAATCTAGATTATACGATTTCGAAATACAGTTTGTAGAAGAATACAATTTATTAGCGACATGAGAGACTAAAGGCATTAAATAATCTTGTAATTACGTTGTTTCGTATTAAGATGACTTTTGTTTATTACCGATACAGTTAGTGATGGTCCCAAACACTACGTTTGTTGTTTGTCAATTGTCAGTGGTGTTAACCTATGTTAGTTATCCATCATGACCTAAAGATCGAGTACAGTTCCTTTTATAAGCAAGGCAGACAGTGAATCAATACCAAATTCTTGTAAGATAGCTGAGTGCCCAACCGGTTTATAAACTGACCCTCCTAAAACAGTAGTTGAAACTTCATTGTTTAACTCTTTAGTTTCAAAAATCTCTCGTAGGTCATAAATTTACTTCATAGATGAACTGCTCTTTAAAATTTAGTAAGAAAATCACATTTATTTCTGACATGTGAATTTGATGTTATTGAATTAGGTTTAACTTCGATTATGTGCGGCAATCGGACACTCATATCTGGAAATGAATAAAATTTGTAGAGCATTGAATTGCCTGTAAATATCATTCCCAACAAAGTTAAAGAAGAATTACCTCTGTACCTTAGATGGTAATTTCGTGTCATACTACGAATAATCAAATTGATAAGAATGGTATTTATTTATTTAAAGAAACAGAGGACCAACAATCAAGAAGGACCAAAAATAGGTTCTCGCAATTTACACAATAATTGAAACAGGTAGCACAGAAAAGATAATAATTTACAAATATTCCCAGCAAAGATAATATAACATTGAATGATTTAACAAAGAAACAAAAGTGTACGAAACATATTCTTTTACAATACTCAAAGAGATTTTAAATAAGTTGATATTATGATACTTTTAAATTTGTAGAGAGAGATATGAAAAAAAAATCAATGTGTCCAAAACTAGAGTTATATTGTAGCATGATTCTATTTATAGGAGAGTTTCTGAAATTGTTAGTTCTTACTATTGGAATGAAAAAGAAAGTATCGGATTTAGATATAATATAGTTGATGTAAAATTTGAAACTGTGAATAATTAGATTCGTGAATAATAAATTATTAAATACTTATAAAGAAATAACATATCTAAGAAAACTCTTAGATATGTATGTGGAAGTCTCGAGTTTGTTCGCGTAGGTATTTTACACTATAGTCCATAGAGGTATGGACGAGGGTTTTGACGCGTTTAGTATCCAATTGTATTCGTTGCTATGCTGTACTAGTGAACAATATCGTGTATTTTGACAAGTCCGTAATGTCATTATATCACTGCATAATATGAAATAGGTTCGAACCATGGTACTGATCAGATTAACGCGCTATGATCTGGGAGTTAGATCAAGACTAGTAATAATTTGTAAAATCATGTTCCAAAGTTCAACTGTTTTAGCAGTAACATATGCAATGCGCACGATATCCACAGCGACTCTGGAGCTCTTTCAAGGTTGATGAATTAGCTACGCAGGATTATACACGTCGCCTTTTAGTCCAGAGCCAATGCTCCCGCCAGTGAAATAGATCATGCATGGTATCGTCAAAAATCACCTTCCAGAAAACTTCACAGTCCATTAGACCACAACATTTTATGAGTTTTTCCTGAGTATCACTGCAACTGTTACATTATTCTCTTTTTTTTAGTTCTTGCGTTTCTTTACTAGAAGCCAAATTTGTGATTATTTTATTCTGAACATGACGTAGTTTTGGCAGTCGACATTGCTAAAGTTAGAGATAAACCGTTAGTACAACATATGTGTGATTGTAAGAAAGATGTCCAAATGCCAAGCGAGCCAAATAGATCAGAGTAGTAAATTTTCTATGTACCCTAGGAGTAACGAATTGATTCCTCGAGGACGAGGAATGGGTCAGGACAGCCGAACTGTTAGCGATATTTCTTCATAGTCACGTAAGGTTCATTAACTTAATCTCTTCTACAAACAGGTGACACAATGACTATGTATTAGGTAATGTAACTGTTTATTTATGTTCATGCCACAGGCCCCTTCGGGTCAGTTTAGAGTAAGATTCCAGGGAGTAAAGAGCTGTTTACTAATAGGTGATAATTAGTGTGATTTGGATTTGGTCAACAGCTAGAGTGAGTATCTATGCGTCTTGTATTGGTTTGTGTATGTCCTAATAGTTGTACATGTACATGTGTGTTTGTGTTGTTTCTCGTCTTGATTGACGTGGCAGAGCATACCGGTAATTGGATGCTGGTTCTCCCCTGTGATTGGGTTGAGGACGGAGTCTTGTATAGACTGTTACTCGTCTTGATTGACGTGGCAGAGCATACCGGTAATTGGATGCTGGTTCTCCCCTGTGATTGGGTTGAGGACGGAGTCTTGTATAGACTGTTACTCGTCTTGATTGACGTGGCAGAGCATACCGGTAATTGGATGCTGGTTCTCCCCTGTGATTGGGTTGAGGACGGAGTCTTGTATAGACTGTTACTCGTCTTGATTGACGTGGCAGAGCATACCGGTAATTGGATACTGGTTCTCCCCTGTGATTGGGTTGAGGACGGAGTCTTGTATAGACTGTTACTCGTCTTGATTGACGTGGCAGAGCATACCGGTAATTGGATGCTGGTTCTCCCCTGTGATTGGGTTGAGGACGGAGTCTTGTATAGGCTGTTCTACCATAATCATACCATATCATATCTATATCATATCACACCTCTTGTCTCGCGACGCCTCACTGAGTGACCGCTCATAGTTGTAATCTGATTTCAGGCTGACGTACAGCGTAGAGGACGCGAGTAGAGGAGCAGGCAGCGGAATTTTCCTCTCCAAGTGAAATTGTAACTTAGGGCCATATTTACTGTTAATAGTTTTTAATACATATCATATTATATTCTAAAATTTTTTGTAAGAGTCCCAAGACCATAGAATAGAATATTTTGTTACTACCAAATTATTATAAACATTTAAAATGGCATCCTCAATATTTTTTATCAATATTTGTACTTTATTTTGCAATGTTTTCAGTATAATAATGAAGATTAATATTTTTAAATAACATAATTGATAGAAATGATCTAACTGATAGCTTCGAACGTTGTTTACTGTGACGTCACGCATACCAGAACCAATTAGCTCATTCAGAGAAGTTATGAAATATACCTACGTACATGAATTTAAAATAAAAATACTGTTTCAAAATGGTATTATGCAAGAATGATTTAAAATTCGACATTGAAAAAGACAACAATTAACATAAGCAACAATAGTTTAAAAGTTAATAATACAATAATATGATTATCGATAATACAATATAACAATAATATAGTATTTTATATTTTACCTTGTGTGCAGTTACCAGCCGTCAGATCATAGTAGTTAGTAGCTCAAAAACGCACACATGGTTTAAAATGGCACACATAAACCTTTTATAAATATTTGCAATTTATTATTGTAATTTTTCTAATATTGTTTGGAGTAATATTTAAATAAACATGACTGATACAAATCCAGACATAAACTGAGAGCTCTGAACGTGTTTGTGACGTCACGCAGACAGGAATCAACTTCGTTCAATGTAATGAAATAAACGTAAAGCGTTTATTTATCGATTTTAAATTAAAATGTTTTGAAATTGTAATATGCAACAAATATTTAAAGTTCAACAATGAAACAATATTGAGATTGTTGACAAAACATTCAATTATTTAATATTATTTTTTTCAAACTATTAAAACAAAATATTTTTAAATAAGAATATACTTAATTAAAACATGCAACAAAGAATTCCATTGCAACAATAGAATAATATGTGATTGTTGAAATAAATATTCTACAACGTCTTTTACTAAACGTATGTTGGTGGAGAGGGCATAATTATGTGCAGTTAGACAAAAATGTGTAGAAACAATTAAATGAAATACAATTCTGTTGGTAATATTTAATAATTTTTTATACCAACTCATTGTAGAGTGAATTATTTGAAAAGGGGCTCTTACCGTTTACGTAGGCCCCAAAATCGGACGCCTCTGCAACTTAACGATGGCCCAACAATTTATGTCACTGGAGCTGCAAACATAAAAATACATTTTAGACCATAGAATTACTATTTATTGTATATATTTGATAAATATATACTTTATATACAATTACCTTTATATATTTTGTCAACATATTATCGCAAATAGTTAAAATAACAAAATAAAATTAGTTTAACAATAGTGCAAATAAAATAGGTACACAAATTCACGAAAGGGGTTAGCGCTAACACTTGCTTTCAGTCAAAAAATCACATTTAAAAAGTGATGTGTTTACATTAATAATTAAATTACGGCTAAAGCAGTGACTCTGAAACGTTGAAAATGTGGGTCCTATCATAAAAAAGTACGAGGAATCCAAAAATGTCACGCTTAGACCGCTAACTATAACCGTTTAGGAAATAGAGCCCTTAGAAGTCAAAAAATCACATTTAAAAAGTGATGTGTTTACATTAATAATTAAATTACGGCTAAAGCAGTGACTCTGCAAAGTTGAAAATGTGGTTCCTAACATAAAAAAGTACGAGGAATCAAAAAATGTCACGCTCAGACCGCTAACTATAACCGTTTGGGAAATAGAGCCCTTAGAATTCAAAAAATCACATTAAAAAGTGATGTGTTTACATTAATAATTAAATTACGGCTAAACCAGTGACTCTGAAACGTTGAAAATGTGGTTCCTAACATAAAAAAGTACGAGGAATCCGAAAATGTCACGCTCAGACCGCTAACTATAACCGTTTAGGAAATAAAGCCCTTAGAAGTCAAAAAATCACATTTAAAAAGTGATGTGTTTACATTAATAATTAAATTACGGCTAAAGCAGTGACTCTGAAACGTTGAAAATGTGGGTCCTATCATAAAAAAGTACGAGGAATCCAAAAATGTCACGCTCAGACCGCTAACTATAACCGTTTAGGAAATAGAGCTCTTAGAAGTCAAAAAATCACATTTAAAAAGTGATGTGTTTACATTAATAATTAAATTACGGTTAAAGCAGTGACTCTGAAACGTTGAAAATGTGGTTCCTATCATAAAAAAAGTACGAGGAATCCAAATATGTCACGTTCAGACCGCTAACTATAACCGTTTAGGAAATAGAGCTCTTAGAAGTCAAAAAATCACATTTAAAAAGTGATGTGTTTACATTAATAATTAAATTACGGCTAAAGCAGTGACTCTGAAACGTTGAAAATGTGGTTCCTATCATAAAAGAGTACGAGGAATCCAAAAATGTCACGCTCAGACCGCTAACTATAACCGTTTAGGAAATAGAGCTCTTAGAAGTCAAAAAATCACATTTAAAAAGTGATGTGTTTACATTAATAATTAAATTACGGCTAAAGCAGTGACTCTGCAAAGTTGAAAAATGTGGTTCCTAACATAAAAAAGTACGAGGAATCCAAAAATGTCACGCTCAGACCGCTAACTATAACCGTTTGGGAAATAGAGCCCTTAGAATTCAAAAAATCACATTAAAAAGTGATGTGTTTACATTAATAATTAAATTACGGCTAAACCAGTGACTCTGAAACGTTGAAAATGTGGTTCCTAACATAAAAAAGTACGAGGAATCCGAAAATGTCACGCTCAGACCGCTAACTATAACCGTTTAGGAAATAAAGCCCTTAGAAGTCAAAAAATCACATTTAAAAAGTGATGTGTTTACATTAATAATTAAATTACGGCTAAAGCAGTGACTCTGAAACGTTGAAAATGTGAGTCCTATCATAAAAAAGTACGAGGAATCCAAAAATGTCACGCTCAGACCGCTAACTATAACCGTTTAGGAAATAGAGCTCTTAGAAGTCAAAAAATCACATTTAAAAAGTGATGTGTTTACATTAATAATTAAATTACGGCTAAAGCAGTGACTCTGAAACGTTGAAAATGTGGTTCCTATCATAAAAAAGTACGAGGAATCAAAAAATGTCACGCTCAGACCGCTAACTATAACCGTTTAGGAAATAGAGCTCTTAGAAGTCAAAAAATTACATTTGAAAAGTGATGTGTTTACATTAATAATTAAATTACGGCTAAAGCAGTGACTCTGAAACGTTGAAAATGTGGTTCCTATCATAAAAAAGTACGAGGAATCCAAATATGTCACGCTCAGACCGCTAACTATAACCGTTTAGGAAATAGAGCTCTTAGAAGTCAAAAAATCACATTTAAAAAAAGATGTGTTTACATTAATAATTAAATTACGGCTAAAGCAGTGACTCTGAAACGTTGAAAATGTGGTTCCTATCATAAAAAAGTACGAGGAATCCAAATATGTCACGCTCAGACCGCTAACTATAACCGTTTAGGAAATAGAGCTCTTAGAAGTCAAAAAATTACATTTAAAAAGTGATGTGTTTACATTAATAATTAAATTACGGCTAAAGCAGTGACTCTGAAACGTTGAAAATGTGGTTCCTATCATAAAAAAGTACGAGGAATCCAAATATGTCACGCTCAGACCGCTAACTATAACCGTTTAGGAAATAGAGCTCTTAGAAGTCAAAAAATCACATTTAAAAAGTGATGTGTTTACATTAATAATTAAATTACGGCTAAAGCAGTGACTCTGAAACGTTGAAAATGTGGTTCCTATCATAAAAGAGTACGAGGAATCCAAAAATGTCACGCTCAGACCGCTAACTATAACCGTTTAGGAAATAGAGTCTTTAGAATTTAAAAAAAAAACACATTTAAAAAGTGACGTGTTTACATTAATAATAAATTACAGCATTGAGTCACTTTTTGATCTGTAGTTTTTATACTGATGTTCACAGTGACCTGTGAGGCTGCCACACTCAAGCTGAGTAAAAGCATAGAGTTTCAAATGGAATACGCAAAGTAAAAATAACAAACTTACGTGTTACGTGGTAGCACCAGATGATGTTCCCTCTCCTAGAGACTCCAACTGCAGAATTTCAAACCAAAGAATCTTCAAATTTTGTACATGAAGTCCAAATTAATCTGTAACAATAACAAACATTTAGATTCATATAAACTACCTCCTAAGTTAGTCATATAACGCACTTGGCTATCTTTCCCGCATATTTTAAAATAGGTACATAGATTCACGAAAGAGGTCTAGTCTGAATTCATTTAAGCAGTGACCCGTTTGGTGAATCTAATATGAGATACAAGTAATATAGGTACTAGATTCACGAAAAGGAGTAGCGCTATCATTTGCTTTCAGTTTTAGTTATGTTCATATTTTAAACAGTAAAGATTAAAATCCCAGTAAATGGTGATAGCAGTATCCGTTTGGTTAATCTAGTAGAAAGTTAAAAGTAAAATAGGTACACAAATTCACGAAAGGGGTTAGCGCTAACACCTGTTTTCAGTTTTGTCTAACATTTAACAGATATGTTCATATTTTCAACAGTGCAGTTTAAAATTAGCATTAACCTGTTTGATGAATCTTGTATAAAGATACAAGTCAAATAGATACTTAGATTCTCGAAAGGGGTTCATATTGAATCAGTTTTAAAATTCAAGTAAATGGTGATATCATATAACCCGTTTTGTGAATCTAATAGAAAGATAAAAGTAAAGAAGGTACATAGATTCTCGAAAGGGATTGGCGCTATCATCAGTTTCCAGTTTTAACTTACAAATATGTTCATATTTAATGTTTTTTTTGCACTTCCGGGACTAAAACTCTTATTTTTAGAGACTAAGGTTCTAAATTTCATCCCATGGAATTATTTTTCATATTTAATCCCGTTGTCAAGGAATTGAATTAAATAATCCCGTTGTCAAGTAAATACGTGCTATTTGTTACAGAGTATGGTAACAATATAAATATTTGTCATAAAATTTACTGTCAAAATTACAAAATGCATTCGTTTGAGGATGAAGTGCAAAAAATAGCGTATTTACCACAGGACTAAAGTACCTTTAATCCCTCAGGTGATTATTTCCCTCACCTTCGGCTCGTGAAATAAACTTCACCCTCAGGATTAAATCATGCACTTTAGTCCCTCAATATATAATATACTATTAACATCCAAGTAAATAGTGATAGCATATACCCGTTTTGTGAATCTAATAGAAAGATAAAAGTATAAAAAGTACATAGATTCTCGAAAGGGGTTAGCGCTATCACCTGTTTTCAGTTCTAATTACAGATATGTTCATTTGTTTTCATGTCCAAGTAAATGGTGATAGCATATACCCGTTTTGTGAATCTAATAGAAAGATAAAAGTGAAAAAGGTACATAGATTCTCGAAAGGGGTTAGCGCTATCACCTGTTTTCAGTTCTAACTACAGATATGTTCTTGTTCATTTGTTTTAATGACCAAATAAATGGTGATAGCATATACCCGTTTTGTGAATCTAATAGAAAGATAAAGTACTGAAAACTGGTGATAGCGCTAACCCCTTTCGAGAATCTATGTACTTTTTATAATTTTATCTTTCTATTAGATTCACAAAACGGGTATATGCTATCATTATTTACTTGGACATTAAAACAAATGAACATATCTCTAGTTAGAACTGAAAACAGGTGATAGCGCTAACCCCTTTCAAGAATCTATGTACTTTTTATACTTTTATCTTTCTATTAGATTCACAAAACGGGTTATATGCTATCACCATTTACTTGAATTTTAAAACTGATTCAATATGAACCCCTTTCGAGAATCTAAGTATCTATTTATTTTTTATTCTATTTATTTACATAGATTCACGAAAGAGGTCCAGTCTGAATTCATTTAAGCAGTGACCCGTTTGATGAATCTAGTATAAGATACAAGTAATATAGGTACTAGATTCACGAAAAGGAGTAGCGCTATCATCTGCTTTCAGTTTTAGTTATGTTCGTATTTTAAACAGTAAAGATTAAAATCCCAGTAAATGGTGATAGCAGTATCCGTTTGGTGAATCTAGTAGAAAGTTAAAAGTAAAATAGGTACACAAATTCACGAAAGGGGTTAGCGCTAACACCTGTTTTCAGTTTTGTCTAACAGTTAACAGATATGTTCATATTTTAGACAGTGCAGTTTAAAATTAGCATTAACCTGTTTGATGAATCTTGTATAAAGATGCAAGTCAAATAGATACTTAGATTCTCGAAAGGGGTTCATATTGAATCAGTTTTAAAACAGGTGACAGCGTTAACCCCTTTCGTGAATCTATTTGACTTGAATCTTTATACTAGATTCATCAAACGGGTTAATGCTAATTTTAAACTGCACTGTTTAAAATATGAACATATCTGTTAACTGTTAGACAAAACTGAAAACAGGTGATAGCGATTACCCCCTTTCGTGAATCTATGTATCTATTTGACTTGAATCTTTATACTAGATTCATCAAACGGGTTAGTGCTAATTTTAAACTGCAAATATCTGTAGTTAGAACTGAAAACTGGTGATAGCGCTAACCCCTTTCAAGAATCTATGTACTTTTTATACTTTTATCTTTCTATTAGATTCACAAAACAGGTATATGCTATCATTATTTACTTGGACATTAAAACAAATGAACATATCTCTAGTTAGAACTGAAAACAGGTGATAGCGCTAACCCCTTTCAAGAATCTATGTACTTTTTATACTTTTATTTTTCTATTAGATTCACAAAACGGGTTATATGCTATCACCATTTACTTGAATTTTAAAACTAATTCAATATGAACCCCTTTCGAGAATTTAAGTATCTATTTATTTTTTATTCTATTTATTTATATAGATTCACGAAAGAAGTCCAGTCTGCATTCATTTAAGCAGTGACCTGTTTGATGAATCTAGTATCAGATACAAGTAATATAGGTACTAGATTCACGAAAAGGAGTAGCGCTATCATCTGCTTTCAGTAAAGATTACAATCTCAGTAAATGGTGATAGCAGTATCCGTTTGGTGAATCTAGTAGAAAGTTAAAAGTAAAATAGGTACACAAATTCACGAAAAGAAGTAGCGCTAACACCTGTTTTCAGTTTTGTCTAACAGTTAATAGATATTGTTCATATTTTAAACAGTGCAGTTTAAAATTAGCATTAGATACATAGATTCACGAAAAGGAGTAGCGCTATCATCTGCTTTCAGTTTTAGTTAACAGATACGTTCATATTTTAAACAGGATCTATGTATCAATTTGACTTGAATCTTTATACTAGATTCATCAAATGGGCTAATGCTAATTTTAAACTGCACTGTTTAAAATATGAACATATCTGTTAACTGTTAGACAAAACCGAAAACAGGTGATAGCGCTAACCCCTTTCGTGAATCTATGTATCTAATTGACTTTAATCTTTATACTAGATTCAACAAACAGGTTAATGCTAATTTTAAACTGCACTGTTTAAAATATGAACAATATCTATTAACTGTTAGACAAAACTGAAAACAGGTGATAGCGCTACTTCTTTTCGTGAATCTATGTATCTAATGCTAATTTTAAACTGCACTGTTTAAAATATGAACATTATCTATTAACTGTTAGACAAAACTGAAAACAGGTGATAGCGCTAACGCCTTTCGTGAATCTGTGTACCTATTTTACTTACTTTCTACTAGATTCACCAAACGGGTAATGCTATCTCCATTTACTGGGATTTTAATCTTTACTGTTTAAAATATGAATATATCTGTTAACTGTTAGTCAACACTGAAAGCAGATGATAGCGCTACTCCTTTTCGTGAATCTAGTACCTATATATGAGCCATTCACAGTGCTTGAAATTGGGACATGCGAATGTTCATATTTAAACTTTCTACACAAATGTAAACTTTAAAACTAAATGCATATGCGAATGAAGTTTTAAATGTTTAAATTTGTAAGATATTTTCTGCACAGCAGAGCACAAGAACCCATGAGTTAACTCACCATTCTATTTCTTTGGATTCCTGATACATTCCACCAATTGCAGATGACGACCAACCGCTCCAGAAATGTGTTAAAGACGCCTGAAGATCAATCAGACTTGTGAAGATGCTGCCAGGTTCATCATGAGTTGTAGAAAGACTTCAAATGTGTGCACAACGTCCAATACTACAGATCAATCCATTGCGATCTAAACAAACAGAAATCAAATATTGAAGCACATTCACATAAGCATTTTAGGATTTATATTTAAGTTTGCAAATAAGAAAGTTCAAATTCATCTAGCTAAATAGAAGCATTCGGTGCTTGAAAGTAAAAAGTGTAAATGCTCGTATTTAATAAGATTAGATTCATATACTCGTTTAGTTTTAAGATTTACATGTATGTTTACGTTTAAAAAAGTTATATTCATATAACTAAATAGGAACATTCGCACGACCTAAACTAAATAGGAGCATTAAATACTTTAATATTAGAGGTAGAAAATGTGTACTCTTATAAAATGCTTCCTAGTAAAAATTTTATACTGGGCGCCTATGATTTAAACAACCATGACAACCAGTCAATTGACGGCTGGTAAACGCACACACGTTGTATGTGAAAGTGTTGAAAATTAAGTAAATAATATTGAAACACTTACATTTGATGTCGAGGAGTACTGCGCCTTCATCAACGGTTTTTCTGCACCAAGAAACTGGATGGGCGGCACCACAGGCTGTGCGGGTCTTACAGCCAGAGATAAAGATGCTACAACCGGAACTAGTCTAAAAAATACATCAAAAAATAAATTAGATGTGTATTTCTATAAATTAATTAAATAACAATTTTACCTTGTTCTCGTAGTAGAAAATTTGACTCAGGGCTTCTTAAATTTGTCTCTCAATCATCAATATACCCAATGATGATAGAAACCCAAATATGGGTTGTAATACACATAACCTGTAAATAAATCAATTATTTAATACTATGGGCCACGTTTTTAAATTATTATTAAACAATATATTCAATGTGCAAAACTCTTACCGCTTTTTCAAAGATGCACTAGGTGTATAAACAACTCCAGATATGTGTTGAAGACGTCTGGAGGTCAATTTGACTCTTGAAGATGCTGCCAGGTTCACAATGAGTTGTAGGAAGACTTCAAATGTGTGCAGAACGTCCAATACTGCAGATCAATCCATTGCGATCTAAACAAACAGAAATCAAATATTGAAGCTGCATTCACATAAGCATTTTAAGAATTATATTTAAGTTTGCAAATAAGAAAGTTCAAATTCATCTAGCTAAATAGAAGCATTCAGTACTTGAAAGTAAAAAGTGTAAATGCTCGTATTTAATTAGATGTATATAAGCCTCATTCATACACGCGTTTAGCTTTAAGATTTACATCTATGTTTACGTATAAAAAAGTTATATTCATATAACTAAATAGGAACATTCGCACGACCTATTTTCAAGCACTGTGAATGCTGGTGGAGAGGGCATAATTATGTGCAGTTAGACAAAAATGTGTAGAAACAATTAAATGAAATACAATTCTGTTGGTAATATTTAATAATTTTTTTTATACCAACTCATTGTAGAGTGAATTATTTGAAAAGGGGTCTTACCGTTTACGTAGGCCCCAAAATCGGACGCCTCTGCAACTTAACGATGGCCCAACAATTTATGTCACTGGAGCTGCAAACATAAAAATACATTTTAGACCATAGAATTACTATTTATTGTATATATTTGATAAATATATACTTTATATACAATTACCTTTATATATTTTGTCAACATATTATCGCAAATAGTTAAAATAACAAAATAAAATTAGTTTAACAATATTTGCACTATTGTTTTAGTGATTATTTAAATATTAGTGGAGCAACATTTAAATAAACCTGACTGTTTAAACGCTAGAAATGAACTGAGCACAGACCAGTGAGCGTGACGTAACGAACATGAAACAACACTTAGCTCCCAATGTGAACAAGTCCAAGCGGCGAAATCTCTACCGTGCTACAAAATAAAATCAATATTTTAGATCATTTTAAAATACATATTATACAACAAAGATTCCCAAAGCTACAATCGCATAATAATGTGATTGTTGTTAAAATACAAAAATTAATTCATATTTCATTGCAACAACGAAATAAAATTTTGTTTTATATTTAACAATTAAAATCCACAACAATAGATAACACTTTACCAACAATAATGATGTGCTTGTATAAAAACAATCAATAAATAAAATTGAATAACTCAGGAATTTATTTATTAGTTCTCCAATAAGTTAGGATTCGTTCGAATGTTTTCGTCCCAAACTGCCAAGTTTTTACTATTTGAGAAATAAAATAAACATATCAATAAAATACTACAAATATTGTATTTATCGTTGTAGAAGTGCACTAGATGTTTCAGGAATGTGTTTAAAGACACAAATAATAACATTTCACATAAAACTGTATATTTTATTCTACAAAATCTGCCCTAAATAAATTCTTAAAGTACGTATGACGAAAAACACAATGAAATTAGTCTTTTTATTACTCATTCCAACTCTACTACGTATATTTATATTATTTATTATATACATAAAGATGAACAATAATACTATAAAATAGTCTTATAAAATTTTAATATTTGATGTACAAAATTATAACAACGATATATACTAATTTCAATAAATTTACAAATATTATAACTTTTTATTATAAATATAAATGGCTGCTATCCACAGCCTCATACTAACGGGCAGATGGAATACTGTTGATATAAGATTTATAAATTATATTATTGTATGATATGACAAAAAATCTTTGCAAATTATTTATTTTAAAAAACAGATGTATGATAGTAATAGCAATATGATTCAACAGACATTTTACGATTATAAAAGTCAATATGATTAGTGATGGACCGATGGACCAAGAACACTTCCTTGAGGACCTCCAATTATTTTTTCTCTTGAAGACAAAATACTTTTACAGTATTGTCAACTAGACTGGATTAAATTTGAAATATCAGAATGACTTAGATTGTTATAACAAGAATCATATTAATTTATGCAGTTAAACAGGAATGTGTATCAGAATGCATTTAAACTCGGATTTTCATAACCTGAAGACAGTCTTTTCGTGTAGTTAAATCGGAATGTATATAAAACAGAATGTAAACTTGGTTCTCAGATTTAAAAATCACTTGTTTTAAATATTGGCGGTTTTCGGTGGTCTTGATAATTTTCATTAACTATAATTCCGGGAAGTAATACTTTATAAACTACATTTTATTATTTTTACGATTATTTTACTCTGAAATGTCTAGAAAAGCCAGTGTTCTTTGCATTTGACTACACTGGAAATTGACATTTTCGATTGTCATTGTTAGCGGAATATTTCTCCCGATAGGTTCGCTAGGGAGCTAATTTCTTTTAACCTTCAAATGACTTTGAAACGTCAAACCTGTGTATGAAACGAATCAACGAAAGTCAAAATGCAAATGCTGTATTGTACACTGCAATGGCAAAAGTAATTCGCGATTTAAAATCATAAACGACCATAGGAGACAAATTTGGATTTAGAAAAAATAACTTAATATTTGAAAAAGATGCTGTCTACAATTGAATTATGTATTAAAATAACTAGTATACAAATTAAATTTCAAGTAACTTTTCTATTAATTCTGTTTTTCGTCAAGATGTTTTGGCACCTCTTTGAAACAATACATTTTTTAACTCTTCGACTTTTCGACTTTAATTATGACATGGTTATAATAATTGTAGTATTGTCATAGGTATTGTTGTATAAACTTCAACAGAGAAGACATAATTACACGCAGTAGCATTATACGTACGTCTTCTTATTTTTACGTAAGTAAGTATCGTGTAATACGTACTTCGGAAACTAGCTCCCTGCTGCCACCTATTCTAAGCTTTGCGCTAACGGTCCCACTTAATTTGTCATTTCCTAGGTGATGAGTACAAAAAATAAATTTTGTTATTTTGAAGACGATTTTATTGTAGAAAGTTCAAAAAAGTCAGTGTTCTTTGCATTTTTCCTGATTGACTACACTGGGAAATTGACATTTCCGATTTTCATGTCATTTCCTAGGTTATGAGTACAAAATATTTATTTTTGGATAGTCCACGTAATTCTGGAAAAATTCAGGTAATATTCTTACAATGTCTAGATTAATTTAGATCCATCTGTCCGTTAGTAGTTGGTTGTGACAGCAGCTCATCAGATATCGCACTCAAGCTCGGAGAACCTGCTCTGTACCGTCAGTGAGTATAAAGGTTATAGAGAAATAATGTATATGGGATTTCTGTAATAGAATATGGCGGAATTTTATACGAAATTATGCATCAGGACATGCTGCCACCTATTCGTGTAAGTTATAACTGAACGGGTGGTTTTGGTCTGCGCTAATGTCTGCAGCGTGGGATGTGCAGTGTTGTCAAATAATAACGTAACTCTACACAGCGGACGAGCAACAGAAGATTGCTATTGCTACTACTTGCTACTCACACACAATCTTTCCGTTCAGTCCGCGATTTTGAACAGTATTCGAGCATTGGGTCAGGCGTAAAATTATTAGAATTCAAATTGTACATTCATGAAATACTTACGTTTAACGTTATAATATTATAAAACAGAGATAAATTAAATACCTATTGTAAATTAAAACACCCGAAAATATCAATTTATGCACAATGTATTTTATTATTTAATAAATACAGGCTGTTTGAAATTTTAATTTCCGTTCGGGTCAATTTTAAAATTTAAATGAATATAGTTTTAGCTTGCATAAAACAGCCTTTTGTACTATTTTTTAGTGTAATATTTGAGATTCTAAACAGTTCTAAGCGTTTGAAATACTGGTATTAAAATATTAATCATAATTTGCAGAAAGTAAAATTGGTTTATAAATCATGTCATTATTACTAAAAATCACTTGGGAATAAACAGTAAAATTTAAGAGACCAAACCAACTGAATTCATTAAACATAATGATATGATAATAATAGTGGAATCCCGGACATTATCTTAAATTTCTATAAAATTATAGATAATTCGATCTATAAGTTATAGAAAATCCCAAACTGATACTTATGGGTGAATTCTGTTCAAATCTGTAAGTGCTACAGATATGTAAAATTATAAATATGAAACAAAATCGCAATGAAATCTATAATCATATGAACATTTTTATACTTGTCAACAAACATTGATGTGATTTTGTTCATTATTTAAAGATTTACAAATCTGTAGCATTTACATATTTGAACAGAATCCACCCATTAGTCTTATAGATTTCGATAAAATAATATTCTGACTGTATGGTGTATGTAATGTCATAACATTTGACATAATGTAAATTTTTCTTATAGAATTTAAGTACAGTACTGTTAATAATTCCATATTAACAGATTCATAATTATTTTTTTAACATGTACAAATTATGAATTAAATTATTGTTGTACCTTGCATTTCTCGCTTTAGACGGTTTTAGGGCGAGATCGACATGCAATACAAATACAATCGAATTCAACTAACTTTCATCTGTCATCTGTCAAAAGTAGACCAATCAAAATGTAGGACCCTTAATTACAATTCAAAAATAAATCGCAGTTACGTTTAAATTAAATGTAATATTTCATGAATAACGAAAAACATTAAATAAAACAAAATTGTATTAAAATTACTTTCAAAAAAATTAATATATAAATGCTTTTTTTAAAGTGGCGTTTCCGCCGCTCCAAATTTTGGCCGCCCACGTACGGGGGCACGCTCTGCATCGGCTCTGCACCTATGCCAGAATCGACCCTGCTATGCGTGTTTGTTGAACGATTGCTATGCGTTTGTTGAGCGATTGCTTTGGAAATTAGTTAAATTAATATTAATTAATAACAATCGCCGAAAAAATAATGTGTTATTTATATTTTCGTGAAATTTTATTGATTCACCATAGCAACAATTACTTTTACTGCCTAGGCATTAAAAATAATATATACCACAGGACTAAAGTACCGTCAACTGGGGTGACTTCGGACACTTTTTTGATATTTTTTGCAATAACTTTGTTAATTTGTAAAATAAATTTGATTTTTTTGATAAGATGTTGCAACTGATGTCTTAGCATGATTTTCCAATATAGACCATATTTTTAATGTTTTAATTATAGTACTTTTTTATATTTTTCTGCTGTCCGAATTCACCTCTCGATGTGGGGTGAATTCGGACAGCTATTAAAAACCCATAGTAAACCGAACAGGTACCTATAAAAAAGTAACTTCGGACACAAAATTGTCAAAAAAATATGTATTTATGTATTATAATTTTTTAAATAATAATTCGAAATAATTTTTTTTATTAATAAAGCAATCGCAATAAAATTTTATATGGGTAAACTAGACATAAGGAGACATCAAAATATATATTATTTACAAAAATATCGCTTCCAGTTAAACCGGAAATGACATAAACTTTGTTATTTCAAATAGGACACCCCATATATTTTTACATATTTCAATTCTACATGTAATTCTGAATCCAACGATGTATCACAAGTTTGGCTTTCATGCAAAATATCTCACAAAAATAAATTTAAAGCAAAGTTTCATATGTAAAAATATATAAATTATGTATGTATAGAACAGCCACATCCAATTAAAATACACGATAAATTTCTATGCATTTTAGAATTAAATTGTGTAAATCCCAAGTTAATATCATTTACCGTTCAAGAATTACAGGCAATGGAAATGAAATATGTAACAATAGACAAAGTACATACCAATTCTCTCACAAGAGCTTCAATTTTTATACAGACACACTTCCAGCATATATCATTTTGCACAAACACTTTAAAAAGTCCGCAGATTTCTCTAATTTAATCCCGGGAACCATGTGCTCGCTTGCCGATATCTGGCCATTCAAACTGCCGGACTATTACACAACTTTTTCACTAAAACGAATAAAATTCGTCACTTTTTGCTTTATATCTTATTTATTTCACTTTATAAATTCATAGTTATGGGTGGGCCATGGGTATGGGTTGGGGCATAGTCTCGAGCGAAGGGCTACCCCGGGAGGCGACTGCGACCTACCGCGCGAGAGGCGGTCAGGCCGCAGTCTTTGCGACGCCACCAGATTTTGCTACCAAGAAGCCTTAATTAAATTAAATCTTGATGACGTCAGTCGCCCCCACCGCCACAAGTTAGTCGACACCAGTGCCACGACTTACAATGTCCGACACCAAAGTCACCAGTGGCGGCTTGAGAATTTAATTTTTTAGGGCTAGTCTCCACTGCCATCGTGAGAATTTTATTTTTTGGGGGCTAGTCTATCATTTAATCTGACTCGACATCAGCGCTACAACTTACAATGTCCGACACCAAAGTCATCAGTGGCGAGATGAGAATTTTATTTCTTGGGTCTAGTCGCTAATAGAGATTTTCCACTCGAGCTGAATATGCTTCATTCCACACTTGTTGCAGAATATACTATTTTCTACTCCTGGTATACAGTGAGTTTATTTTAACTTGAAACATAGGATTTATCAGGTCCATGGTTACGAAATTGACAGCAATGTATTAGAGCGTTCTTTTTAAAATGAAACATAGGGAATCAATTTGAATTTGGTAATTGGTGTCACACTGCTGCTACCTGGAAATACGATTTATACTTTGAACAATTAAAAGTTTATGTTGAAAGCGTTCCTTGGAACTATTACAGCTGCCCAAATATCTTATATTGTTCAAGAATATTATAGTTAAATTGATTCCCTATGTTTCATTTTAAAAAGAACGCTCTAATACAGTGCTGTCAAAGTCGTAACCATAGATATGAAAAATCCCATGTTTCACGTTAAAAAAACTCACTGTATATTAAAGGACTAAAGTGCATGATTTAATTCTGAGGGTAAAGTTTATTTCACGAGCCGATGGTGAGGGAAATAATCACCTGAGGGATTAAAGGTACTTTAGTCCTGTGGTATATACGCTATTTTTTGCACTCCTCAAACGAATACAAAATAGTTTAAAAGAATACACATTTTGCAATTTTGACAGTAAACTTTATGACAAATATTTATGTTACCATAGATACTCTGTAACAAATAGTACGTATTTACTTGACAACGGGATTAATTAATTAAATTCCTTGACAACGGGATTAAATATGCAAAATAATCCCCTGGGATCAAATTAAGAACCTTAGTCCCTGAAAATAAAGACTAAAGAAGAGTTTAAGTCCCGGAAGTACAAAAAAATATTTTTTCTAATATTTTTATGAATCGCAGCAGTAATAAATACAATGTTTATCCCCATTAAAATTCTACCCTCCAGTGTCAATTATCCCATTTGTTTTCCGAATACAAACAAAATATGAATAAAAATGAAAGGTTCAAAGGTGATCAATTTTCATTGTTATAACCCAGTGTGATGTCCTTTGTCTTCATTTGCATTTACAAAAAAATGAGAATTCAACGCACAAGCGAATGCTGACAGAGACAAATGATACGAATAACAAGATTATAACACCTTGTAGGAGATGTTTAATTCATTTTTAATAAAAGAAATTTTACTGATTTTGTCTTGAATCAAAACTGACATCACTTTAAAAAAAATATTAACATTGCAGTCAACTCATTGATAGGTATGTCGTAAGCAAATTTATTATGCCCTGTTCACACGAGGGAAGTTTTTACTAAAAAGTTTCTTGAATGTAAAACAAGTGCTAGGAGCTGTCATAAAACTGTCAATACCGATCATACGGCGAAACCGTGGGAGAAACTAATTATTTTTTAAAAATATATTTAAACTATAGTGATCTTATAGTATATTAAATCCTGAGGGTGAAGTTTATTTCACGAGCCGAAGGTGAGGGAAATAATCACCTGAGGGATTAAAGGTATACTTTAGTCCTGTGGTATATTCGCTATTTTTTGCACTTCATCCTCAAACGAATGCAAAATAGTTTAAAAGAATACACATTTTGTAATTTTGACAGTAAATTTTATGACAAATATTTATATTGTTACCATAGATACTCTATGGCCGTATTATTGCATATTTATTAATTTTGTTTTAAATAGTCGATTCCTTGCATTGTTCATGAGAGTGCTAAAAAAATATGTTTTGTCAAGAAAATTACACATCTGACGAAAAAATAGTAAAAAATCTGCCAAATTGACTATTTTTACTAATTTATTACTAAAATACCATTAAGTATTTCAAAAATATAATTTCTTAGCACTCTAGAGTCATCTTGTAACTATCTATATATAAAATATGAACAGTGTAGGTGTTCTAACAAGAGCTCAGTTTGTAATATAGCAAGCTCCCTTTTTCACTATATTTTTGGCGCCTTAAGAGCATTCTGTACAGGAAGACTGTACACGTTAAAGCATTTTACACTCATACACCTCATCGACACATGGTTGCACATTTTAACAAAAAAAAATTTTATATGGTAGATAAGGGATAAATCTTCGTTCTATTGGTAAAATTTTTTTTTTCAGCACGTTAAACAGTCGAAATTTCTTATTTTCAACTGCTTGCAGGCGTTTAGAAGCACCTACAGATTTTTCTTTTTATTTCGTAGAACATGATATTTTAGACTTGAATCATGTAGTTTAAAGTTTAATCTACGTTGGGGTAGTGTTATTTTTTAGAAAAAACTTTCTGATTTCGAGAAAATTAGAGGTAAAAAAATGGGAATTTTTGTAGTTTTCTTTATTTTATAAACTAAAACTTCGGTACAAAACAGAAAAAATGGCACTAATAGAACGAAGTTTTATCCCTTATCTACCATATAAAAATTTGTTTTTGTTAAAATGTGCAACCATGTGTCGATGAGGTGTATGCGTGTAAAGTGCTTTTTACGTGTATATTCTTCCTGTACAGAATGCTCTTAAATACTCGTTTTGCTACAAACTCTGATTGAACTGAACTAAATAAACAACTCAATATGTTTCGTCCCACATACACAGAACTGAACTAATTAAAAAACCTTTATTCTTTTTGAGTGAAATAAAATAATGTGACACTGTGTTTTAAATGCCTAGGCTAATTTTACAATGTGCCTACGATAAATACAGCTATATAAATAAAGATGTAGGTACTATTATTTTAAAACATGTCAATAAAATATTACTTTTAATAAAGTAATATCAAATGTTATACTCAGAGATTGGATGTTTGCCAATGTCGTGCATTTATTAGGTACTGAAAAGAATAAAAGTTTCTGTAGATATTCCAGTTTATTTTTGTTAGTTTTACCCAAAATAATATAGAATTTAAAACATACTTTATAAAATAAACAACTGGCATCGTACAAACAGCTTTATAACCTCTTCAGATTGAGAAATGCATAATAAGAAAAACTAAATACCTTTTATTTGAATTCATATTGAAAACTATTCTTTGTAACGTCTACGCAGTATACCATTTAAGAAATACACTGTTTTATATTGTTTATTAACACTTTAACACTACTTTAGCACATTGTAAACCACAACGTTCCTTAACGTTTGTTATGTCAAAATGCCAAGATGGCTACTAATAAAACTAATTGTCAGATGTTCTTCAGTAAACAAAATATTGTCTAAATGTCAACAATTGCTATTACAGTTAATTTCATTTATTTTAAACTAGATTTATAACAATAGTAGTAAAGACTTCTTAAAAACTTATAAATCTGTATTTATTGTCAAGTTAAACAATTGACTAAAACAGTAAACAAACGTCACGCACTAGTACTAAAGTTTCTCGCAAGAGGCGCCACGTGCCCGAAATATTACAACAAATGAAACTGCACTAATGAATGATATTTCGTCCCTGTTGGTTTTGTCCGAGTTTGCACAACTCAGCTGCTGTGCTGTCGGCTAACCGGCGACCGAGGAGGGAGTCGCCGGCATCCACAACCGACCAAAGTCGGGCTTTTTCTGATATCGCGCGTAGCGGGGTTTTGTCCGAAAAATGTCAAATCATAACTTGAGATGTTTTCTTGGTTTTTAAGTATTTTAAATGTTTCTGAGTGTGATGTATGTTGATGTTTAGGATGGATTGCTTTATTTACTAGTAAAAATTAAATATAAATTCATTATTTTATATATTTTTACCAACTTGGGTGTAAAAAAATGTGAAAATTTGTATGTACTTAAGTATCAATTTTTAATAACAACAACAACTTAATACTTGTACTTAAGTATAAATATTTTTTTGGTATTCATTATTTTAAAATTTTAAGTATTAAAATAAAAACTTGTACTTTAAGACTTATTTTCATTTCTTAATCGTAAATAATACTGAAGTACTTTTTAAATACTTAAATTTTTCAATAATACTGAAATAATGTAAAAGTACTTAATTTTTTCAATAGTTTAAGTATTATACTGTTCAACCTGCGACCACAGCGACAGAATACGACATTTTTACTGCGTGAATTAATCTTCCTCGATAAAAAAGATAATAATCGAATATAATAAGGTTACAAATATTATACCTATTAAATTAATTTAAAAAAATACTGCTACTTGAAAAATACTTATTTTTAAGTACTATTGACAAGAAAAACTTATACTTTACTTAAGTGCTGTTAAGCTTTACTTGAAGATGTACTTGGTATCAAGTACTGGCCATAGGTAGTACTGGTACTTATACTTAAGTATTTTGATTTCGATACTTGCGCAGCTCTGCTTATAAATGACTTCAAGAATTCAGCCCTGCTCTTAAAGTCCACGTGTCTTTACTGGTGGGCCCCCACACAGCTATACCTTATTCGTTTCCTTATACATTTGTCATTTAAACTACCAATTGTTACATTATTAATCATACTAAAATTATAAAAATTTGTATATTACTTATGATATAAATGATCTCAGGAATTTAACCATGCCCTCAAAATTCGCGTATATTAAGGGGGTTTTATCGCTCAGCGCTGCTAGATCTATAAATTAAAATTTTAAATTAGTATAATCTTTGATTTACAGTATGTTAAATATATTTTTTTACAAATTTTCCGATACTCAGATGCGTATTTTATCGACGTCATTTTATGATACTTCAATTGACATGAACGTCATAATTCACTTTACTTCTGAAGTGGCTGAAAATTATGTAAATTTCAACCCATTTCAGTTTCCACTTGAAAACAGAGCTACGCAGGATAAAGGGATTGTATTTACAGACATAAAATGTACAAACATTACTATTATTAATTATCAATAAATGTTGCATATTAAAAGGTATTAACAGTTGATGGTACGATTAATATAAATATAACTAGTACTGCGTTACAAAGTTATTTATTTTGCAGTCATCAATATATTTGAAATTTCAAATGCTCATAACTTTGGATAGAATCATCGTAGAAACTTTTTCTTTTTTTAATTGCAAAGGAAATTGTGTGAACTTTAATGTCCTTGCCTTGAATATGGTCTACAATTTTTTTGTACTCCGTGCAAGTTGTTAAAGTTGGACATTTTTTCAGTCAAAAACCTTTATTTGTCTATGGTGGTTTACGGGACATGGGATGTATCGAATGTGGCTTTCAGGTACACCATTCGAAAGAGGAGAATTTGGTCTTTTTAAACCCAAAGAATTATTGCGATATTGGGTCAAATGCAAGCGAGTTATCACGGTTTGAAAGTTTGACATTTTTCGTCAAAAATGGAGTTTTCCCCTAATCTATATGATTTTGAGAAGTTCTTAATACATTCTTTGCAAACGTATTCTCTTGATAAATATTCTGAACATTGTCAAACTCTATAATAATTAAACATTTCGCATGCAAAGGAATTAATTTCCTGTAGGAAATGGAGCAGTTTTCTCCAAAGGATTACTCATAAATCGTCCTTAATTCTCACAGGAGTAACTTTCATGGCCATTTGCACGAGTTCGGGTTAAAACTGATAGTTAGCTGACAATAGGTTAACCTTAACTACTGGTTAAATTTTATTTGCATTGCACAGCATAATTTTAGGTCATAGTTAGGTTAATCCATAAATATTAGAACTATTAATTTTAGATCAAAAAATGAATGATATTCTAGTGATGTTTTAAAGAAATCTAGTGAATTTTGCAATGATTTTTATGTGTAGCTGTTAGAATCGTTTTATTCTGTCGGAATTAAGTATACAAATACAAAATGTTATCAATTTTAAATATAAATCAGTTTGGTTTGACATAATAATTATTGACAGGTGAAAATGACATTTCAATAACCAAGTGAGTTTGTGAGTTTATATAATTGCAATAATTTATCTTCAATGTTATAGAAATATTCTATAATTGATTATGGCACTACTTTAGAGAAAAAAAGTTATAAAGAAATAGTGTAAAAGTTGGCATAAAATTCGTATAATGTGACATTTTATTTCATCGACGAGCAAAAAGGACAAACAATAATAGCGATGGACATATAATTTGAACATATTTAATGTGTATAACATTATTTTGTTATCATTATTGTGTGTACCAATGTATAAGTATTTTCAGTTCAGTCTAAAACTAATTTGTTAAACGTAATCTAGTAAATAAAATCATAAATATGATTAACTCATTATATCTATTCGTCCTGTCCTGGTAATCTGCGCAATATAAGTAAAAATTTCAAAAATCTCGACATTATCCTCGAAATTTGATGGTTAACTTCTAGTTATTCTCTTAAACCCAACAGAATCCACTAGTTAAAATTAACTAAAAATTAGACTGTTTAACCTCTGGTTAAGAACCTGTGCAACGAAGTTTACTATATAACCAACACTTTAACTACAGGTTAGCGCTAAACCGAAGTGGTGCAAATGGCCATAAATGTTCCAAGGTCTATCTCTATACCAACGAGTTTTGTGGTTTTCGCGCATTTTCTGTTTGCGATGTTTCAACACAGAAAGATCGCTTCCCAGAGGATAAATGACGAATTATAAGGAAGAATACAAGATACTGTTAAAGATTTACAGAACAGATCTCATAATAATCTTATAATTTATGGGAAAGGGCAGATGGGGAGTAAAATAATTATTGTTACCGGGCATGGATAAATTTAGCTCATATTACTTTCTTATCTTATCTAAGTTTTTTGAAGTTTATGGTCAAATACCTTTAAATTGAAAGTTACATTTTTAAAGGTATGCATTTTTATGCTACAGTTCGTTGCATATGTAATAATAATAATTCTTATTTAAATTAGAATAATTTTCAATTTTCAGGATGTTTTAAACTTGAGTCAGACCTACCCAATTCTCAGTAGGGATGGCAAAAATTATTAATAAATCGATATATCGTATCGAACGATATATCGCAATTCGTGAATCGATACTAAAATATATCGAAGAATATATATCGATATATGCGATATATCGATAAATATATATTTTTCTTTAAAAAAAATTAATAATACTGTTCACAAAATAAAATATCATCTTCATTTGCCTACACTTTATAGTAGAAGGGAATTTTAATATATATAAATAAAATATTTTGTATTTTAATGACATTTTTTAAATTATTAAATTAAGTTAGGTACAAAAAACTTCTTAAGTAAGATTCCATCAACATTTTTTCCCATTCCCCTCCGACATCCGATGCCAAATTCCTATTTCGTAATCCAACCACAGCATAGGTGCACTGTGTGCAGCAGAATTAATAAAAAATCTTAAATTTGTTTTTCTCGATTTATTTAGGAATTAATCGATATTTTTAGTGATATATCGAAAAAGATATATCGATTTAAAAATATCGATATATTTCTTAAATATATCGATATAAATCAAATATCGATATATCGTTGCCATCCCTAATTCTCAGTATAAGAATAATTTAACCAACCAGCGCTCAGTTTTTCATTTGCAGCGAATAAGTCTTTTTATAGAAGCATTATTTTAATCTAAAATAAATGAGTTTTTATTCCAATCAAAAATCTGTTAATCTGTCTATACTTTATGAAATGGCGTGTATTTTAATTGGTTTTATATTTAAATCAAATGACGGCTTTGTGATTTTTAATCAAATATATTTTTTAAATAGATTTAATTTAAAATTAGATGGACTCATATTAATGAAAAAAGTAATAATATTGTAGAAAAATTTAATTAAGTTGTTTACAACCATAAAGTAAATATTTTATGATTATTTTTATTACACTTTTTAATTTATTTTTCCCTTTGTTTATTAAGACAATGTAATCATTAAATATTAAAGATGAAATTAAACTTTACATTTCGGCAGAAAAAGAAAATTCCAGGTTTATTATTAATTTATTCGAGGCATCATCTCTCCCAAAATAATAATAAAAAAATTCAATATTGTAATACAAATATTTGCATAATTGAAAAGCAGAAATAAAATAAAAAATAGAAAGGTATTTTTTCATATAGGTACAAATATTATTTAATTAAATAGAAATTAGAATATGGAATATGTTCATTATTTAAAATATAATTATTTCGCTAGTAGGTATCGAGTTACCCTGTCTCCAAAGAACGCAGCTTCTAGTAATTCATTTGTTTTAACAACACAACAGTGTAGTGACATTGTTCCAGTAATTATTACAATAATTAATCTTGAAGAACTAAGAAATAACACTGAAAAAGGGTTCAATGCTTTATTTATATTAATATTCTAACGATTGTGACAATAATTATCAAGTTATTTGTTAAATAGTTGTGAAAAGTATGATTTGTAACATGCAAGGTTTGGGCATGATCTCCAAAAAAGGTATGAACAATTATTTTCAGTTTACTTGAGGTAACATCTATTGCAACAATAACAATAATAATAAAACAATATTGTGATACAAATAGTAGACTTAATTTCAAGCACAATTAAAATAATAATTTATCTATAAAAATATTAGACAATATTTAAAATTACTGCGATAATACTATTATTAATAACATATTATACTTGTGTATATATTTATAAAAATTAAAATAGAATTTGTATATATTATCTAAATTATCAGCAAATCAGTATTTGGTTAATTTCAAGTTTTCAAGTTACGCAGGTCAAAAAAACGCAACTTCACACTAATCTTTGTCTTTAATTGTCAATGTTTCGTTGAGATATTGTAGCAGTAATTATTAAAATTAATCCTTAGAAACATGAAAATAAAACTGCAAAATGGTTAAATGTGAGATATTAATTAATACTCAATCGATTGTTATAATAATTATCAAGTGATACGTTGAATATTTGTGGAAAAACTTGATAAATGCAAGATTTGTTGAAGATCTTCAAAACAGGTATAAATAAACATATTATTTATATAAAATACATATTACAAATATTATGCAAAAGTAGGCATAATATAACAAAAATTTATATTTTACTGACAATAATTTTTGGAGGTATTTAAAAAAATATACAAATTTAATATACATTTAAATTAAATAAACAATTCATAGCAATGTTTTTATTTAGATACATTATTCAGTAAAATTAAATTCGAGGTTATAAATGGCGCGAAATCAGTGCGTTCCGCGCCTTTTTCCTGCAAGTTGGCGTCTGATTTCATCCGTTCATTTTTCCACCAATCACAGGTCGGCATTCTGCCAGGTGCAGCTCCATCTCAAACAGGATTGGAATTTTCTTTGTTTCAACTAACAATGAAATTGCGGTAAAGTATCATGTTTGGATGGTTAATAAGTTTATTATAAACTATTTTGGACGATATTATGAAGAAATTTATGGTAAATAAAACAGCAATAGTTGATATCTGGTCCAGGAAGAAATCCTTTGTTACAGGTAAGACTCGTTTGTTTAAGTTTATGAACCTAAATTGGTCTATACTTATTTAATCATTCATTTAATAACGCTGGTATGTTGTTAATTTGGTAATATTACTGTTATTTTAGTTACTTTATTAATTGTACATTAATAACAGCTTTCTTGTACACTTCAATCACATATTTTACAAAGTAAATAGTCAATATAATCGACTGTGTGCATAGAAATCTAAATACAATTCATATAAAAACACAATAATCCAATAATCATTTCATATGAGTCAATATTTCCTGTAAACAACTAATAAGTTTCATAATTTGACGAAAAATCTTCAATTAAACATAGATTTGGAATCGTAGCATGCCATGCTTTTCATGTACCCAGCGCTGCTTCCGTAATTCATTTGTTTTTCTGTACAGCTTTCTTGTCGCCAGTTATATCTCTTACATTTTTAAAGTTTTTTGTGGACAAACTTAAGTTTTCAATATAAAACTTGTTATAAATCGATTCAGTAATTTCTGCCGGTCATTTTGATGTATAATTTGTCGGGGGTGGACAAAACTAAACGTGTTAAAATGCCATCCGAAAATATCAAGAATCAGCAACAGGTTGCACCAGACATGATGTAAGAAACTATTTATTTATTTAATTGTTTTGCAAGTTGTTTATTTGATTAGATGTTTTAATTAATAACTAGTTTGTAGTTTGGTGATTAATTTAATATATTTTCTCGCAATTAATACATTTAAATAAATATTATTGATATTATTTAAAAATTTAGACATCACAAACATAACTTTAACTGTAGCACTTCAATATTTTGTTGAAATTTCGTAGTTTTAAGTAATATGAATCAATAAATTGGTTGGAAATCGATGACTTATATGTTTGTACTTATTTTTAGGTCATTATATAATGATTAGTGCAGAGAAGTTGCAAACCCAGAAAAATAATAATAAATATTTATTTCAACGATCAACAAACCAACATACATTACATAGCGGAATAGATAAGGTCAAATCAAAACATAAATGGAACACTTCAAATGCAATGCAGGTTGAGAAATTCATATTTGAAGGTAAATTTTACTTCATTTATTATTCTTCCATGTTTTCCTGATATAAGTTTCATGTTCTAACGCAAAATTTTGTTAAATTGAGCTTATTAAATTAAATTTAGCCTCATTCACATAAGCATTTGGTTTCAAGGTTTACATTTATGATTACGTTTAAGAAAGTTTGAATACATCTAACTAAATACGAGCATTCACAATACCTGAAAGTGGGACGTGTGAATGCTGGTAAACGTAAACATAAATGTAAAGCTTAAAACTAAATGCTTATGTTAATGAGGCTTATCATTAAAACAAATATTGGTTAATATTTACTTAAATTTAGTTGCGCAGTACAAAAAACGCTTATGCAGTAATTTGTTTATCATTGTCATTATGTACTGCGACATTGTTGCAAGTAATTATTACAAAATATCGATAGCAACATTGAAAGAAAACTTAAAAATGGTAAAAAACATTATTTAAATACTGAAAATACGGCGTGACGCCGACTCGTTGAAAGTTGAAAGTTAAAATTGTAAAATAACGGATACAGCGGCATTGTGTTATTGGGCTAGAGTTAGAAAAAACTCATGAATTTTGTTGTTATTTTTATTTAATTCCTAATAACAACAAAATTCATGAGTTTTTTCTAACTCTAGCCCAATAACACATTGCCGCTGTATCCGTTATTTTACAATTTTAAAATTATTTAAATACTTATTCTAACGTTTGTTATTAAGTTGCAATGAAAATGTTTGTGGAAAATGTGGAAGAAATGGCAGACATCTTCCGAAGATATACCTATTTAAATCAAATATGTAAATATTGCAATTTTGTATTTGAATTATAATTGAGTAGTAAATAGTGGCTTTATTTCATTATCAGAAGGGTTGGACACCCTTATGGTAATGAAATAAATGCTAAATAGTAATTCAATATAAATTGTTGATATGCCGTTGTGGTAAAGAAAATTTTGAGCTCAGATTTTGATATATTTAAATAGGAATGTTGCATATTATTTCTATACAAAAGATTTTACAGAAAACATTATAATAAAGTAAAGAGTAAATTATTTAAAATATCAGATTTTCAGTACAAATATTTTTTCCTATTTAAATCAAATGTATTTTGCAAAAAAGTATTTAAATTTTAAAATATAATTAAGTACTAAAATTGTAGCTTTATTTTATTATGATGACTTTTGTTAATAAAATAAATGCTAAATTGTATTAGAATATTCAGCATTGGTGGTTTTTACCTCTCGCCTCATATTCTATAAGAGAGGTATTGTAATGGGTCAAAATTTTCGAGTATGAGTTTTTGGTGGATAAGCACGTTTCAGGGTCTCTAGAATACGAATTTAATATTTTCACGATGATGTCTGTGTGTGTGTGTGCGTATGTATGTATGTATGGACGTATGTGACGATTTTTCGTCCACGATAACTTAAAAGGTATCAAACCTTTAATAACCAAATTTCATATTTAAGATTTTAACAAGGATCTTAACACCGGATAAGATTTTGGTAGAAATCCGCAAACCGGAAGTAGTACTTTTTGAAACTTTAAATAGTTTTCCTTAAATAAATTGGTACATTATTTATTTATGACAATTTTTGCATTTAAAAATAAAAGAAAATATAATTATGTATGGGTACAGTTAATTTTAAATACAATTTGCTGAAGCTGTTAGTATTTAACAATAAAATAAAGTGTAACTAATATTCTACTTTTTTGAAATTTCAGTATCTTGTTGTCCATGAACATATGAAATTTGTTTTTACATTTTGAATTATTATGACAGTGACAGTACAGTTGACATATTTTGCTTGCATCTTGGTTTACATTATCGTTTACATATTATATGAACATACAACTATTAAAATGTAAGTAAAACTATTTATTAGATTAGTAGAATAAGCAGAATTAGGCGAGAGGTCGTGTACTGGCCACAGCAGATTTTTTAAAATTATATCCACCCAGGTAAACCATTAATGTTGATATCACAAATCCCAGTAAAGTTTTTAAATGTACACTTTTTGATATTTAAATCGAAAGGTATATTATCTCTGCACTTAAAAAAATTTGCAGATAATATAAAGGTGAAGTTGATTAACGTTTCATAAAATCAATAATTCATATTTTTTTTACATGTTTCGAGACATAATTGTTTGAAAAACAAATCAAATTTTCCAAAATTCTTTCAATAAATTTATTACGTACTATTTTTCTCTAATCTGAGGCAAAATATATTAATAATTAATCAAATTGTGCATATTCGTGCCACCTCAGTATAGATGAAGATAACTCCAAGTAAGTTTAATTATATCAACAACTAATGTCGTCTCCTACTTTTGGGGATAATTTTTATATAACAACTTAAAAAGATGAAAATTTGCTTCAAATACACTAGAAGTATGTTATGTAACTTTTACCAGCTACAAATGAATGTTAATTTTGGTTTGATTTTTGTTTTTACTTGTATAGTTGAAGAATATGATCAGTTACAATCATCTGAAGTATTTTTCAATCTAATTAGAGTTAGAACAGTATAAATAAAATAATAACACAGTAATAAGAGTGCCACTAACACTTTGTTACTAAATTTAAAATTAAAATAAAAACAAATTTAAAATTAGGGCATATTAGTCCCTAGAACTTTAGTTATTTGGCCGTTAGTAAAATTGATCTCTGTCGTTTCAAAATTCTGTTGTATTTATTTGGTAACAAATATTGACAAATAAAAACTTCTTTAAATGTGTCAATATATAATCATCTACTATTTCAAATGGCTTCAGTAATAATTTATTAAGTAACTGGTACGAAAAGTAATGTTGACGATGCTGGTACTCGTAAGGCACCAAAGCAAAATCTAGAACTAGAAGAGTTACAAATTTTCATTTTTCAAGATTGAAAAATTACATTCTTCTTCTTACATAACAGATGTTTCGGTTTTTCACTTAAAATGCAGACACTATTTTTTCTACTTTTATTAAAAAATTTGCTTTCGAGTTTGTAATAATGGTTATACATATGGTTAAAGCTGGTAATTTAGTATGTTTTTTTGTTATGTACCAAACGTTGTAATAACATACCGGAATAATGTATCTTATGAACCGAAAATGTATTGAAAAGGTCGTCCGTTCATATTAGATTTGATGTGTTTGTCGATAAATGAAATATAGTAGCAGTGAAATAAGAAAATCTTCAAATTGTAATTTATAAAAAGCACAAACAGTAAATAATATTTTTGTTCTACGTTAAACTATTTGTCCTTTCATTACGTAAATTAATTACAAGCCAATAATAAATGCCATTTTTATTACTACTTCCAAACTAGTTATTTATGTTGGAAGGATCGTAACGCCAATCATTATGGTACTAGTCGTGAAGATTATCAGACGAGGCGAAGCCGAGTTTGATAACACGATGTGTTCCATAATGATTGGTTACGATCCGTATTGCATACAAAATTTTATCTGCTGGCGTAAATTAGTCAAAGAGTAAAATAAATTATTTTTCATTGATCAAAAAATTAAATTCAGGTAGGTATGCTATTTTTGAAACTTTCTTAGTAACGACTTGTTTGTTATTTCATTATGGTACTGAGTGCCATACTGGATTCATTATGGTCCTTGACTTATAATGAATGCTATTATAGTCCTCAAATTGAGGCTTATAATGTTTTTATTATGACACGCCATCGGGTAAACATTTTTGTGTTGCACTGTTTATTAAATTACATTTTTAACAGTATAATATTTATTACATTAATAATTTATTTATAAGTACAAGTAAGATGAAGGCTGGTAACCGCACACCCGGTATAATTATATATTTATACCAGTGGCTCGCAATATGCGAGGCTGTTGCGTCTAAATTTGATAAAATTTATGATTTTATTAAATAGGTTTATTTATTATTAATTTTTGCACAAATCAATACAATAATTTGTAATTTTTAATATAATAACAATAATCAATTTAAATTTTAAGCATACAGGCATATTTATTTCAATTTATAATAATTAATATACATTTTTATTACTTTATTAAATTAACAATTTAATTTACCGCGTTTTTGGATCCTAGTCGCCTATGGATCTCGTGCACTGCCGAGTCGCTCTCGCTTCTCCAACCGCCACTTGTTTTAACAACAAACTCTTCAGCGACCGTTAGTGTTCACATATTTTACAAGTTTTTCGATGTTTAATTTGCGATTCATATAACAAATGTTACATCAATCGATTCAGTAATTTCTTCCGGTCATTTTGATGTATAATTTATTGGGTGGCATCAAAATTTAACTTATAAAATTTCCATAAAAATAATTAGAAGAATATGATCACATCCAACATGGCGAGAGCTTTGATTAAGTAAGCATTTATTTTAATTATTCGAATATTTTCGGGTTGTTAACAGTAATTAAACTTAATAATTAGTAAGTTTATGCAATTAGCCGATGTTTTTAATACATTTTCTGGTAATTATTAGTAAATTGAAATAAATATGAGCAGTGATACTTAACGAATTTTTGGCTTGATTACATTTAACACAGCTCGCAGTTTTGATTCGATATTTCGGTACAAAATCGCAGTTCAAAGTTATAACTAGATTAAATATTGATTAATAATCTATTATTTATATGTTTTTGCTTGTTTTATGATATATTTAATAACTGGCAAAGATAATAATTGTCTACAAAAACACTTATTGTTTTACGGAAAATCGGATCCTATTTTAATCGACAATCACAAGTCGTAGCTTGAAATATTGTACTTCAAAGTCAATTATGTTGTAGTATATTATTATTCTATTATAATTTGTTGTTAAAAGTTTGTTGTTGTTTACGTAAACTTATAATTTTGTTCTGTTTACAGGCGAAATGTACCAGGAAACTATGAAGTTCTTGGGCTCATTTCATCGCAGCAACCAACAAAATAAACCGGTGGATGATGATGCCGCACAGGAACCGAAAATTGCAGAGTTCTAGAGTTGCAACCATCTGGTACAAACAATGTACAACCAGGTCAGTGTTTCTTGCGCTTGTGCTTTTGTGTTTCCTGGCAAATTGAGGGCATTTTCTTAGGGTGTATATGTAATAATGTATGTAACAATGTAAATAAATAAATAAAGAAAACAATTATTGCTACAATAAACAAATGTACCATAGAAGAAAGTTTGAGGGACTTTCTTCAACGTATTTCATGCAATATTTTAAACAATTTTGACGAAATAGTTTTAAAAATATAAATTTATTTTGACATAATAAATAACTAATGTTGTGTAGTTGTCAGTGACAAATAATATTTTAAATAGCAGAGTGATTTAAAAAGTAATTAATTCTCAAGTGAATCAACTTTGATTTAATGTTGTTGCTATGAGTTAATAATTACAGTTGTAAACGTCAAAATTGGATAAAATTATTAACTTGTCAATATGTTTAGCTGTGTTTAGCTGTGAGCGCAAACTGTTTCAGTCATGTTGTCGATGGTTTAATTAACTGTTAACAGTAATAGATACAAAATCGAATTTATTGGTAATAGTTAAAGTTTGAACTCACAAATAATAATTTGCTGGGAAATACATTACAAATGCTATGATCGAACTGTTCTGATTTTTTATGTTTTCAACAACGAATAAATATTTTGAAAACATTAACAAGTGCAAATAATAAAAATACACAATACTTTTAAAAATTTTAAACCTGCAGCACTATGTTTAGTACTTCGAAACGCCAGTTTAGAATTTTAAAAATTAATTACATTTTGAGTTGTAATTAAATTATTTATAGTCAATCAACAAATCGTTCTAGAATTATAATTTTAGATATAATTTAGAGACCCTATTATAACTATTGTTGACAGATTCTTTGAATATTTTTAATATTTAAATTATTCTTTTTGTGTAGCCAAAGTGGATTCTAGTAGATTAATTAGTAAAGTATATAGATCTCAATGGTTTTAGAATTTGGTTGGTGTTACTTTTAAAATGGTGAAAATTGAACATTCCTATTAAAATAAAATGTTAGTTCACACTAAAATTAATAAAGTATAAACTAGGTATGGTTTTATTTTGTTTTCAAAACAGACGAGCTTTATTTTGAGGTAAAATAAGCACTATGTATAGTGTTTAATATTCAACATTGATAGTTCAGAATTAAATAGTAGTCAAATACAAATTTACATTAAAATAATAAAGTGTAACATCCAAATTGGGGTTACAATAATAAGTTGTTGGTTTCTTGTCGATTGTCGAAACTGGGAAACTAGTATCAAGTAATAGTCGAAGGTACAAAATGTGAAACTAAATAATGCACACTTAAATCAATAAATAAAGATCAAATCAGAACATTTCTTCGCGGCATTTGGGCACAAGCTGGACGGGGATTGAACCTCCGTCCTAACTTCTAGTGAAGTAAATTCAATTCCGCCCGTTTCCGTTTCATCATTTCCGGTTCTTCGTAGACACAGATTCGGAATCTGTCGCGAACCGTCCGCTGGTGAGAGACGTTGCTCTAATTCTGTCAGAGTTACAGCAGCGTGGCTCACAGACAGCTGACGGTCGATAGGCCGACTTCCTCGGGTCCTGGAGGACCTGGAGGTCTTCACCAGCAGCTGAGGACCTGGAGGACCACGACACGTCCCTGGAGATGATGGCCAAGGAGGAGGAACATCCACGTCTATGTAAAGTCGCGGAATGCGTTCGATTTTTGTGAAGTAAGTTTCACGATTGGGTTTTTTATGATTAGTAAATTTTTGTTGTTTGAAAACGCAAATACATTTCTGTTCATACACATCACGGGCAGTGGTGACCGATTAGGTAGTGTTGTATAATTTTAAAAAATATTTTTAATGCAAAATCTCATCAATGATAATGGATATAAATCACAACTATGACACAAAACATACATGCCATCATGTCTACATAACACATGACAATGACACAATTAAATATAATAAATTAAAATAATATTAACTGACTATTTTGTGAGTATGGTGGACATGCATAGATGTTGCGCTCACTATAACTCAAGAAAATAATAAGAAATAAAAATATTGTAAACATTGCATAACTGCAATAGAATAAGTGATATATTTTCGAACTAGGGTGGTAACTGAGACTCGAGGAAGTCGCCGGTTGAGTCTAGTTATCACACGAGTTCGAAATGTTAACTTTTATTTCACGTTAAACAATAATTAAAATGCAGAAAAAAAATAGATACAAAATGTACGAGTATTTTAAACAAATATTTATTTTGATTGATGGTTAAAAATATGAACTTGTTTAAGATTTTGAGAATTTGAGCCACGAAACATAGGATTAACGCGCTCAAACTGAAATTAAGTTGGGCAGCGATATTGAGAGTTATAAAAATTGGAAATTTCATCTTAAAATCGTAACAAACCGAGAATATGATAAAAAATTAAATATATAAAATGTATAAAATTTGTATTCTGTGTGAATGGTGGGCATATGACTATAGATGTTGCTCCCACTGTACTCCCAGATTAAAAATAAATAGTCAGTTGGTAGTCATTACAATTTACACAAATAGATACAAGCATAGTTGTTGCACTTAGTGTAATTAAATAATTCAAATAAATACTTAAGTTAAATACAACACTGCCGAAAGGTTCAGGGTTTCGACCTGATGAGGAAATAGAAAAGTCATAGAAAATATACATGTGTTTAAAGCTGGTAATTTAGTCTGTATTCTTGTTGTTTCTTGTTTTGTATCAATGGTTGTAATTACATACCGAACGATGTGTTTTATGAACCGAAAATGTATTTAAAATGTCGTTCGCTCATATTAGATTTGATATTTGTCGTTAATGAAATATAGTAGCATAAGAAAATTTTCACGTCAACGAATTGTAATTGTTAAAAAAATACCCATAGTAAATAATATTTTTGAGCTACGTTAAACTATTTGCCGTTACATTATTTAAATTAATTACAAAGCCAATAATAACTGCAATTTTTGATTACAATTTCCAAAACCATTTTTGTGTTGCACTGTTTACTAAAATCTTTAATTTTAAACAGTATAATATTTATTACATTAATAATTTATTTATAAGTACACGTAAGATGATGGCTGGTAACCACACACACGGTATAATTATATATTTATACCAGTGGCTCACAATATGCGAGGCTGTTGCATCTAAATTTGATAAAAATAATAATTTGTATGTGTTTATTAAACTAGTTTATTTATTATTAATTTTTGCACAAGTCAATACAATAAATTGTAGTTTTTAATATAATAACAATAATCAATTTAAATTTTAAGCATACAGGCATATTTATTTCAATTTATAATAATTACTAAACATTTGTATTAATTTATTAAATTAACAATTTAATTTACCGCGTTTTTGGATCCTAGTCACCTATGGCTTTCATGAACGGTTGAGACGCTACCCCCACCGCCATTTGTTTCAACAAGTCTTCAGCGACCGTTAGTGTTCTGATATTTTAAAAGTTTTTCGATGTTTAATTTGCGATTCATATAACAAGTGGCACATCATTCGATTCAATAATTTTTTCCGGTCATTTTGATATATAATTTATTGGGTGGCATCAAAATTTAACTTGTGAAATTTCCATAAAAATAATTAGAAGAATATGATCACATCCAAGATGGCGAGAGCTTTGATTAAGTAAGCAATTATTTTAATTATTCGAATATTTTCGGGTTGTTAACTACAATTAAACTTAATAATTAGTAAGTTTATGCAATTAGCCGATGTTTTTAATACATTTTCTGGTAATTATTCGTAAATTGAAATAAATATGAGCAGTGATACTTAACCAATTTTTGGCTTGATTACATTTGACACAGCTCGCAGTTTTCATTCGATATTTCGGTACAAAATCGAAGTTCAAAGTTATAACTAGAGTAAATATTGATTAATAATTGATTATTTATACGTTTTGCTTGTTTTATGAAACATTTATTAATGGCAAAAGTATTAATTGTCTTCAAAAACACTTGTAATATAATCGTGTTTCACGACAAATCGGATCCAGTATTTCGGTACAAAATCGAAGTTTAAAGTTATAACTAGAGTAAATATTGATTAATAATCAATTAGTTATATGTTTTTGCATGTTTTGATATATAATTATTAACTGGTGAAGGTAATAATTGTATACCAAACACTTAGAATGCAATGTTGTTTTACGGAAAACCAAATGCAAATTAAATCAACAGTCACAAGTTGTAGCTTGAAATATTATGTTTTATAGTCAATTATTATTATAATTGGTACTATTTAATCATAATGTCATGATAATATACTGTTATTGTTAATGTTAACGTGTATTTTTGTTCTGTTTTAGTGACAAAAAGTATCAGGAATGTATGAAGTTACTACATCACACAACACCAGAAAGTGAGACGGTACGTTGATTTTTAAGTTAAACAATTATTCTCTTTACTTATTTGTGTGTGAATTATCTCTGTTGTACTTATATTATTTCTAATTGATTATTTATTTGGTACTAATTGATTTTTCTTCTGTTACAGATAAACAGTTAAAGTTGAGAGTCGGAACCAAAGATGGATTGGTATTTTAAAGATGAACCGCTATTTGAAACATGGACCGCTATTTGAAACATGGACCGCTATTTGAAAGATGGACCGCTATTTGAAGGATGAACCACTATTTGAAAGATGGGCCCCCTAATTGCAGAGTTCCAGAAAGTACCGTTCATACAGTAAACCGGTAAGTTATTAATTTTGTTTTGATCTTAGTGTTGATTACCTGTAGATCTCAGTAAATAGTTGTTTGAACTTAAATAACGTAAAGCCTCAATAAACATTTAGTTTTGAGGTTTACATTTATTAAAGCCTCATTCACTTAAACATTTAGTTTGAAGGTTTACATTTATGTTTACCTTTAAGAAAGGTTAAATACATCTAACTAAATGCGAACATTCACAGTGCTTGGAAGTAGGATATGAGAATGCTCGTATTTAGTTAGATGAATTTAAACTTTCTCAAACGTAAACATAAATATAAACTGTAGAACTAAATGTTTATGTAAATGAGGCTTTAGTTTTTTCAAAGTTTTAACAGCGTTTATGAATTAAACTGTAGATCTCAGTGAACACTTTATTTTGCATATCTTTAGCTATTTATTAACTTGGTGTTGATTTTAGTCATGCTCTGTTACAACTTGTTTACTTACTTAGTAAACAGTCAATTGCGAACTGACAACTACTGTAGAATGTAGTTACTGCACTAAACTGCGCCTGTAGATCTTTGTAACATTAATTATTGCATTAATAACTGTAGATCTTAGTGAACAATTTAATTCTCCATAGCTTTAGCTAGTAACAAACTTAATCATGTAAATTTTTGTCATGTTTGGTTGCAACTTATTTAGTTAGTAAACAGTTTAATTCGCGAACCAACAACTGTAGAGCCTAATGACTGCACTGAACTGAGCCTGTAGATCCTAGGAACTATATTTATTGCATTACTTGGTTACTGATTGGTTTATTTTTATTTCAGGACAGATGCTTCACTGTGGAGTTCGGTCTGCTGTATGGACGTACAAAGAGGTTAGTGAATTTCATGTGCTTTTGTGTTTCCTGGCAAATTTAGGGCCCTTTAATATTTCCAAATGTTGTAACAATGTTTTAATAAAAATATAATAAAGGCTGCGAAAAATGTATGTACCATATAAGAAAATTTCAACGAATGAAAGTATAAGTACTTTTATTCAATTTTGACGTTTTAAACTGCAATTATTAACTCCGTAGCAACAACTTTAAATAAATGTTTATTCACAAGTGAATTAATTTTTTTTAAATCACTCAACACATTTTTAAATCACTCTGACGTTTTAAACTGTTATTATTACGTCAAAAATTCATAAAAACAATGACAACTTGCCACTAACGACTACTTTGATTAGTTTTTTTTTGTTATGTCAAAATTAATTTATAATTCAATAATTTCGTCAAAATTGAATAAAATATTGTATAAACCACGTGAGATACGAATGTTTATTCACTCGAAGAAATTATCCCACTCGCCCTTTGGGCTCGGGGCTAAACTTTCTTCTCTTGAATAAACATTCATGTATCTCACTTGGTGTATAAATATCTAGTAATAATGTGTTTAGCTGTGAGCTCAAACTGTTTCAGTCATGTATTAAGTTGATGGTTTAATTAATTTCTCCGTATATGAAAATTTTGTTAATATTAAAATTATAATTAATGATTATGATGACAAACAATTTTTCATTAATAATAATAATTAAATAACAGTAAAGTTTGAACTCACAAATAATAATTTGCTGGGAAATACATTACAAATGTTGTGATCGAACTGTTCTGATTTTTTATGTTTTCTACAACGAATAAATAAACGTCATACATACACATACACATTACAAAGATACCTACACAATACTTTGCAGCACGAATTTAGTAATTTATTTCGTAATGTCAATTTAGAATTTTATTCAATAAAAGTTTAAGTTCTATTAAAATTATTAATTATTAAATAATACTTCAATTATTTTACAAAAATATAATTAAAAATTTAATTTGGTAACATAAACATACTTTAACTTGTGTTCAAGGTTCATTGGGGTTTAAAAACTTAAATTATTATCTGCCTCTTTCTTTTTTAAAAGTTAGTGTTCTGGCATACATTAATTAATAAATTAATTAGGCCTGTAGATCTCGGTGGTTTTAATGTTGGGTTGGTGTAATTTTAAATTTGTGGAAATAGAACATTCCTATTAAGATAAATACAAGTTAATATTAAAATAAATTAATCAATAAACTAGGTATGGTTTTATTTCGTTTCCAAAATAGACGGGCACTATTTTGAAGCGAAATAAACTTCATACTTTTAGTATTTTATTTGAACATTTATCATAAAGTAAATAAATGGTAGTCGAATATAAGTTCACCTTATATAATTAAATAATAAAGTAGGTATGGTTTTATTTTGTTATCAAAATGGTGCCAACCATTTTGAAATAAATAACGCCATACTTATAGTAATAATTTACAACATTGATAGTTCATTAACCTTCCGCAACTCTGTGGTATTAAGGTTGGGTTGGTGTAATTTTAAATTTGTGGAAATAGAACATTCCTATTAAGATAAATACAAGTTAACATTAAAATAAATTAATCAATAAACTAGGTATGGTTTTATTTTGTTTCAAAATAGATGGGCACTATTTTGAAGTGAAATAAACTTCATACTTTTAGTATTTTATTTGAACATGGTCCAAGAGACCGTTTAAAAAAAGTGCTTCTAATTAAAAAAAATATCAGTTGTTGATATTATATTATTAATTAAAAATCCCAGCCAGGCAAACTATTAATGTTGTAACATATTGTTGTATAATATAAATAAATTTGACTACTTTGAAATATTATATAGGGATTGTTTCTATTGGGGTAACACTTATTATTATTTCTTTTAGAATTAAAATGAAACGGAGGCAGACTAAATTAATGAATTAATTAAAAATAAATTAAGTTTAACTTGAATTGAAAACAAGTTAAAGTAGAATAAATTTTTATGAAATATTAACAAAATAGTAAGTTATTCAACGAGGACATAATGTAGGCTATAATTCAAGTGGATGAAAGTTTATGCTCGAGCTGAAGACGAGTGTATAATCATCCGATTAAATTATAGCCATTATGTGCGAGTCAAATTCGATGTTTTATCTACGAATTTAAAAATAAATATTTCTTTACAAACTTTTATTCATGAAAATATTAATCTAACCTCACATTTTGCAGTGATGAAAGTAACAGTAGTGTTGAATAATGGACTCATAATACAATCGTGTTGAATTATGAATTCATAATACTATAGTGTGTTTTATGAAGGAGTTTATCTAACTACAGTTACCTACATATTGAATTTTATTATTCAACGGTTGTAGATAAAAATTATTCAATATTTAGTTTTATTTTTAATTCGTAACAAATATCTAAAGTGTGCTGCAGGGTATAATAATTTACAGCAAACACATAACAAAAATGTAACAATTGACTGAAATACACGCTATAAATAAATGAAAACATTTAATAAATGAAACAAATTTTCATAAAATAATAAAACGTTTAAATTAATACAAAATAAATTATAACAAGCATTTTACTAAAACAATAACACTAACTGAAATAAATAATGCACACCATAAATAAATATAAACATTTAAAAGATGAAATAAATGTTTATAACTCATAAATTATAAATGAATTTTAATTAAAAAATATATTATTTAGAACTAATATCTAAATAAATAAATAGTTTAAATACTTTAAAAAAAATCACATCAGAACATTTTGTCCGATGTTTGGGCACAAGCTGGGCGCGGTTCGAACTCATCCTAACTTCTAGTAAAATAAATTTAATTCCGCTCGTTTCCGTTTTATCATTTCCGGTTCTTCGTAGACACAGATTGGGAATCTGTCGCGAACCGTCCGCTGGTGAGAGACGTTGCTCTAATTCTGTCAGAGTTACAGCAGCGTGGCTCACAGACAGCTGACGGTCGATAGGCCGCGACTTCCTCGGGTCCTGGAGGACCTGGATGTCTTCACCGCCGCCTGGACCACGACACGTCCCTGGAGATGATGGCCAAGGAGGAGGAATATCCACGTCTACGTAAAGTCGCGGAAAACACTCGAATTTGGAAAGTAAATTCGCGATCGGGTTTTTTGCACTTAGTAAATTTTTGTTGTTTGAAAACGCGAATATATTTTTGTTCATACACATCACGGGCAGTGGTGACCGATTAGGTAGTGTTGTATAATGGAAAAAATATTTGTAAATGCAAAATATCAATACTTGATATATTATTAAAATATGATAATGGAAATAAATCACAAATAAGACAAAAAACATACATGCCAACATGTCTACATTACACATGATAATGACACTACTAAAGATAGTAAATTGAAATAATATTAACTGGCAATTTTGTGAGTATGTTGGACAAATAACAGAACAGATTACACTTTTACACAACAAAAATGAAAAAATATAAATATTATGTGAGTTGATGGGTACTGTAAAATTGAAACACAAAATACAACATTATTATTATTAAAGAGTAAACTAAGTAAACTCAATAAACAATAACCAAATTTCAAAAGAACAAAAATGAGAACGAATAAATACATTATAAAAATAACAACATATTTACACATAGCAAAAATTAAACAAATTAAATATTATGCGAGTTGTGAGTATGGTGAACAAATAGCATAGATGTTGCAACGTTCACTGTAATCTCAAAAAATAAACAAAAATGAGAACAAATAAATACATTATAAAAATAAAAACATATTTAAACATAACAAATATTAAACAATATTAAATATTATGCGAGTTGTGAGTATGGTGAACAAATAGCATAGATGTTGCAACGTTCACTGTAATCTCAAAAACATAAACAAAATACAACAAGTTAAAGTTTGATACTTAACAAAAATGAAATAATATTAAATGTTTATGTGATTATGGTGGACATAAGCACTGTAAACTCAAAATACAAAAAAGAAAATACATCTTTACACTTCTGAACATAACAAAAACATAATAATACTAAATATTATATGAGTATGGTGGACATAAGCATAGATGTTGCGTCCACTATAAACTCTAAAAATTAAACAATATAATAATTATTTTTTTCCGGACTTGGTTGGTAATGGCGAGGCTTGACGAAGACGCCCGTCAAGCCAATCAACTACACAAGTCCGGAAAGTTTACTATTCTTATACTTTACACAATAATAATAAAAATAATAATAATAATAATAAAAATACACAATAAAACAAAATATATTTTAAATATTTCGTTTGATTGATAACAAATGTTCAAGATTGGCTATTCACAGACCTTGAAGCCTCAATGGCCGAGTGGATTAGCGCGCAAGCTATGATTCACTTAGCCAAAGATGTTCTGGAAATAGGCAATCTTGTTGATGAATACAATAGAAACAAATACATTACATATATTTATGATAATGAGCATAGATGTTGCTCCCACTGTAATCTCAAAATAAAACTAAAATTGTCAGTAAACATTATTACAATTTACAATATATATTAAACAAATACAAAATAATATAAACAATCTTCAATCTTCGTTTAAATAAAAAATAAATAATTAAATTAAACTCTTGAGTAAAATACAACACTACCGAAAGGTTCGGGGTTTCGACCTGGCTATTTCGCTGATGAGGAGGTAGACCACTGTGTCCGAGTGGTCGGACTCCACTATAAAACCTGACCTCCACTTAATTTGAGTGGGCACAAGGGATTTGCTGGTTAAAGTCTTGTCTCTCGTCCGCGGTTCGTATCTGGGGTGGTTGTGTGGTACTAAATAACTTCTATGTTTCCTTTTAGCTCTGAGGTTAGTGCCGGACATCTCGGCTGCGGTTGTCGCTTCGGAATTGCACAACAACCAAAGCTGGGGTGTACGTATTGATTATTAACGATCTTGGCCGGCTTGATCGTAACACACTCGACATATGACACACACTGTAGGATGTATTTCAGGTAGCGACCCATTAGCTGATAATACTAGACAGGGTGACAGGTTAGCTTCTAGTTAGGTAGGACTCTGTGTCGAAGAAGACACGAGTGGCTCTGTCTTAGATTGACCTGGGTCGCGGACGATCTGTGACAGGGTCCCTGATAGCGCGGTCTTCGCGAAAGTGTTCGAGCGAGTGTTTCAGATTCTTCAGTAATTAAAACTTATAAGAGAAATTCGTTTCTATTTATCAGGTAACTTCTAGTAAGTATGAATTTAAAAAAAATAAAAGGTACCTACCCTATAAATTAACACGTTACGTTACATTTAGGAAATAGAATCGCGATTAGTCTTAGTGCACGGAGTGGAGGATGGGTGGTCAGGTGACCGCCCGGATGCGGTTATCTTTAAATTCTGAGCCCCAAAACTATACTAAAACTATATTATTAAATTATTGATTACTGGGGACTCGTCTTGTTAGTTAGACGAAACCCCGAACATTAGATGTCATTATTTATTTCTGATATTGTTTATTGTAATTCAGTAAGCTCAAAGTATAAGGTTTTCAGGAGAAGATAAGCCTCAAAAAACTCTGAAAAATAAAACGTCGAACTGTCGTCAATTTAGGAAATAGAATCGCGATTAGTCTTAGTAACATGTGCACGGAGTGGAGGATGGGTGGTCAGGTGACCGCCCGGATGCGGTTACCTCTACATTTTGAGCCTTAAAACTCAGAAAAATAAATCATCGAACTATCGTCAATTTAGGAAATAGATCGCGATTAGTCTTGGTTAAACGAAACCCCGAACATTAGATGTCATTATTTGTTTCTGAGATTGTTTATTGTAATTAAGTAAGCTCAAAGTATAAGGTTTTCGGGAGAAGATAAGCCTCAAAACTCTGAAAAATAAAACGGCGAACTATCGTCAATTTAGGAAATAGAATCCCGATTAGTCTTAGTACCTTGTGCACGGAGTGGAGGATGGGTGGTCAGGTGACCGCCCGGATGCGGTTACCTTTAAATTTTGAGCTTCAAAACTCCATAAAATTGTCTCAGAGAGACTGATTGTCATAAAATTAGCTTTTAAGAACGTTTTCAGGACAAGAACATAGAACACATCTTACGTGGATTAATATTAATTACCAAACGATTGGAATAATGTAAAAATATTGTTTGAGTCCATAAAATTGTCCCAGAGAGAGATTCATTGTTATAAAATTAGCTTTTAAGAACGTTTTCAGGACAAGAAAATAGATCCCATCTTACGTGGATTAATATTAATTACCAAACGATTGGAATAATGTAAAAATATTGTTTTGGTCCATAAAATTGTCTCAGAGAGACTGATTGTCATAAAATTAGCTTTTAAGAACGTTTTCAGGACAAGAAAATAGAACCCATCTTACGTGGTTTAATATTAATTACAGAACGATTGGAATTATGTAAAATTATTGTTTGGGTCCATAAAATTGTCTCAGAGAGACTGATTGTCATAAAATTAGCTTTTAAGAACGTTTTCAGGACAAGAAAATGGAACACATCTTACGTGGATTAATATTAACTACAAATTTGACTAAAATGATATTAAATGGCGATAAAATTCAGTTGTTAAATATTGTTACTAAGTAAGTCTTAGTGTGCAACACTCAAATACAAACACACTTGCATGTGAATTGAGTATCCGGTGCTGATTCAATCAAGTTCGCAATATTTGTCCTAAAATGTAAAATGCGGGTTCTATTCCGTCTAGTAAATCAGCCGAAGGGCTCTACATATGTAGGGCATAGGGTGCTTTAGGCCATCTCTAATCCCAGCTCTGTCCCCATAAAGGAGGTTGGTTGTTGGTTGATCATAAGCCGACCGTTTCAGTCTGACGCTGTTAGAGAATATTGATGCGCCTTTTAGGAAGGAATGTTTCGAATGGAAATGAATCTTCAACGTGTGCGCATTTCATATGTATTTGTGTTTGTACTCAATGTTGTATATAGCGGCTTGCGATAGGGCAATTTTGAAACTGCTGAGATTCATTGTCATAAAATTAGCTTTTAAGAACGTTTTCAGGACAAGAATATAGAAAACATCTTACGTGGATTAATATTAATTACAAAACGGTTTAAAAGATGTAAAATTATTGTACGAGTCCATAAAATTGTCTCAGAGAGAGATTCATTGTCATAAAATTAGCTTTTAAGAACGTTTTCAGGACAAGAATATAGAAAACATCTTACGTGGATTGATATTAATTACAAAACGGTTGAAAACATGTAAAATTATTGTACGAGTCCATAAAATTGTCTCAGAGAGAGATTCATTGTCATAAAATTAGCTTTTAAGAACGTTTTCAGGACAAGAATATAGAAAACATCTTACGTGGATTAATATTAATTACAAAACGGTTGAAAAGATGTAAAATTATTGTACGAGTCCATAAAATTGTCTCAGAGAGAGATTCATTGTCATAAAATTAGCTTTTAAGAACGTTTTCAGGACAAGAATATAGAAAACATCTTACGTGGATTAATATTAATTACAAAACGGTTGAAAAGATGTAAAATTATTGTACGAGTCCATAAAATTGTCTCAGAGAGAGATTCATTGTCATAAAATTAGCTTTTAAGAACGTTTTCAGGACAAGAATATAAAAAACATCTTACGTGGATTAATATTAATTACAAAACGGTTGAAAAGATGTAAAATTATTGTACGAGTCCATAAAATTGTCTCTGTTGTAATTTACATTCGATCACCTTACCTTGGCCGAGCGGAATTGTCAGGAGGCGACGAAATATCTGTAAATTATGTAATGCGGAGTTCTTTGTGATATTTAAGTGAAACTCTGATATGCGGTAACCCGGGTTTATTAATCTTAACTACTATGGTACATATATTACATACAGGAGAGTCGAATATATTTAGTTAAGACAAGTTTAACGACTTATGACTTGTAACGAAGAAAGACAAGTTTAACGACTTAATGACTTGTAACGAAGAGAATATTAAAAGCGACTTGTAAGTCTGAGAGATGTAGATCGACTTATTAGTTTGAAAGATGTTATACGACTGACTTCTCGTTTGTCTCAGGAACGACCAGCTCTGTCACAAAGTGCTTATTTAGCTATTTTAAAGACGAAAACAAGACGTGACCAGAAGCCGTTTGTTCATGGAACATTCTAGAAGGAATTTATATTTTAAATACTATGCACTTTTAATATCTGAATAACAGGATGTCATTTATCATCTTAGCGAGAATTGAATGAATTTAAGAAGGGTAAGCAGAATGCAATATCCTGTTATTCACGATACTCAGAATAAAATACAATACTGTGATTAGTAAGAAAATTAATAAGTAAATAATTATAAAATATTGTTAGTACATATTACAATAATATAAGGGATATATGACTTTACAACACCTCCCCTCTAAGAATGAAATTGGTAGCGTGGCTGTCTACCAATTGTAGTTCTGATAGTAGGATTAGGACAAGGAACATTTTGATCAACAGGCTCGACAACTTCAACTTGAGAGTCATCTTGAGTAGCATTTAAATTTATCGTAGAAGAATTTCGATAAGTAACTGAATTTTCAGGCACCTTAGAATCAAGATGTCTTTTATAAAATATAGTTATTAATAGAACTAATATAAAAACAAAAAGTAAACTTGAAGTAGATAAGGTGAATTTCCAAATATTAGAATTCCTATCTAAATGATCATTTAATTCATTTTCCTTATCTTGCAATTTATTTAAGTCTGAACTAATATCGTCAAATACATGACCTTGATCATGATGTAGAACTACAGTGTTATTAAGAGGTGATTTTAAGAATTTAAATTTATTGGAAAAGGTGAGGTTTAGACCTTTAGTAATTGGTAGATGTGGTGTAAAATCATTTACAGCATTTACAAAAGATTTATTAATATTTTGGGTGTGCAAGATAGCATTATCTGTGTATGCCGCACATCCAAATTTAAGAGTCAGTTTTCCAGTATTTATAAGATTGACTTGTGTTCTGATATTATTCTTACATACTACATACAATAATTCAGTGTTAGGTAATGTAAATAACCAACTATTATGTTCAATTAGTTTGACGAAGATTCCCTTTTGTAAAATGATAAGTTTCTTATTACAACTTTCTGGAATAGTTTTATTATTTCTCAGAATCTTTGCTTCGCATTCTGACTCTTCGTTGATAAGAGTGATAGGTAAGTTCTGTTTACAAATATAGAAATTTGTTTTTATCAAAATCATTTTACATTGAGAAATATAGAATTTAGAAGAGAAGAAATAATGTTCTCTGATTTCATCGATTATCAAATAATCCGATTTTGGGTAAATAAATATATATTGGTTATTTTCATACCTGATTGGTAGGCTATTTAGTTTAATTACATCATAAATTACATGAGATACTAATGGTATATTCAGAACAAAACTCAATCTATTATTATAAGAATAGATAATTATATTAATTAGTTTGTAATAATGATGAATATTTTCAATTGTAAGAGGGACTGGAAAAGTGATTCCGTCGTTTAATTGACTTTGCACATTATTCAATTCCTTTATTAACATGACTGGGTCTAACAACATAGGATGTAGGATTCCTTGTTGTGCATTAAAAACAATTTCGGTCAATTTCAATTGAGTTAATGAAAATTGATCTATCGTGATAGTAATAAGAGCAATTAATTCGTTTAATTTTGCGAATAAGTGTTCTCTTCTTTGAGAATTATTAAGAACTAATCCTATATTTTTCATATATGAGGATAGTTGTTCAAATTTTGAATTAATATTTGTAATAGAATTTCCTAATTTGATAAATGAAGAGTTTGATTTGGTAACAAGAGACTTCATGATAATTGTTTGTTCATGAATCAAGTTTAACGTATCTTTATCGTTATCTTCTAACCTTGATATTTTCTTATCATAATTTTGAGCGTCGTCATCATCTAGAGTTCCAAATAAAGTTTTGGATAATTTTCCTACGGCATCAAATAGTCCGCGTTTAGTAATAAAATGTTGATGAAACAGGGGTGTTAAGATTCGGTTAGATGATTCTAAATTTTTATAGATATTATCGAATTCATTTAGAAACGTTTTACAATTTTCTAATTCATTAGCTTCAATAGATTTATTTTTAAAAGTATTATATAATTTATGTAATTCAACAATAATTATCTGTCTCTGAATATATTATATTACAATTATCCATTGCTGAGTGTATATCTTCATAAAATAAAAATTTTCAATTAAAAGAATTTTTAATGAATACATTTTCACGTCGTAAAATTTTTAATAGACTCATAACGTCTGTAGCACCTGCAATATCAATAGCAAGGCGTACCAAAGAATGTATTATCCAAAAATATAGTATAAAAATGACAGATTAAGATAAATAGTATGGCACTTAGACCCAAGAGAGGTGCCATAATTCGGCAAAACCTGCTACCATGGAGCAAGTTGCCCAAAAGAAGTGGGTGCGAACAAAATATTTGATTTCGTGACCCAACAGGTGTGGAATTAAAACACTTTGAGATTATTATTACTTAATAAATTTATATATAATTATAATTAGGCAAAATTTTGCAACGTATGCAGCAAGTTGCACAAAAAAACAAGTTGTCAAAAGAGAGAATGGATGGGGGTTTCTAAAGAGGACACAAAAGTGGATTGTCCAAGATTGAATTGGTGGGGGTTTCCAGAAGGTGGATTGTCCAAGAAAATTAATAAGAATGGACAATATATTCGAATATTAATCAAAAATAAATACGAAATTTAAAAAAAAATGTTTATTTAACATCAATAAATGAGTAAGGATTATCATGTAATATGATACAAAAAGAATGTGTATAAATATAAATACACGAAACGATTAGTAATCGTTGAAGTTTTTTTTTTTTTTAAAAACGTTAATAAAATTAACAGAGTTTAACATCTCCAGGATGTGAAAGAGTAATTTGACTCCAAGGAAGTTCCTCGGGCTAAGTAGGGTTTACTTAATTTGGAAGGACAATCGAATGGGGTATAAAGTAAATCACCTACTCCCCAAATTAAATTAAACAAAAGAGGAACTTGTCGGTCGAAATTATCATATTATATCATCATTGATTTATTTATTATAAGGTCGTAACCTGTTGTTATGAACCTTAATACGTTTATTATTACATAATATAGTGGAATTTATTCCATCTATTTCCAAGATTTCATAAGGACCATTAAAAGAAGATAATAATTTTTTAGATTTGCCTTTAGGCTGTGCTTCGTTTCTTAATAACACTAGATCGCCAATTTTAAAATTAATAGGATTAGAATTTCTATCAAATTGTTCTTTACTCTTCTGCTTCTTATCCACTAAACGATCATAAGCAATTTTATGTGAATATTGCAATCTAGCCTTTAATTCTTTCGAGTAATCATCATAATTATATAATTTTTCAGGTTCCTTTCGTAAAGAAGACGGTAATTCAGCTTTGTAACCATATAATAATTCAAAAGGAGTATATTGGGTAGATGTATGAGGGGTAGTATTATAACAAAACATAGAAAAAGGTATCCAAGTATCCCAATCAGTTTGAGATTTATCAACATAAGATCGAAGGTATTCATTTAAAGTTTTATGACTTCTTTCAATTTGACCATTTGATTCTGGATGATAAGCAGTAGTTTGTAACTTAGTTATTTTAAGTAATTTGCATACATCTTTAAATATTGAACTTAAGAAATTTGATCCTTGATCAGTTAAGATTTTATCAGGCGTACCATGCTGACAAATTATATGAGTTACTAGATTTTCTGCAATAGTAGTGGCTTCTTGATTTGGAATTGGAATAGCATGCGAGAATTTGGTAAGATCATCTTGAAATGTAAGTATATATTTATTTCCATTTAAGGATGTTGGCAATGGACCAACTATATCGAGAAATACTTTTTCAAAAGGTTTTCTAGAGGTTGTAGTAATAACCATTGGTACTTTAGTTTTCTTTCCTGATTTGTTACATTGACATTGTTTACAAGTTTTTATATATCTTTTAATATCTTTATACATGTTAGGCCAAGTATATTTCATTTTAATTCGATTAAAGGTACGATTTACTCCTTGATGTCCTCCAAGGGGTGTATTATGATATTCAAATATTATTTTATCAATTTCTTCTTTACTTAATTTATTAAAATTTTCAAGTACATATACGGAAATTAAAATATTTGTATCTTTAAAGATATATCTTATCATTGTTCTAATATTTTCCCATTTAAGTAAATCTAACCCGCAACCTATTTTAGGAATTGCAAGTTTTGTTATTTCATTTTGTAAACAAAAGGCTTTTAAATTTAATAAAGTATAAAAAATATCCTTGTCATCTGGTTTATCATAATGATGTTCTTTTGTTATTAAATATAAAATAAATCTCGAGTTTTCTTTCAAATATAAAATTTTATAAAGTTCAGGATTTTGTTCCTTCAAGTTTTCTACATTATTAAAATTTTCTTTAAATTGTTTAGCTATACCTGCATTCATATAAAGATCGGTACTTACACAATGAGCTAAATTATAATCACTGGGTGCATTAAATAAGTCATCTTCAATTTCGATAACATTAGGATTAAAAATTAATTTTGTTTCAATATCATTTAAATATTGATAATAGGAGGCTTCATAATCATCAGTAATGGCAGAAATAAATTGTATGCGACTTAAAGCGTCTGCATGAGAAATAGATTTTCCTGATCGATGAATTATTTCATAATCATATTCGTCTAATTTTAATCTCCAACGAATTAATTTGGATCCGATATCAGATACATTTTTAATTCCTACAAGGGGTTTATGATCAGTAACGATAGTAAATTTCCTTCCATAAAGGTAAGGTCTAAAAATTTTTAAAGCCCATACAATGGCAAGAAATTCCTTTTCTATAGTGGAATAATTTAATTCGCTTTTATTAAAGCATTTGCTTGCGTAAGCAATCGGCAGAGAATTTGATATCTCTCCTTGGGACAGGACCGAACCCATCGCAAATTGACTTGCATCGGACGTCAAGATAAATTTTTTATTAAAATCAGGAAATTGTAAGATAGGTGGAGACAATATGGCTTGCTTCAATTTGTTAAAAGATTCTTCACAAAGGGCTGACCATGTATAATCTTTACCCTTTTGTGTTAAAGAGGTCAAAGGTTTAGCAATTTTGGAAAAGTTCGGTATAAACTTACGATAGTAACCAATTAATCCTAAAAATGATCTTAATTCCTTTAGACATTCAGGAATTTTAAAATTTTGTACTACACTAACTTTTTGCGGATCTGGTTTAATACCTTCTTCAGAAACAATATGACCTAAATACATAATTTCCTTTCGCAGAAATTCACATTTATCTGGCTGCAATTTTAAGTTATGTTCGCGAAGTCTTTCAAATACTTCAATTAATTTTTTATTATGATCTGCTAAATCTTTAGCATAAATAACAATATCATCGAGGTATACAAGGCATTTAATTCCTTGTAATCCAGTTAAAACATAATTCATTAAACGTTGAAACGTGGCAGGTGAACCTTTAAGCCCAAATGGCATACGATTGAATTCAAAATGACCTAGTCCGGTACTGAAAGCAGTTTTTTGTTTATCTTCTGGGTTCATAAGTATTTGATGAAATCCACTAGTTAAATCAAGAGTGGTAAAGAATTTTGAGCAACCTAATTGATCTAAAATTTCAGTAATATTAGGTAATGGAAAAGGATCATTAATAGTTACATCATTAAGTTTTCTAAAGTCAACGACTACGCGCCATTTTTGTTTTCCAGATGCATCTAACTTTTTAGGAACAACCAACAGAGGTGCATTCCAAGGACTTTTACTGTTTTGAATAATATTTTCATTTAACATTTGATTGATCTGATTATTAACTTCCTGTTTTTGACTTTCTGGAAGTCTATAGGGTTTAACAAAAATAGGTTCAGTATTTGAATTAACTGGAATTTTATGAGTAATTGAATCGGTATGAGTTAACGTATCAAATTCTTTTACGTAGAAAATATCATTAAAGTTTTTACAAATTTCAGAAATGGATTCATTTTCTTCTGAATTTAAATGATCTAATCGCAATTGTGAAATTATACGATCAATTCGTTTATATGTTTGCGAAGTTTCAATATTTAAAATATTATAATCATTAAGATTATCAAAAATTATATTTGAATGATCTATAGTAACAGTCTCTTCTGTACTGTTAATAATATTAATAAGACAATAACCATTAATTGGTTTTGTAATACAATTGCCAACAAAGACGCCGTTATCGATTTCTTTCGATAAACAAATACACTCGGTATTATAAGACGTATAAATTTTAATAAAAGATTCACTACGAGGTGATAAGACTGAATAATTATTATTCATAAGAGTTGGCGTAAGATTCCAAGAAACAAGATTACACTTGTAATAAAAATTAAATAAACGATTCCCGTAATCAATATTAACTTTATATTTAGAAAGAAAGTCTTTCCCAAGAATACCATCATTTTTAATGGGGAAAGAATCGGGAACGACATGAAAGAAATGCTTCAGCATTTGACCACCAAGATTAAAACAAATTAAAGTAGTACCTATTGTTGAGGTTTGACCATCTATAATACCTTTTAAAATAGCTTTCTTATTCGTATCAATAAGTTGTTCGCCTTTTAAACTACTTAATTTAATTGCGCAGATATCTGCTCCACTATCAACCAGAAAATTAGTAATATTGATTTTCGTAGATAATAAGTCAACATGAACGCTATCTGGTTTATCAGATTCAATTAGCGATATATTATAAGTAAAAATTCGTCGAGTAGGATTATTAATTTTATAGGAATTATTTGAATTATCATATGAGTTATTATGTTTGCGGTTATCTACTTGGAGATTTGATTCGCTGACGCAATACCGCTGCTTACGCCAGGGCTGGACTCGTTTTTTGGAACATGTGTATTATTTGAAAAATTACTTGTTCTATTTGAATTGTTAAATTTAGAACGTTGATTATTTTGATAAGAGTTTGGTTGATTTTTAAAATTAGGATTAAAATTCCTATAATCATGATTACTGCCTTGAGGCTTGTTTCTTTTGAAACAATTATTTATATGATGACCAGGCTTTTTGCAGTATGCACATATGATTTCTACTCTATTTACGTTTAAATTTCCTTCTTTCTTTGGGAAATTTGGAAGAGATTCAGTAGTATTATTAGAATTCTGAGTTATTTTAGAAAAACATTTATTGGCAGAATGACCTAGCTTATTGCATTTGAAGCATCTAATTAATTTCTTATCTTTCTGTTCTGTTTTCTTATCTTGATTTAAAATTCTTTCTTCTTCTAAAGCTGCAGTGACAGCATTATTGAAATTTTCAAATCTACTTGCTTTTATTATTATTTTTACAGGTTCTAATAAACCTTCTACAAAAGATTTTAAACATGATTTGCTATTAAGATTTTGAATAGTTTGTGTGGCATCTTGGCCTTCACTAGCAATACAAGCATCTGTTAAATCAGAAGTTAATCGCTCAATTCGATTTGAAAAAGATCTAATGTTTTCTGTAGGTAGTTGTTTACAAGATAATAATTCACGTTGTAATTGCGCAATAGTGCGTTTTTCTAAGTATTGATTTCTTAATTCTTGTTTTAAATCGTCCCAATTTAGGAAATCACGATATTTAATAACATTATAGGCTTGACCCGTTAATTTACATTTAATGCAATTAAGGAATTGTGCAGTATGAATATTAGTTGTGCAAGTGGTATTAACTATATCACAACAAGTAATGAATCGATGTAATTTATCCCTATTCCCGTCAAATTCGGGTATCATTTTTAGGGCAGTGTCAATCGAAAAAGCCATGTTATGATTTTCAATATTATTAAGATTTACTAACTCCTCAAAATCTGAACCAAAGGCTTGTAAGATTGACATAAAAATGAAGTACTTACATAATATTTCACTTTGATTTAACGTTTCACTGCACTGGCACTTGGGGAAATTTTTAAGATTGGATTAAAGATGTCCTGGGACTTGAAGTTCAGGAACAAACGTTGAAACTCGTTCTGGGAATACAGGAACTTGAAGATTCTTGAAGATTCTTGAAGATTGAAATGATGGTCAAAAGATCGATGGTCGAAGATTGATGGTTGAAGATTGATGGATTTTTATCCTGATGTAATAATCAAGATTAACTTGCGACTGTAGTTAATCTGGTACGTAGTTAGAGTTCGGGTTTTTGAAGTATAGCGCAGCGCGACTGTCCGCGAATACTTTGAGTTCACGAGTTCACTTATCTTACAGATGAGTAGTATCTGTAAGATTCACTTCAGCTGGCGGTGATGTAAAGTTTGAACCGACACCAAGTTTAGGTGTGTTATATCACGACACTTTGACACCAAATTTATACGCACAGTTGAACCGCAACACCTGACGCCAAAATTTATGTTGTATCACCCCACACCTGACACCAAAATTTATGTTGTAATTTACATTCGATCACCTTACCTTGGCCGAGCGGAATTGTCAGGAGGCGACGAAATATCTGTAAATTATGTAATGCGGAGTTCTTTGTGATATTTAAGTGAAACTCTGATATGCGGTAACCCGGGTTTATTAATCTTAACTACTATGGTACATATATTACATACAGGAGAGTCGAATATATTTAGTTAAGACAAGTTTAACGACTTATGACTTGTAACGAAGAAAGACAAGTTTAACGACTTAATGACTTGTAACGAAGAGAATATTAAAAGCGACTTGTAAGTCTGAGAGATGTAGATCGACTTATTAGTTTGAAAGATGTTATACGACTGACTTCTCGTTTGTCTCAGGAACGACCAGCTCTGTCACAAAGTGCTTATTTAGCTATTTTAAAGACGAAAACAAGACGTGACCAGAAGCCGTTTGTTCATGGAACATTCTAGAAGGAATTTATATTTTAAATACTATGCACTTTTAATATCTGAATAACAGGATGTCATTTATCATCTTAGCGAGAATTGAATGAATTTAAGAAGGGTAAGCAGAATGCAATATCCTGTTATTCACGATACTCAGAATAAAATACAATACTGTGATTAGTAAGAAAATTAATAAGTAAATAATTATAAAATATTGTTAGTACATATTACAATAATATAAGGGATATATGACTTTACAACATCTCAGAGAGAGATTCATTGTCATAAAATTAGCTTTTAAGAACGTTTTCAGGACAAGAATATAGAAAACATCTTACGTGGATTAATATTAATTACAAAACGGTTGAAAAGATGTAAAATTATTGTACGAGTCCATAAAATTGTCTCAGAGAGAGATTCATTGTCATAAAATTAGCTTTTATGAACGTTTTCAGGACAAGAATATAGAACACATCTTACGTGGATTAATATTAATTACCAAATGATTGCGATAAGACAATTTTGAAACTGCTGAAAGGATGTTAGGTATTGGACGACGAATATGGTTTTCAGGAGAAGATAAAAAGAACAGAGCTTACGTAGGTTATTAATTACAAAAATGATCAAAATATTATTAAATTTTTGAGGTTCGTGATTTTAGTATTACTGGGGACTCGTCTTGTTAGTTAGACGAAACCCCGAACATTAGATGTCATTATTTGTTTCTGAGATTGTTTATTGTAATTAAGTAAGCTCAAAGTATAAGGTTTTCAGGAAAAGATAAGACTCAAAACTCTGCAAAATAAAACGGCGAACTATCGTCAATTTAGGAAATAGAATCGCGATTAGTCTTAGTACCTTGTGCACGGAGTGGAGGATGGGTGGTCAGGTGACCGCCCGGATGCGGTTACCTATACATTTTGAGGCTTAAAACTCAGAAAAATAAATCATAGAACTATCGTCAATTTAGGAAATAGAATCGCGATTAGTCTTAGTACCTTGTGCACGGAGTGGAGGATGGGTGGTCAGGTGACCGCCCGGATGCGGTTATCTTTAAATTCTGAGCCTCAGAACTCAGAAAAATAAAACGTCGAACTGTCGTCAATTTAGGAAATAGAATCGCGATTAGTCTTAGTAACGTGCACGGAGTGGAGGATGGGTGGTTATTAGAATATGTAAAAAAATTCTGTGTCGGCAATATTAATTTATATTTTTTTCAGGGCATAAATAATTTATTTTTATTTTTTAGAGCAGCCTTAAATTGCAGGACAAATTAAAACTAACTGGGATCATGTTTTGTAGAAGAGTTCATGAACTATGTACTTATTTAATAATGAATGGGGAAGGTTGGCATATGGATCGATCATAAAATTCACAAGAGATCTTGTATAATCATATTATATTAGGACGTTTCGGGCCCAGAATGCTGCCCACTCAGTCTTCAACCAAGACTCAGCCTTCAACCGACCACCTGTTGGATGACACCTTACTCTAGTTTTATCATTGTTGAGGTTATCATGGCCTTGGGCCTAACTATTTTCGACGTGAACAATACAAGTACCAATTCTAATTGTTTGACATATCTTTGTACTTATGCAATGTGGTTTTATACCTTTATGTATATTCGATTTTTTGACGCTGTGATAAAACTTGTAAACTAAATATGTAATTTGCCGCTGTGATAAACTTATAATTTGTGATATTAGCTGATGAAGGGCAGCATTCTGGGCCCGAAACGTCCTAATATAATATGATTTAGTACTTGTTAAATGGACATAAAATTGACAAAGAACTCTAATCTTAAACAGCCTTTCAGCTGGTTAATATTGTTACAAAATAAGTCTAAGTGTGCAACACTCAAATACAAACACACTTGCATACGAATTGGGTATCCGGTGCTGACTCAATTCAGTTCGCAACTGTTTGTCCTAAAATACGTTGCGATAAATACTAACAAGCATGAAATTTGCATATGTATATGTACTTTAGTCATCATTTTTAGGAAGGAAGGGTTTTGAATGTAAATGAATCTTCAACGAGTGCTCATTTCATATGTATTTGTGTTTGTATTTCAATGCTGTAGATAGCGGCTTGAGATACTGCTGAAAGGTTGTTAAGTATTGGACTAGAAAATAAGATTGCGAATAAATTTAGTAACATATGCACGGTGTAGAGGTTAAGTGGTCAGATGACCGCCCGGATGCGGTTACCTTTAAAATTCTGAGCTCAATACTCAGAAAATCAACAAGTCAAACTAACTTTAATTAAGAAAATAAGACGGCGCTTAGATTTAGTAACATGTGCACGGTGTGGAGGATGGGTGGTCAGGTGACCGCCGGGATGCGGTTACCTTTTAAATTCTGAGCTCAATACTCAAAAAATCAACAAGTCAAACTAACTTTAATTAAGAAAATAAGACGGCGCTTAGATTTAGTAACATGTGCACGGTGTGGAGGATGGGTGGTCAGGTGACCGCCGGGATGCGGTTACCTTATAATTCTGAGCTCAATACTCAGAAAATCATCACGTGAAATTAATAAATAATAATAAAAATTAACAAAATAGTACTTGTTAAATGGATATAAAATTGACAAAGAACTCTAATCTTAAACAGCCTTTCAGCTGGTTAATATTGTTACAAAATAAGTCTAAGTGTGCAACACCCAAATACAAACACACTTGCATACGAATTGGGTATCCGGTGCTGACTCAATTAAGTTCGCAACTGTTTGTCCTAAAATACGTTGCGATAAATACTAACAAGCATGGACTTTGCATATGTATATGTACTTTAGTCATCATTTTTAGGAAGGAAGGGTTTTGAATGTAAATGAATCTTCAACGTGTGCTCATTTCATATGTATTTGTGTTTGTATTTCAATGCTGTACATAGCGGCTTGCGATACTGCTAAAAGGTTGTTAAGTATTGGACTAGGAAATAAGATTGCGAATAGATTTAGTAACATATGCACGGTGTATAGGTTAAGTGGTCAGATGACCGCCCGGATGCGGTTACCTTTTAAAATCTGAGCTCAATACTCAAAAAATCAACACGTCAAACTAACTTTAATTAAGAAAATAAGTCGGCGCTTAGATTTAGTAACATGTGCACGGTGTGGAGGATGGGTGGTCAGGTGACCGCCGGGATGCAGTTACCTTATAAATTCTGAGCTCAATTCTCAGAAAATCAACACGTCAAACTAACTTCAAAATAAGACGGCGCTTAGATTTAGTAACATGTGCACGGTGTGGAGGATGGGTGGTCAGGTGACCGCCGGGATGCGGTTACCTTTTAAATTCTGAGCTCAATACTTAGAAAATCAACACGTCAAACTAACTTTAATTAAGAAAATAAGACGGCGCTTAGATTTAGTAACATGTGCACGGTGTGGAGGATGGGTGGTCAGGTGACCGCCGGGATGCGGTTACCTTATAATTCTGAGCTCAATACTCAAAAAATCATTACGTGAAATTAATAAATAATAATAAAAATTCACAAAATAGTACTTGTTAAATGGATATAAAATTGACAAAGAACTCTAATCTTAAACAGCCTTTCAGCTGGTTAATATTGTTACAAAATAAGTCTAAGTGTGCAACACTCAAATACAAACACACTTGCATACGAATTGGGTATCCGGTGCTGACTCAATTAAGTTCGCAACTGTTTGTCCTAAAATACGTTGCGATAAATACTAACAAGCATGGAATTTGCATATGTATATGTACTTTAGTCATCATTTTTAGGAAGGAAGGGGTTTGAATGTAAATGAATCTTCAACGAGTGCTCATTTCATATGTATTTGTGTTTGTATTTCAATGCTGTAGATAGCGGCTTGAGATACTGCTGAAAGGTTGTTAAGTATTGGACTAGAAAATAAGATTGCGAATAAATTTAGTAACATATGCACGGTGTAGAGGTTAAGTGGTCAGATGACCGCCCGGATGCGGTTACCTTTAAAATTCTGAGCTCAATACTCAGAAAATCAACAAGTCAAACTAACTTTAATTAAGAAAATAAGACGGCGCTTAGATTTAGTAACATGTGCACGGTGTGGAGGATGGGTGGTCAGGTGACCGCCGGGATGCGGTTACCTTTTAAATTCTGAGCTCAATACTCAAAAAATCAACACGTCAAACTAACTTTAATTAAGAAAATAAGACGGCGCTTAGATTTAGTAACATGTGCACGGTGTGGAGGATGGGTGGTCAGGTGACCGCCGGGATGCGGTTACCTTTTAAATTCTGAGCTCAATGTTCAGAAAATCAACACGTCCAACTAACTTTAATTAAGAAAATAAGACGGCGCTTAGATTTAGTAACATGTGCACGGTGTGGAGGATGGGTGGTCAGGTGACCGCCGGGATGCAGTTACCTTATAAATTCTGAGCTCAATTCTCAGAAAATCAACACGTCAAACTAACTTTAATTAAGAAAATAAGACGGCGCTTAGATTTAGTAACATGTGCACGGTGTGGAGGATGGGTGGTCAGGTGACCGCCGGGATGCGGTTACCTTTTAAATTCTGAGCTCAATACTTAGAAAATCAACACGTCAAACTAACTTTAATTAAGAAAATAAGACGGCGCTTAGATTTAGTAACATGTGCACGGTGTGGAGGATGGGTGGTCAGGTGACCGCCGGGATGCGGTTACCTTATAATTCTGAGCTCAATACTCAGAAAATCATCACGTGAAATTAATAAATAATAATAAAAATTAACAAAATACTACTTGTTAAATGGATATAAAATTGACAAAGAACTCTAATCTTAAACAGCCTTTCAGCTGGTTAATATTGTTACAAAATAAGTCTAAGTGTGCAACACTCAAATACAAACACACTTGCATACGAATTGGGTATCCGGTGCTGACTCAATTAAGTTCGCAACTGTTTGTCCTAAAATACGTTGCGATAAATACTAACAAGCATGGACTTTGCATATGTATATGTACTTTAGTCATCATTTTTAGGAAGGAAGGGTTTTGAATGTAAATGAATCTTCAACGTGTGCTCATTTCATATGTATTTGTGTTTGTATTTCAATGCTGTACATAGCGGCTTGCGATACTGCTAAAAGGTTGTTAAGTATTGGACTAGGAAATAAGATTGCGAATAGATTTAGTAACATATGCACGGTGTATAGGTTAAGTGGTCAGATGACCGCCCGGATGCGGTTACCTTTTAAATTCTGAGCTCAATACTCAAAAAATCAACACGTCAAACTAACTTTAATTAAGAAAATAAGTCGGCGCTTAGATTTAGTAACATGTGCACGGTGTGGAGGGTGGGTGGTCAGGTGACCGCCCGGATGCGGTTACCTTTTAAATTCTGAGCTCAATACTCAAAAAATCAACACGTCAAACTAACTTTAATTAAGAAAATAAGTCGGCGCTTAGATTTAGTAACATGTGCACGGTGTGGAGGATGGGTGGTCAGGTGACCGCCGGGATGCGGTTACCTTTTAAATTCTGAGCTCAATACTCAAAAAATCAACACGTCAAACTAACTTTAATTAAGAAAATAAGACGGCGCTTAGATTTAGTAACATGTGCACGGTGTGGAGGATGGGTGGTCAGGTGACCACCGGGATGCGGTTACCTTTTAAATTCTGAGCTCAATGTTCAGAAAATCAACACGTCCAACTAACTTTAATTAAGAAAATAAGACGGCGCTTAGATTTAGTAACATGTGCACGGTGTGGAGGATGGGTGGTCAGGTGACCGCCGGGATGCAGTTACCTTATAAATTCTGAGCTCAATTCTCAGAAAATCAACACGTCAAACTAACTTTAATTAAGAAAATAAGACGGCGCTTAGATTTAGTAACATGTGCACGGTGTGGAGGATGGGTGGTCAGGTGACCGCCGGGATGCGGTTACCTTTTAAATTCTGAGCTCAATACTTAGAAAATCAACACGTCAAACTAACTTTAATTAAGAAAATAAGACGGCGCTTAGATTTAGTAACATGTGCACGGTGTGGAGGATGGGTGGTCAGGTGACCGCCGGGATGCGGTTACCTTATAATTCTGAGCTCAATACTCAAAAAATCATCACGTGAAATTAATAAATAATAATAAAAATTCACAAAATAGTACTTGTTAAATGGATATAAAATTGACAAAGAACTCTAATCTTAAACAGCCTTTCAGCTGGTTAATATTGTTACAAAATAAGTCTAAGTGTGCAACACTCAAATACAAACACACTTGCATACGAATTGGGTATCCGGTGCTGACTCAATTAAGTTCGCAACTGTTTGTCCTAAAATACGTTGCGATAAATACTAACAAGCATGGAATTTGCATATGTATATGTACTTTAGTCATCATTTTTAGGAAGGAAGGGTTTTGAATGTAAATGAATCTTCAACGAGTGCTCATTTAATATGTATTTGTGTTTGTATTTCAATGCTGTAGATAGCGGCTTGAGATACTGCTGAAAGGTTGTTAAGTATTGGACTAGAAAATAAGATTGCGAATAAATTTAGTAACATATGCACGGTGTAGAGGTTAAGTGGTCAGATGACCGCCCGGATGCGGTTACCTTTAAAATTCTGAGCTCAATACTCAGAAAATCAACAAGTCAAACTAACTTTAATTAAGAAAATAAGACGGCGCTTAGATTTAGTAACATGTGCACGGTGTGGAGGATGGGTGGTCAGGTGACCGCCGGGATGCGGTTACCTTTTAAATTCTGAGCTCAATACTCAAAAAATTAACACGTCAAACTAACTTTAATTAAGAAAATAAGACGGCGCTTAGATTTAGTAACATGTGCACGGTGTGGAGGATGGGTGGTCAGGTGACCGCCGGGATGCGGTTACCTTTTAAATTCTGAGCTCAATGTTCAGAAAATCAACACGTCCAACTAACTTTAATTAAGAAAATAAGACGGCGCTTAGATTTAGTAACATGTGCACGGTGTGGAGGATGGGTGGTCAGGTGACCGCCGGGATGCGGTTACCTTATAATTCTGAGCTCAATACTCAAAAAATCATTACGTGAAATTAATAAATAATAATAAAAATTCACAAAATAGTACTTGTTAAATGGATATAAAATTGACAAAGAACTCTAATCTTAAACAGCCTTTCAGCTGGTTAATATTGTTACAAAATAAGTCTAAGTGTGCAACACTCAAATACAAACACACTTGCATACGAATTGGGTATCCGGTGCTGACTCAATTAAGTTCGCAACTGTTTGTCCTAAAATACGTTGCGATAAATACTAACAAGCATGGAATTTGCATATGTATATGTACTTTAGTCATCATTTTTAGGAAGGAAGGGTTTTGAATGTAAATGAATCTTCAACGAGTGCTCATTTCATATGTATTTGTGTTTGTATTTCAATGCTGTAGATAGCGGCTTGAGATACTGCTGAAAGGTTGTTAAGTATTGGACTAGAAAATAAGATTGCGAATAAATTTAGTAACATATGCACGGTGTAGAGGTTAAGTGGTCAGATGACCGCCCGGATGCGGTTACCTTTAAAATTCTGAGCTCAATACTCAGAAAATCAACAAGTCAAACTAACTTTAATTAAGAAAATAAGACGGCGCTTAGATTTAGTAACATGTGCACGGTGTGGAGGATGGGTGGTCAGGTGACCGCCGGGATGCGGTTACCTTTTAAATTCTGAGCTCAATACTCAAAAAATCAACACGTCAAACTAACTTTAATTAAGAAAATAAGACGGCGCTTAGATTTAGTAACATGTGCACGGTGTGGAGGATGGGTGGTCAGGTGACCGCCGGGATGCGGTTACCTTTTAAATTCTGAGCTCAATGTTCAGAAAATCAACACGTCCAACTAACTTTAATTAAGAAAATAAGACGGCGCTTAGATTTAGTAACATGTGCACGGTGTGGAGGATGGGTGGTCAGGTGACCGCCGGGATGCAGTTACCTTATAAATTCTGAGCTCAATTCTCAGAAAATCAACACGTCAAACTAACTTTAATTAAGAAAATAAGACGGCGCTTAGATTTAGTAACATGTGCACGGTGTGGAGGATGGGTGGTCAGGTGACCGCCGGGATGCGGTTACCTTTTAAATTCTGAGCTCAATACTTAGAAAATCAACACGTCAAACTAACTTTAATTAAGAAAATAAGACGGCGCTTAGATTTAGTAACATGTGCACGGTGTGGAGGATGGGTGGTCAGGTGACCGCCGGGATGCGGTTACCTTATAATTCTGAGCTCAATACTCAGAAAATCATCACGTGAAATTAATAAATAATAATAAAAATTAACAAAATACTACTTGTTAAATGGATATAAAATTGACAAAGAACTCTAATCTTAAACAGCCTTTCAGCTGGTTAATATTGTTACAAAATAAGTCTAAGTGTGCAACACTCAAATACAAACACACTTGCATACGAATTGGGTATCCGGTGCTGACTCAATTAAGTTCGCAACTGTTTGTCCTAAAATACGTTGCGATAAATACTAACAAGCATGGACTTTGCATATGTATATGTACTTTAGTCATCATTTTTAGGAAGGAAGGGTTTTGAATGTAAATGAATCTTCAACGTGTGCTCATTTCATATGTATTTGTGTTTGTATTTCAATGCTGTACATAGCGGCTTGCGATACTGCTAAAAGGTTGTTAAGTATTGGACTAGGAAATAAGATTGCGAATAGATTTAGTAACATATGCACGGTGTATAGGTTAAGTGGTCAGATGACCGCCCGGATGCGGTTACCTTTTAAAATCTGAGCTCAATACTCAAAAAATCAACACGTCAAACTAACTTTAATTAAGAAAATAAGTCGGCGCTTAGATTTAGTAACATGTGCACGGTGTGGAGGATGGGTGGTCAGGTGACCGCCGGGATGCAGTTACCTTATAAATTCTGAGCTCAATTCTCAGAAAATCAACACGTCAAACTAACTTTAATTAAGAAAATAAGACGGCGCTTAGATTTAGTAACATGTGCACGGTGTGGAGGATGGGTGGTCAGGTGACCGCCGGGATGCGGTTACCTTTTAAATTCTGAGCTCAATACTTAGAAAATCAACACGTCAAACTAACTTTAATTAAGAAAATAAGACGGCGCTTAGATTTAGTAACATGTGCACGGTGTGGAGGATAGGTGGTCAGGTGACCGCCGGGATGCGGTTACCTTATAATTCTGAGCTCAATACTCAGAAAATCATCACGTGAAATTAATAAATAATAATAAAAATTAACAAAATAGTACTTGTTAAATGGATATAAAATTGACAAAGAACTCTAATCTTAAACAGCCTCTCAGCTGGTTAATATTGTTACAAAATAAGTCTAAGTGTGCAACACTCAAATACAAACACACTTGCATACGAATTGGGTATCCGGTGCTGACTCAATTAAGTTCGCAACTGTTTGTCCTAAAATACGTTGCGATAAATACTAACAAGCATGGACTTTGCATATGTATATGTACTTTAGTCATCATTTTTAGGAAGGAAGGGTTTTGAATGTAAATGAATCTTCAACGTGTGCTCATTTCATATGTATTTGTGTTTGTATTTCAATGCTGTACATAGCGGCTTGCGATACTGCTAAAAGGTTGTTAAGTATTGGACTAGGAAATAAGATTGCGAATAGATTTAGTAACATATGCACGGTGTATAGGTTAAGTGGTCAGATGACCGCCCGGATGCGGTTACCTTTTAAATTCTGAGCTCAATACTCAAAAAATCAACACGTCAAACTAACTTTAATTAAGAAAATAAGTCGGCGCTTAGATTTAGTAACATGTGCACGGTGTGGAGGGTGGGTGGTCAGGTGACCGCCCGGATGCGGTTACCTTTTAAATTCTGAGCTCAATACTCAAAAAATCAACACGTCAAACTAACTTTAATTAAGAAAATAAGTCGGCGCTTAGATTTAGTAACATGTGCACGGTGTGGAGGATGGGTGGTCAGGTGACCGCCGGGATGCGGTTACCTTTTAAATTCTGAGCTCAATACTCAAAAAATCAACACGTCAAACTAACTTTAATTAAGAAAATAAGACGGCGCTTAGATTTAGTAACATGTGCACGGTGTGGAGGATGGGTGGTCAGGTGACCACCGGGATGCGGTTACCTTTTAAATTCTGAGCTCAATGTTCAGAAAATCAACACGTCCAACTAACTTTAATTAAGAAAATAAGACGGCGCTTAGATTTAGTAACATGTGCACGGTGTGGAGGATGGGTGGTCAGGTGACCGCCGGGATGCAGTTACCTTATAAATTCTGAGCTCAATTCTCAGAAAATCAACACGTCAAACTAACTTTAATTAAGAAAATAAGACGGCGCTTAGATTTAGTAACATGTGCACGGTGTGGAGGATGGGTGGTCAGGTGACCGCCGGGATGCGGTTACCTTTTAAATTCTGAGCTCAATACTTAGAAAATCAACACGTCAAACTAACTTTAATTAAGAAAATAAGACGGCGCTTAGATTTAGTAACATGTGCACGGTGTGGAGGATGGGTGGTCAGGTGACCGCCGGGATGCGGTTACCTTATAATTCTGAGCTCAATACTCAAAAAATCATCACGTGAAATTAATAAATAATAATAAAAATTCACAAAATAGTACTTGTTAAATGGATATAAAATTGACAAAGAACTCTAATCTTAAACAGCCTTTCAGCTGGTTAATATTGTTACAAAATAAGTCTAAGTGTGCAACACTCAAATACAAACACACTTGCATACGAATTGGGTATCCGGTGCTGACTCAATTAAGTTCGCAACTGTTTGTCCTAAAATACGTTGCGATAAATACTAACAAGCATGGAATTTGCATATGTATATGTACTTTAGTCATCATTTTTAGGAAGGAAGGGTTTTGAATGTAAATGAATCTTCAACGAGTGCTCATTTAATATGTATTTGTGTTTGTATTTCAATGCTGTATATAGCGGCTTGAGATACTGCTGAAAGGTTGTTAAGTATTGGACTAGAAAATAAGATTGCGAATAAATTTAGTAACATATGCACGGTGTAGAGGTTAAGTGGTCAGATGACCGCCCGGATGCGGTTACCTTTAAAATTCTGAGCTCAATACTCAGAAAATCAACAAGTCAAACTAACTTTAATTAAGAAAATAAGACGGCGCTTAGATTTAGTAACATGTGCACGGTGTGGAGGATGGGTGGTCAGGTGACCGCCGGGATGCGGTTACCTTTTAAATTCTGAGCTCAATACTCAAAAAATTAACACGTCAAACTAACTTTAATTAAGAAAATAAGACGGCGCTTAGATTTAGTAACATGTGCACGGTGTGGAGGATGGGTGGTCAGGTGACCGCCGGGATGCGGTTACCTTTTAAATTCTGAGCTCAATGTTCAGAAAATCAACACGTCCAACTAACTTTAATTAAGAAAATAAGACGGCGCTTAGATTTAGTAACATGTGCACGGTGTGGAGGATGGGTGGTCAGGTGACCGCCGGGATGCAGTTACCTTATAAATTCTGAGCTCAATTCTCAGAAAATCAACACGTCAAACTAACTTTAATTAAGAAAATAAGACGGCGCTTAGATTTAGTAACATGTGCACGGTGTGGAGGATGGGTGGTCAGGTGACCGCCGGGATGCGGTTACCTTTTAAATTCTGAGCTCAATACTTAGAAAATCAACACGTCAAACTAACTTTAATTAAGAAAATAAGACGGCGCTTAGATTTAGTAACATGTGCACGGTGTGGAGGATGGGTGGTCAGGTGACCGCCGGGATGCGGTTACCTTATAATTCTGAGCTCAATACTCAGAAAATCATCACGTGAAATTAATAAATAATAATAAAAATTAACAAAATACTACTTGTTAAATGGATATAAAATTGACAAAGAACTCTAATCTTAAACAGCCTTTCAGCTGGTTAATATTGTTACAAAATAAGTCTAAGTGTGCAACACTCAAATACAAACACACTTGCATACGAATTGGGTATCCGGTGCTGACTCAATTAAGTTCGCAACTGTTTGTCCTAAAATACGTTGCGATAAATACTAACAAGCATGGACTTTGCATATGTATATGTACTTTAGTCATCATTTTTAGGAAGGAAGGGTTTTGAATGTAAATGAATCTTCAACGTGTGCTCATTTCATATGTATTTGTGTTTGTATTTCAATGCTGTACATAGCGGCTTGCGATACTGCTAAAAGGTTGTTAAGTATTGGACTAGGAAATAAGATTGCGAATAGATTTAGTAACATATGCACGGTGTATAGGTTAAGTGGTCAGATGACCGCCCGGATGCGGTTACCTTTTAAATTCTGAGCTCAATACTCAAAAAATCAACACGTCAAACTAACTTTAATTAAGAAAATAAGTCAGCGCTTAGATTTAGTAACATGTGCACGGTGTGGAGGATGGGTGGTCAGGTGACCGCCGGGATGCGGTTACCTTTTAAATTCTGAGCTCAATACTCAAAAAATCAACACGTCAAACTAACTTTAATTAAGAAAATAAGACGGCGCTTAGATTTAGTAACATGTGCACGGTGTGGAGGATGGGTGGTCAGGTGACCGCCGGGATGCGGTTACCTTTTAAATTCTGAGCTCAATGCTCAGAAAATCAACACGTCCAACTAATTTTAATTAAGAAAATAAGACGGCGCTTAGATTTAGTAACATGTGCACGGTGTGGAGGATGGGTGGTCAGGTGACCGCCGGGATGCAGTTACCTTATAAATTCTGAGCTCAATTCTCAGAAAATCAACACGTCAAACTAACTTTAATTAAGAAAATAAGACGGCGCTTAGATTTAGTAACATGTGCACGGTGTGGAGGATGGGTGGTCAGGTGACCGCCGGGATGCGGTTACCTTTTAAATTCTGAGCTCAATACTTAGAAAATCAACACGTCAAACTAACTTTAATTAAGAAAATAAGACGGCGCTTAGATTTAGTAACATGTGCACGGTGTGGAGGATGGGTGGTCAGGTGACCGCCGGGATGCGGTTACCTTATAATTCTGAGCTCAATACTCAAAAAATCATCACGTGAAATTAATAAATAATAATAAAAATTCACAAAATAGTACTTGTTAAATGGATATAAAATTGACAAAGAACTCTAATCTTAAACAGCCTTTCAGCTGGTTAATATTGTTACAAAATAAGTCTAAGTGTGCAACACTCAAATACAAACACACTTGCATACGAATTGGGTATCCGGTGCTGACTCAATTAAGTTCGCAACTGTTTGTCCTAAAATACGTTGCGATAAATACTAACAAGCATGGAATTTGCATATGTATATGTACTTTAGTCATCATTTTTAGGAAGGAAGGGTTTTGAATGTAAATGAATCTTCAACGAGTGCTCATTTCATATGTATTTGTGTTTGTATTTCAATGCTGTAGATAGCGGCTTGAGATACTGCTGAAAGGTTGTTAAGTATTGGACTAGAAAATAAGATTGCGAATAAATTTAGTAACATATGCACGGTGTAGAGGTTAAGTGGTCAGATGACCGCCCGGATGCGGTTACCTTTAAAATTCTGAGCTCAATACTCAGAAAATCAACAAGTCAAACTAACTTTAATTAAGAAAATAAGACGGCGCTTAGATTTAGTAACATGTGCACGGTGTGGAGGATGGGTGGTCAGGTGACCGCCGGGATGCGGTTACCTTTTAAATTCTGAGCTCAATACTCAAAAAATCAACACGTCAAACTAACTTTAATTAAGAAAATAAGACGGCGCTTAGATTTAGTAACATGTGCACGGTGTGGAGGATGGGTGGTCAGGTGACCGCCGGGATGCGGTTACCTTTTAAATTCTGAGCTCAATGTTCAGAAAATCAACACGTCCAACTAACTTTAATTAAGAAAATAAGACGGCGCTTAGATTTAGTAACATGTGCACGGTGTGGAGGATGGGTGGTCAGGTGACCGCCGGGATGCAGTTACCTTATAAATTCTGAGCTCAATTCTCAGAAAATCAACACGTCAAACTAACTTTAATTAAGAAAATAAGACGGCGCTTAGATTTAGTAACATGTGCACGGTGTGGAGGATGGGTGGTCAGGTGACCGCCGGGATGCGGTTACCTTTTAAATTCTGAGCTCAATACTTAGAAAATCAACACGTCAAACTAACTTTAATTAAGAAAATAAGACGGCGCTTAGATTTAGTAACATGTGCACGGTGTGGAGGATGGGTGGTCAGGTGACCGCCGGGACGCGGTTACCTTATAATTCTGAGCTCAATACTCAGAAAATCATCACGTGAAATTAATAAATAATAATAAAAATTAACAAAATAGTACTTGTTAAATGGATATAAAATTGACAAAGAACTCTAATCTTAAACAGCCTTTCAGCTGGTTAATATTGTTACAAAATAAGTCTAAGTGTGCAACACTCAAATACAAACACACTTGCATACGAATTGGGTATCCGGTGCTGACTCAATTAAGTTCGCAACTGTTTGTCCTAAAATACGTTGCGATAAATACTAACAAGCATGGACTTTGCATATGTATATGTACTTTAGTCATCATTTTTAGGAAGGAAGGGTTTTGAATGTAAATGAATCTTCAACGTGTGCTCATTTCATATGTATTTGTGTTTGTATTTCAATGCTGTACATAGCGGCTTGCGATACTGCTAAAAGGTTGTTAAGTATTGGACTAGGAAATAAGATTGCGAATAGATTTAGTAACATATGCACGGTGTATAGGTTAAGTGGTCAGATGACCGCCCGGATGCGGTTACCTTTTAAATTCTGAGCTCAATACTCAAAAAATCAACACGTCAAACTAACTTTAATTAAGAAAATAAGTCGGCGCTTAGATTTAGTAACATGTGCACGGTGTGGAGGATGGGTGGTCAGGTGACCGCCGGGATGCAGTTACCTTATAAATTCTGGGCTCAATTCTCAGAAAATCAACACGTCAAACTAACTTTAATTAAGAAAATAAGACGGCGCTTAGATTTAGTAACATGTGCACGGTGTGGAGGATGGGTGGTCAGGTGACCGCCGGGATGCAGTTACCTTATAAATTCTGAGCTCAATTCTCAGAAAATCAACACGTCAAACTAACTTTAATTAAGAAAATAAGACGGCGCTTAGATTTAGTAACATGTGCACGGTGTGGAGGATGGGTGGTCAGGTGACCGCCGGGATGCGGTTACCTTATAATTCTGAGCTCAATACTCAGAAAATCATCACGTGAAATTAATAAATAATAATAAAAATTAACAAAATAGTACTTGTTAAATGGATATAAAATTGACAAAGAACTCTAATCTTAAACAGCCTTTCAGCTGGTTAATATTGTTACAAAATAAGTCTAAGTGTGCAACACTCAAATACAAACACACTTGCATACGAATTGGGTATCCGGTGCTGACTCAATTAAGTTCGCAACTGTTTGTCCTAAAATACGTTGCGATAAATACTAACAAGCATGGACTTTGCATATGTATATGTACTTTAGTCATCATTTTTAGGAAGGAAGGGTTTTGAATGTAAATGAATCTTCAACGAGTGCTCATTTCATATGTATTTGTGTTTGTATTTCAATGCTGTAGATATCGGCTTGCGATACTGCTGAAAGGTTGTTAAGTATTGGACTAGAAAATAAGATTGCGAATAAATTTAGTAACATATGCACGGTGTAGAGGTTAAGTGGTCAGATGACCGCCCGGATGCGGTTACCTTTAAAATTCTGAGCTCAATACTCAGAAAATCAACAAGTCAAACTAACTTTAATTAAGAAAATAAGACGGCGCTTAGATTTAGTAACATGTGCACGGTGTGGAGGATGGGTGGTCAGGTGACCGCCGGGATGCGGTTACCTTTTAAATTCTGAGCTCAATACTCAAAAAATCAACACGTCAAACTAACTTTAATTAAGAAAATAAGACGGCGCTTAGATTTAGTAACATGTGCACGGTGTGGAAGATGGGTGGTCAGGTGACCGCCGGGATGCGGTTTCCTTTTAAATTCTGAGCTCAATGCTCAGAAAATCAACACGTCCAACTAACTTTAATTAAGAAAATAAGACGGCGCTTAGATTTAGTAACATGTGCACGGTGTGGAGGATGGGTGGTCAGGTGACCGCCGGGATGCAGTTACCTTATAAATTCTGAGCTCAATTCTCAGAAAATAAACACGTCAAACTAACTTTAATTAAGAAAATAAGACGGCGCTTAGATTTAGTAACATGTGCACGGTGTGGAGGATGGGTGGTCAGGTGACCGCCGGGATGCGGTTACCTTTTAAATTCTGAGCTCAATACTTAGAAAATCAACACGTCAAACTAACTTTAATTAAGAAAATAAGACGGCGCTTAGATTTAGTAACATATGCACGGTGTGGAGGATGGGTGGTCAGGTGACCGCCGGGATGCGGTTACCTTATAATTCTGAGCTCAATTCTCAGAAAATCAACACGTCAAACTAACTTTAATTAAGAAAATAAGACGGCGCTTAGATTTAGTAACATGTGCACGGTGTGGAGGATGGGTGGTCAGGTGACCGCCGGGATGCGGTTACCTTATAATTCTGAGCTCAATACTCAGAAAATCATCACGTGAAATTAATAAATAATAATAAAAATTCACAAAATAGTACTTGTTAAATGGATATAAAATTGACAAAGAACTCTAATCTTAAACAGCCTTTCAGCTGGTTAATATTGTTACAAAATAAGTCTAAGTGTGCAACACTCAAATACAAACACACTTGCATACGAATTGGGTATCCGGTGCTGACTCAATTAAGTTCGCAACTGTTTGTCCTAAAATACGTTGCGATAAATACTAACAAGCATGGACTTTGCATATGTATATGTACTTTAGTTATCATTTTTAGGAAGGAAGGGTTTTGAATGTAAATGAATCTTCAACGTGTGCTCATTTCATATGTATTTGTGTTTGTATTTCAATGCTGTACATAGCGGCTTGCGATACTGCTAAAAGGTTGTTAAGTATTGGACTAGGAAATAAGACGGCGCTTAGATTTAGTAACATGTGCACGGTGTGGAGGATGGGTGGTCAGGTGACCTCCGGGATGCGGTTACCTTTTAAATTCTGAGCTCAATGCTCAGAAAATCAACACGTCCAACTAATTTTAATTAAGAAAATAAGACGGCGCTTAGATTTAGTAACATGTGCACGGTGTGGAGGATGGGTGGTCAGGTGACCGCCGGGATGCAGTTACCTTATAAATTCTGAGCTCAATTCTCAGAAAATCAACACGTCAAACTAACTTTAATTAAGAAAATAAGACGGCGCTTAGATTTAGTAACATGTGCACGGTGTGGAGGATGGGTGGTCAGGTGACCGCCGGGATGCGGTTACCTTTTAAATTCTGAGCTCAATACTTAGAAAATCAACACGTCAAACTAACTTTAATTAAGAAAATAAGACGGCGCCTAGATTTAGTAACATGTGCACGGTGTGGAGGATGGGTGGTCAGGTGACCGCCGGGATGCGGTTACCTTATAATTCTGAGCTCAATACTCAAAAAATCATCACGTGAAATTAATAAATAATAATAAAAATTCACAAAATAGTACTTGTTAAATGGATATAAAATTGACAAAGAACTCTAATCTTAAACAGCCTTTCAGCTGGTTAATATTGTTACAAAATAAGTCTAAGTGTGCAACACTCAAATACAAACACACTTGCATACGAATTGGGTATCCGGTGCTGACTCAATTAAGTTCGCAACTGTTTGTCCTAAAATACGTTGCGATAAATACTAACAAGCATGGAATTTGCATATGTATATGTACTTCAGTCATCATTTTTAGGAAGGAAGGGTTTTGAATGTAAATGAATCTTCAACGAGTGCTCATTTCATATGTATTTGTGTTTGTATTTCAATGCTGTAGATAGCGGCTTGAGATACTGCTGAAAGGTTGTTAAGTATTGGACTAGAAAATAAGATTGCGAATAAATTTAGTAACATATGCACGGTGTAGAGGTTAAGTGGTCAGATGACCGCCCGGATGCGGTAACCTTTAAAATTCTGAGCTCAATACTCAGAAAATCAACAAGTCAAACTAACTTTAATTAAGAAAATAAGACGGCGCTTAGATTTAGTAACATGTGCACGGTGTGGAGGATGGGTGGTCAGGTGACCGCCGGGATGCGGTTACCTTTTAAATTCTGAGCTCAATACTCAAAAAATCAACACGTCAAACTAACTTTAATTAAGAAAATAAGACGGCGCTTAGATTTAGTAACATGTGCACGGTGTGGAGGATGGGTGGTCAGGTGACCGCCGGGATGCGGTTACCTTTTAAATTCTGAGCTCAATGTTCAGAAAATCAACACGTCCAACTAACTTTAATTAAGAAAATAAGACGGAGCTTAGATTTAGTAACATGTGCACGGTGTGGAGGATGGGTGGTCAGGTGACCGCCGGGATGCAGTTACCTTATAAATTCTGAGCTCAATTCTCAGAAAATCAACACGTCAAACTAACTTTAATTAAGAAAATAAGACGGCGCTTAGATTTAGTAACATGTGCACGGTGTGGAGGATGGGTGGTCAGGTGACCGCCGGGATGCGGTTACCTTTTAAATTCTGAGCTCAATACTTAGAAAATCAACACGTCAAACTAACTTTAATTAAGAAAATAAGACGGCGCTTAGATTTAGTAACATGTGCACGGTGTGGAGGATGGGTGGTCAGGTGACCGCCGGGACGCGGTTACCTTATAATTCTGAGCTCAATACTCAGAAAATCATCACGTGAAATTAATAAATAATAATAAAAATTAACAAAATAGTACTTGTTAAATGGATATAAAATTGACAAAGAACTCTAATCTTAAACAGCCTTTCAGCTGGTTAATATTGTTACAAAATAAGTCTAAGTGTGCAACACTCAAATACAAACACACTTGCATACGAATTGGGTATCCGGTGCTGACTCAATTAAGTTCGCAACTGTTTGTCCTAAAATACGTTGCGATAAATACTAACAAGCATGGACTTTGCATATGTATATGTACTTTAGTCATCATTTTTAGGAAGGAAGGGTTTTGAATGTAAATGAATCTTCAACGTGTGCTCATTTCATATGTATTTGTGTTTGTATTTCAATGCTGTACATAGCGGCTTGCGATACTGCTAAAAGGTTGTTAAGTATTGGACTAGGAAATAAGATTGCGAATAGATTTAGTAACATATGCACGGTGTATAGGTTAAGTGGTCAGATGACCGCCCGGATGCGGTTACCTTTTAAATTCTGAGCTCAATACTCAAAAAATCAACACGTCAAACTAACTTTAATTAAGAAAATAAGTCGGCGCTTAGATTTAGTAACATGTGCACGGTGTGGAGGATGGGTGGTCAGGTGACCGCCGGGATGCAGTTACCTTATAAATTCTGGGCTCAATTCTCAGAAAATCAACACGTCAAACTAACTTTAATTAAGAAAATAAGACGGCGCTTAGATTTAGTAACATGTGCACGGTGTGGAGGATGGGTGGTCAGGTGACCGCCGGGATGCAGTTACCTTATAAATTCTGAGCTCAATTCTCAGAAAATCAACACGTCAAACTAACTTTAATTAAGAAAATAAGACGGCGCTTAGATTTAGTAACATGTGCACGGTGTGGAGGATGGGTGGTCAGGTGACCGCCGGGATGCGGTTACCTTATAATTCTGAGCTCAATACTCAGAAAATCATCACGTGAAATTAATAAATAATAATAAAAATTCACAAAATAGTACTTGTTAAATGGATATAAAATTGACAAAGAACTCTAATCTTAAACAGCCTTTCAGCTGGTTAATATTGTTACAAAATAAGTCTAAGTGTGCAACACTCAAATACAAACACACTTGCATACGAATTGGGTATCTGGTGCTGACTCAATTAAGTTCGCAACTGTTTGTCCTAAAATACGTTGCGATAAATACTAACAAGCATGGACTTTGCATATGTATATGTACTTTAGTCATCATTTTTAGGAAGGAAGGGTTTTGAATGTAAATGAATCTTCAACGAGTGCTCATTTCATATGTATTTGTGTTTGTATTTCAATGCTGTAGATATCGGCTTGCGATACTGCTGAAAGGTTGTTAAGTATTGGACTAGAAAATAAGATTGCGAATAAATTTAGTAACATATGCACGGTGTAGAGGTTAAGTGGTCAGATGACCGCCCGGATGCGGTTACCTTTAAAATTCTGAGCTCAATACTCAGAAAATCAACAAGTCAAACTAACTTTAATTAAGAAAATAAGACGGCGCTTAGATTTAGTAACATGTGCACGGTGTGGAGGATGGGTGGTCAGGTGACCGCCGGGATGCGGTTACCTTTTAAATTCTGAGCTCAATACTCAAAAAATCAACACGTCAAACTAACTTTAATTAAGAAAATAAGACGGCGCTTAGATTTAGTAACATGTGCACGGTGTGGAAGATGGGTGGTCAGGTGACCGCCGGGATGCGGTTTCCTTTTAAATTCTGAGCTCAATGCTCAGAAAATCAACACGTCCAACTAACTTTAATTAAGAAAATAAGACGGCGCTTAGATTTAGTAACATGTGCACGGTGTGGAGGATGGGTGGTCAGGTGACCGCCGGGATGCAGTTACCTTATAAATTCTGAGCTCAATTCTCAGAAAATAAACACGTCAAACTAACTTTAATTAAGAAAATAAGACGGCGCTTAGATTTAGTAACATGTGCACGGTGTGGAGGATGGGTGGTCAGGTGACCGCCGGGATGCGGTTACCTTTTAAATTCTGAGCTCAATACTTAGAAAATCAACACGTCAAACTAACTTTAATTAAGAAAATAAGACGGCGCTTAGATTTAGTAACATGTGCACGGTGTGGAAGATGGGTGGTCAGGTGACCGCCGGGATGCGGTTACCTTATAATTCTGAGCTCAATTCTCAGAAAATCAACACGTCAAACTAACTTTAATTAAGAAAATAAGACGGCGCTTAGATTTAGTAACATGTGCACGGTGTGGAGGATGGGTGGTCAGGTGACCGCCGGGATGCGGTTACCTTTTAAATTCTGAGCTCAATACTCAAAAAATCAACACGTCAAACTAACTTTAATTAAGAAAATAAGACGGCGCTTAGATTTAGTAACATGTGCACGGTGTGGAGGATGGGTGGTCAGGTGACCGCCGGGATGCGGTTACCTTTTAAATTCTGAGCTCAATGTTCAGAAAATCAACACGTCCAACTAACTTTAATTAAGAAAATAAGACGGCGCTTAGATTTAGTAACATGTGCACGGTGTGGAGGATGGGTGGTCAGGTGACCGCCGGGATGCAGTTACCTTATAAATTCTGAGCTCAATTCTCAGAAAATCAACACGTCAAACTAACTTTAATTAAGAAAATAAGACGGCGCTTAGATTTAGTAACATGTGCACGGTGTGGAGGATGGGTGGTCAGGTGACCGCCGGGATGCGGTTACCTTTTAAATTCTGAGCTCAATACTTAGAAAATCAACACGTCAAACTAACTTTAATTAAGAAAATAAGACGGCGCTTAGATTTAGTAACATGTGCACGGTGTGGAGGATGGGTGGTCAGGTGACCGCCGGGACGCGGTTACCTTATAATTCTGAGCTCAATACTCAGAAAATCATCACGTGAAATTAATAAATAATAATAAAAATTAACAAAATAGTACTTGTTAAATGGATATAAAATTGACAAAGAACTCTAATCTTAAACAGCCTTTCAGCTGGTTAATATTGTTACAAAATAAGTCTAAGTGTGCAACACTCAAATACAAACACACTTGCATACGAATTGGGTATCCGGTGCTGACTCAATTAAGTTCGCAACTGTTTGTCCTAAAATACGTTGCGATAAATACTAACAAGCATGGACTTTGCATATGTATATGTACTTTAGTCATCATTTTTAGGAAGGAAGGGTTTTGAATGTAAATGAATCTTCAACGTGTGCTCATTTCATATGTATTTGTGTTTGTATTTCAATGCTGTACATAGCGGCTTGCGATACTGCTAAAAGGTTGTTAAGTATTGGACTAGGAAATAAGATTGCGAATAGATTTAGTAACATATGCACGGTGTATAGGTTAAGTGGTCAGATGACCGCCCGGATGCGGTTACCTTTTAAATTCTGAGCTCAATACTCAAAAAATCAACACGTCAAACTAACTTTAATTAAGAAAATAAGTCGGCGCTTAGATTTAGTAACATGTGCACGGTGTGGAGGATGGGTGGTCAGGTGACCGCCGGGATGCAGTTACCTTATAAATTCTGGGCTCAATTCTCAGAAAATCAACACGTCAAACTAACTTTAATTAAGAAAATAAGACGGCGCTAAGATTTAGTAACATGTGCACGGTGTGGAGGATGGGTGGTCAGGTGACCGCCGGGATGCAGTTACCTTATAAATTCTGAGCTCAATTCTCAGAAAATCAACACGTCAAACTAACTTTAATTAAGAAAATAAGACGGCGCTTAGATTTAGTAACATGTGCACGGTGTGGAGGATGGGTGGTCAGGTGACCGCCGGGATGCGGTTACCTTATAATTCTGAGCTCAATACTCAGAAAATCATCACGTGAAATTAATAAATAATAATAAAAATTAACAAAATAGTACTTGTTAAATGGATATAAAATTGACAAAGAACTCTAATCTTAAACAGCCTTTCAGCTGGTTAATATTGTTACAAAATAAGTCTAAGTGTGCAACACTCAAATACAAACACACTTGCATACGAATTGGGTATCCGGTGCTGACTCAATTAAGTTCGCAACTGTTTGTCCTAAAATACGTTGCGATAAATACTAACAAGCATGGACTTTGCATATGTATATGTACTTTAGTCATCATTTTTAGGAAGGAAGGGTTTTGAATGTAAATGAATCTTCAACGAGTGCTCATTTCATATGTATTTGTGTTTGTATTTCAATGCTGTAGATATCGGCTTGCGATACTGATGAAAGGTTGTTAACCTTCGCCGTCCTAAAATAATTTACAATCTTTGAATCCTAATACTGGGTCACTGGTGACCCAAATTAAATTATTTATTTTACATTATTTCGTCAAAATAATAACAAATGTAAAGTAAATTAATTTTATTTCATGTTTTTGTAACATGACTTTATACAAAAATAAGAGTACAATAAACAAATAAACAAGAATTTATTTATTTTACAATAATTGAAAAAAATAAGCAAAAGTACTTATAACATATTATTATATAATATATTATTATAACACATACACATGCAGTTCTAAAATATAAAAAAATAGTTAGAATAAGATTTTTTTTTAAAATGGTTACTTATTTATAACTTTAACTTGTTTCCCCACCCTTCATCTCGTGAACAATGCAATTGGCCTGAACGTAAAAATTGTTCATAACTTTTAAAAATAAGTTGATAGTTATAATTTTTTTAATGTAAAATATCCATTACCATGTTTTAGGAGAATTCACGAAAGGAAATTAAATTTAAAAAATTATTATCAGAGTTATTTAGCAAAAACATGATCTTGGGTCACCGGTGACCCTGTTTTAGGACGGCAAAGGTTAAGTATTGGACTAGAAAATAAGATTGCGAATAAATTTAGTAACATATGCACGGTGTAGAGGTTAAGTGGTCAGATGACCGCCCGGATGCGGTTACCTTTAAAATTCTGAGCTCAATACTCAGAAAATCAACAAGTCAAACTAACTTTAATTAAGAAAATAAGACGGCGCTTAGATTTAGTAACATGTGCACAGTGTGGAGGATGGGTGGTCAGGTGACCGCCGGGATGCGGTTACCTTTTAAATTCTGAGCTCAATACTTAAAAAATCAACACGTCAAACTAACTTTAATTAAGAAAATAAGACGGCGCTTAGATTTAGTAACATGTGCACGGTGTGGAAGATGGGTGGTCAGGTGACCGCCGGGATGCGGTTTCCTTTTAAATTCTGAGCTCAATGCTCAGAAAATCAACACGTCCAACTAACTTTAATTAAGAAAATAAGACGGCGCTTAGATTTAGTAACATGTGCACGGTGTGGAGGATGGGTGGTCAGGTGACCGCCGGGATGCAGTTACCTTATAAATTCTGAGCTCAATTCTCAGAAAATAAACACGTCAAACTAACTTTAATTAAGAAAATAAGACGGCGCTTAGATTTAGTAACATGTGCACGGTGTGGAGGATGGGTGGTCAGGTGACCGCCGGGATGCGGTTACCTTTTAAATTCTGAGCTCAATACTTAGAAAATCAACACGTCAAACTAACTTTAATTAAGAAAATAAGACGGCGCTTAGATTTAGTAACATGTGCACGGTGTGGAAGATGGGTGGTCAGGTGACCGCCGGGATGCGGTTACCTTATAATTCTGAGCTCAATTCTCAGAAAATCAACACGTCAAACTAACTTTAATTAAGAAAATAAGACGGCGCTTAGATTTAGTAACATGTGCACGGTGTGGAGGATGGGTGGTCAGGTGACCGCCGGGATGCGGTTACCTTTTAAATTCTGAGCTCAATACTCAAAAAATCAACACGTCAAACTAACTTTAATTAAGAAAATAAGACGGCGCTTAGATTTAGTAACATGTGCACGGTGTGGAGGATGGGTGGTCAGGTGACCGCCGGGATGCGGTTACCTTTTAAATTCTGAGCTCAATGTTCAGAAAATCAACACGTCCAACTAACTTTAATTAAGAAAATAAGACGGCGCTTAGATTTAGTAACATGTGCACGGTGTGGAGGATGGGTGGTCAGGTGACCGCCGGGATGCAGTTACCTTATAAATTCTGAGCTCAATTCTCAGAAAATCAACACGTCAAACTAACTTTAATTAAGAAAATAAGACGGCGCTTAGATTTAGTAACATGTGCACGGTGTGGAGGATGGGTGGTTAGGTGACCGCCGGGATGCGGTTACCTTTTAAATTCTGAGCTCAATACTTAGAAAATCAACACGTCAAACTAACTTTAATTAAGAAAATAAGACGGCGCTTAGATTTAGTAACATGTGCACGGTGTGGAGGATGGGTGGTCAGGTGACCGCCGGGACGCGGTTACCTTATAATTCTGAGCTCAATACTCAGAAAATCATCACGTGAAATTAATAAATAATAATAAAAATTAACAAAATAGTACTTGTTAAATGGATATAAAATTGACAAAGAACTCTAATCTTAAACAGCCTTTCAGCTGGTTAATATTGTTACAAAATAAGTCTAAGTGTGCAACACTCAAATACAAACACACTTGCATACGAATTGGGTATCCGGTGCTGACTCAATTAAGTTCGCAACTGTTTGTCCTAAAATACGTTGCGATAAATACTAACAAGCATGGACTTTGCATATGTATATGTACTTTAGTCATCATTTTTAGGAAGGAAGGGTTTTGAATGTAAATGAATCTTCAACGTGTGCTCATTTCATATGTATTTGTGTTTGTATTTCAATGCTGTACATAGCGGCTTGCGATACTGCTAAAAGGTTGTTAAGTATTGGACTAGGAAATAAGATTGCGAATAGATTTAGTAACATATGCACGGTGTATAGGTTAAGTGGTCAGATGACCGCCCGGATGCGGTTACCTTTTAAATTCTGAGCTCAATACTCAAAAAATCAACACGTCAAACTAACTTTAATTAAGAAAATAAGTCGGCGCTTAGATTTAGTAACATGTGCACGGTGTGGAGGATGGGTGGTCAGGTGACCGCCGGGATGCAGTTACCTTATAAATTCTGGGCTCAATTCTCAGAAAATCAACACGTCAAACTAACTTTAATTAAGAAAATAAGACGGCGCTTAGATTTAGTAACATGTGCACGGTGTGGAGGATGGGTGGTCAGGTGACCGCCGGGATGCAGTTACCTTATAAATTCTGAGCTCAATTCTCAGAAAATCAACACGTCAAACTAACTTTAATTAAGAAAATAAGACGGCGCTTAGATTTAGTAACATGTGCACGGTGTGGAGGATGGGTGGTCAGGTGACCGCCGGGATGCGGTTACCTTATAATTCTGAGCTCAATACTCAGAAAATCATCACGTGAAATTAATAAATAATAATAAAAATTCACAAAATAGTACTTGTTAAATGGATATAAAATTGACAAAGAACTCTAATCTTAAACAGCCTTTCAGCTGGTTAATATTGTTACAAAATAAGTCTAAGTGTGCAACACTCAAATACAAACACACTTGCATACGAATTGGGTATCCGGTGCTGACTCAATTAAGTTCGCAACTGTTTGTCCTAAAATACGTTGCGATAAATACTAACAAGCATGGACTTTGCATATTTATATGTACTTTAGTCATCATTTTTAGGAAGGAAGGGTTTTGAATGTAAATGAATCTTCAACGAGTGCTCATTTCATATGTATTTGTGTTTGTATTTCAATGCTGTAGATATCGGCTTGCGATACTGCTGAAAGGTTGTTAAGTATTGGACTAGAAAATAAGATTGCGAATAAATTTAGTAACATATGCACGGTGTAGAGGTTAAGTGGTCAGATGACCGCCCGGATGCGGTTACCTTTAAAATTCTGAGCTCAATACTCAGAAAATCAACAAGTCAAACTAACTTTAATTAAGAAAATAAGACGGCGCTTAGATTTAGTAACATGTGCACGGTGTGGAGGATGGGTGGTCAGGTGACCGCCGGGATGCGGTTACCTTTTAAATTCTGAGCTCAATACTCAAAAAATCAACACGTCAAACTAACTTTAATTAAGAAAATAAGACGGCGCTTAGATTTAGTAACATGTGCACGGTGTGGAAGATGGGTGGTCAGGTGACCGCCGGGATGCGGTTTCCTTTTAAATTCTGAGCTCAATGCTCAGAAAATCAACACGTCCAACTAACTTTAGTTAAGAAAATAAGACGGCGCTTAGATTTAGTAACATGTGCACGGTGTGGAGGATGGGTGGTCAGGTGACCGCCGGGATGCAGTTACCTTATAAATTCTGAGCTCAATTCTCAGAAAATAAACACGTCAAACTAACTTTAATTAAGAAAATAAGACGGCGCTTAGATTTAGTAACATGTGCACGGTGTGGAGGATGGGTGGTCAGGTGACCGCCGGGATGCGGTTACCTTTTAAATTCTGAGCTCAATACTTAGAAAATCAACACGTCAAACTAACTTTAATTAAGAAAATAAGACGGCGCTTAGATTTAGTAACATGTGCACGGTGTGGAAGATGGGTGGTCAGGTGACCGCCGGGATGCGGTTACCTTATAATTCTGAGCTCAATTCTCAGAAAATCAACACGTCAAACTAACTTTAATTAAGAAAATAAGACGGCGCTTAGATTTAGTAACATGTGCACGGTGTGGAGGATGGGTGGTCAGGTGACCGCCGGGATGCGGTTACCTTTTAAATTCTGAGCTCAATACTTAGAAAATCAACACGTCAAACTAACTTTAATTAAGAAAATAAGACGGCGCTTAGATTTAGTAACATGTGCACGGTGTGGAGGATGGGTGGTCAGGTGACCGCCGGGACGCGGTTACCTTATAATTCTGAGCTCAATACTCAGAAAATCATCACGTGAAATTAATAAATAATAATAAAAATTAACAAAATAGTACTTGTTAAATGGATATAAAATTGACAAAGAACTCTAATCTTAAACAGCCTTTCAGCTGGTTAATATTGTTACAAAATAAGTCTAAGTGTGCAACACTCAAATACAAACACACTTGCATACGAATTGGGTATCCGGTGCTGACTCAATTAAGTTCGCAACTGTTTGTCCTAAAATACGTTGCGATAAATACTAACAAGCATGGACTTTGCATATGTATATGTACTTTAGTCATCATTTTTAGGAAGGAAGGGTTTTGAATGTAAATGAATCTTCAACGTGTGCTCATTTCATATGTATTTGTGTTTGTATTTCAATGCTGTACATAGCGGCTTGCGATACTGCTAAAAGGTTGTTAAGTATTGGACTAGGAAATAAGATTGCGAATAGATTTAGTAACATATGCACGGTGTATAGGTTAAGTGGTCAGATGACCGCCCGGATGCGGTTACCTTTTAAATTCTGAGCTCAATACTCAAAAAATCAACACGTCAAACTAACTTTAATTAAGAAAATAAGTCGGCGCTTAGATTTAGTAACATGTGCACGGTGTGGAGGATGGGTGGTCAGGTGACCGCCGGGATGCAGTTACCTTATAAATTCTGGGCTCAATTCTCAGAAAATCAACACGTCAAACTAACTTTAATTAAGAAAATAAGACGGCGCTTAGATTTAGTAACATGTGCACGGTGTGGAGGATGGGTGGTCAGGTGACCGCCGGGATGCAGTTACCTTATAAATTCTGAGCTCAATTCTCAGAAAATCAACACGTCAAACTAACTTTAATTAAGAAAATAAGACGGCGCTTAGATTTAGTAACATGTGCACGGTGTGGAGGATGGGTGGTCAGGTGACCGCCGGGATGCGGTTACCTTATAATTCTGAGCTCAATACTCAGAAAATCATCACGTGAAATTAATAAATAATAATAAAAATTCACAAAATAGTACTTGTTAAATGGATATAAAATTGACAAAGAACTCTAATCTTAAACAGCCTTTCAGCTGGTTAATATTGTTACAAAATAAGTCTAAGTGTGCAACACTCAAATACAAACACACTTGCATACGAATTGGGTATCCGGTGCTGACTCAATTAAGTTCGCAACTGTTTGTCCTAAAATACGTTGCGATAAATACTAACAAGCATGGACTTTGCATATTTATATGTACTTTAGTCATCATTTTTAGGAAGGAAGGGTTTTGAATGTAAATGAATCTTCAACGAGTGCTCATTTCATATGTATTTGTGTTTGTATTTCAATGCTGTAGATATCGGCTTGCGATACTGCTGAAAGGTTGTTAAGTATTGGACTAGAAAATAAGATTGCGAATAAATTTAGTAACATATGCACGGTGTAGAGGTTAAGTGGTCAGATGACCGCCCGGATGCGGTTACCTTTAAAATTCTGAGCTCAATACTCAGAAAATCAACAAGTCAAACTAACTTTAATTAAGAAAATAAGACGGCGCTTAGATTTAGTAACATGTGCACGGTGTGGAGGATGGGTGGTCAGGTGACCGCCGGGATGCGGTTACCTTTTAAATTCTGAGCTCAATACTCAAAAAATCAACACGTCAAACTAACTTTAATTAAGAAAATAAGACGGCGCTTAGATTTAGTAACATGTGCACGGTGTGGAAGATGGGTGGTCAGGTGACCGCCGGGATGCGGTTTCCTTTTAAATTCTGAGCTCAATGCTCAGAAAATCAACACGTCCAACTAACTTTAGTTAAGAAAATAAGACGGCGCTTAGATTTAGTAACATGTGCACGGTGTGGAGGATGGGTGGTCAGGTGACCGCCGGGATGCAGTTACCTTATAAATTCTGAGCTCAATTCTCAGAAAATAAACACGTCAAACTAACTTTAATTAAGAAAATAAGACGGCGCTTAGATTTAGTAACATGTGCACGGTGTGGAGGATGGGTGGTCAGGTGACCGCCGGGATGCGGTTACCTTTTAAATTCTGAGCTCAATACTTAGAAAATCAACACGTCAAACTAACTTTAATTAAGAAAATAAGACGGCGCTTAGATTTAGTAACATGTGCACGGTGTGGAAGATGGGTGGTCAGGTGACCGCCGGGATGCGGTTACCTTATAATTCTGAGCTCAATTCTCAGAAAATCAACACGTCAAACTAACTTTAATTAAGAAAATAAGACGGCGCTTAGATTTAGTAACATGTGCACGGTGTGGAGGATGGGTGGTCAGGTGACCGCCGGGATGCGGTTACCTTTTAAATTCTGAGCTCAATACTTAGAAAATCAACACGTCAAACTAACTTTAATTAAGAAAATAAGACTGCGCTTAGATTTAGTAACATGTGCACGGTGTGGAGGATGGGTGGTCAGGTGACCGCCGGGATGCGGTTACCTTATAATTCTGAGCTCAATACTCAAAAAATCATCACGTGAAATTAATAAATAATAATAAAAATTCACAAAATAGTACATGTTAAATGGATATAAAATTGACAAAGAACTCTAATCTTAAACAGCCTTTCAGCTGGTTAATATTGTTACAAAATAAGTCTAAGTGTGCAACACTCAAATACAAACACACTTGCATACGAATTGGGTATCCGGTGCTGACTCAATTAAGTTCGCAACTGTTTGTCCTAAAATACGTTGCGATAAATACTAACAAGCATGGAATTTGCATATGTATATGTACTTTAGTCATCATTTTTAGGAAGGAAGGGTTTTGAATGTAAATGAATCTTCAACGAGTGCTCATTTCATATGTATTTGTGTTTGTATTTCAATGCTGTAGATAGCGGCTTGAGATACTGCTGAAAGGTTGTTAAGTATTGGACTAGAAAATAAGATTGCGAATAAATTTAGTAACATATGCACGGTGTAGAGGTTAAGTGGTCAGATGACCGCCCGGATGCGGTTACCTTTAAAATTCTGAGCTCAATACTCAGAAAATCAACAAGTCAAACTAACTTTAATTAAGAAAATAAGACGACGCTTAGATTTAGTAACATGTGCACGGTGTGGAGGATGGGTGGTCAGGTGACCGCCGGGATGCAGTTATCTTATAAATTCTGAGCTCAATTCTCAGAAAATCAACACGTCAAACTAACTTTAATTAAGAAAATAAGACGGCGCTTAGATTTAGTAACATGTGCACGGTGTGGAGGATGGGTGGTCAGGTGACCGCCGGGATGCGGTTACCTTTTAAATTCTGAGCTCAATACTTAGAAAATCAACACGTCAAACTAACTTTAATTAAGAAAATAAGACGGCGCTTAGATTTAGTAACATGTGTACGGTGTGGAGGATGGGTGGTCAGGTGACCGCCGGGATGCGGTTACCTTTTAAATTCTGAGCTCAATACTCAAAAAATCAACACGTCAAACTAACTTTAATTAAGAAAATAAGACGGCGCTTAGATTTAGTAACATGTGCACGGTGTGGAGGATGGGTGGTCAGGTGACCGCCGGGATGCGGTTACTTTTTAAATTCTGAGCTCAATTCTCAGAAAATCAACACGTCAAACTAACTTTAATTAAGAAAATAAGACGGCGCTTAGATTTAGTAACATGTGCACGGTGTGGAGGATGGGTGGTCAGGTGACCGCCGGGATGCAGTTACCTTATAAATTCTGAGCTCAATTCTCAGAAAATCAACACGTCAAACTAACTTTAATTAAGAAAATAAGACGGCGCTTAGATTTAGTAACATGTGCACGGTGTGGAGGATGGGTGGTCAGGTGACCGCCGGGATGCGGTTACCTTTTAAATTCTGAGCTCAATACTTAGAAAATCAACACGTCAAACTAACTTTAATTAAGAAAATAAGACGGCGCTTAGATTTAGTAACATGTGCACGGTGTGGAGGATGGGTGGTCAGGTGACCGCCGGGATGCGGTTACCTTATAATTCTGAGCTCAATACTCAAAAAATCATCACGTGAAATTAATAAATAATAATAAAAATTCACAAAATAGTACTTGTTAAATGGATATAAAATTGACAAAGAACTCTAATCTTAAACAGCCTTTCAGCTGGTTAATATTGTTACAAAATAAGTCTAAGTGTGCAACACTCAAATACAAACACACTTGCATACGAATTGGGTATCCGGTGCTGACTCAATTAAGTTCGCAACTGTTTGTCCTAAAATACGTTGCGATAAATACTAACAAGCATGGACTTTGCATATGTATATGTACTTTAGTCATCATTTTTAGGAAGGAAGGGTTTTGAATGTAAATGAATCTTCAACGTGTGCTCATTTCATATGTATTTCTGTTTGTATTTCAATGCTGTACATAGCGGCTTGCGATACTGCTAAAAGGTTGTTAAGTATTGGACTAGGAAATAAGACGGCGCTTAGATTTAGTAACATGTGCACGGTGTGGAGGATGGGTGGTCAGGTGACCGCCGGGATACGGTTACCTTTTAAATTCTGAGCTCAATGCTCAGAAAATCAACACGTCCAACTAACTTTAATTAAGAAAATAAGACGGCGCTTAGATTTAGTAACATGTGCACGGTGTGGAGAATGGGTGGTCAGGTGACCGCCGGGATGCAGTTACCTTATAAATTCTGAGCTCAATTCTCAGAAAATCAACACGTCAAACTAACTTTAATTAAGAAAATAAGACGGCGCTTAGATTTAGTAACATGTGCACGGTGTGGAGGATGGGTGGTCAGGTGACCGCCGGGATGCGGTTACCTTTTAAATTCTGAACTCAATACTTAGAAAATCAACACGTCAAACTAACTTTAATTAAGAAAATAAGACGGCGCTTAGATTTAGTAACATGTGCACGGTGTGGAGGATGGGTGGTCAGGTGACCGCCGGGATGCGGTTACCTTATAATTCTGAGCTCAATACTCAAAAAATCATCACGTGAAATTAATAAATAATAATAAAAATTCACAAAATAGTACTTGTTAAATGGATATAAAATTGACAAAGAACTCTAATATTAAACAGCCTTTCAGCTGGTTAATATTGTTACAAAATAAGTCTAAGTGTGCAACACTCAAATACAAACACACTTGCATACGAATTGGGTATCCGGTGCTGACTCAATTAAGTTCGCAACTGTTTGTCCTAAAATACGTTGCGATAAATACTAACAAGCATGGAATTTGCATATGTATATGTACTTTAGTCATCATTTTTAGGAAGGAAGGGTTTTGAATGTAAATGAATCTTCAACGAGTGCTCATTTCATATGTATTTGTGTTTGTATTTCAATGCTGTAGATAGCGGCTTGAGATACTGCTGAAAGGTTGTTAAGTATTGGACTAGAAAATAAGATTGCGAATAAATTTAGTAACATATGCACGGTGTAGAGGTTAAGTGGTCAGATTACCGCCCGGATGCGGTTACCTTTAAAATTCTGAGCTCAATACTCAGAAAATCAACAAGTCAAACTAACTTTAATTAAGAAAATAAGACGGCGCTTAGATTTAGTAACATGTGCACGGTGTGGAGGATGGGTGGTCAGGTGACCGCCGGGATGCAGTTACCTTATAAATTCTGAGCTCAATTCTCAGAAAATCAACACGTCAAACTAACTTTAATTAAGAAAATAAGACGGCGCTTAGATTTAGTAACATGTGCACGGTGTGGAGGATGGGTGGTCAGGTGACCGCCGGGATGCGGTTACCTTTTAAATTCTGAGCTTAATACTTAGAAAATCAACACGTCAAACTAACTTTAATTAAGAAAATAAGACGGCGCTTAGATTTAGTAACATGTGTACGGTGTGGAGGATGGGTGGTCAGGTGACCGCCGGGATGCGGTTACCTTTTAAATTCTGAGCTCAATACTCAAAAAATCAACACGTCAAACTAACTTTAATTAAGAAAATAAGACGGCGCTTAGATTTAGTAACATGTGCACGGTGTGGAGGATGGGTGGTCAGGTGACCGCCGGGATGCGGTTACCTTATAAATTCTGAGCTCAATGTTCAGAAAATCAACACGTCCAACTAACTTTAATTAAGAAAATAAGACGGCGCTTAGATTTAGTAACATGTGCACGGTGTGGAGGATGGGTGGTCAGGTGACCGCCGGGATGCAGTTACCTTATAAATTCTGAGCTCAATTCTCAGAAAATCAACACGTCAAACTAACTTTAATTAAGAAAATAAGACGGCGCTTAGATTTAGTAACATGTGCACGGTGTGGAGGATGGGTGGTCAGGTGACCGCCGGGATGCGGTTACCTTTTAAATTCTGAGCTCAATACTTAGAAAATCAACACGTCAAACTAACTTTAATTAAGAAAATAAGACGGCGCTTAGATTTAGTAACATGTGCACGGTGTGGAGGATGGGTGGTCAGGTGACCGCCGGGATGCGGTTACCTTTTAAATTCTGAGCTCAATACTTAGAAAATCAACACGTCAAACTAACTTTAATTAAGAAAATAAGACGGCGCTTAGATTTAGTAACATGTGCACGGTGTGGAGGATGGGTGGTCAGGTGACCGCCGGGATGCGGTTACCTTATAATTCTGAGCTCAATACTCAGAAAATCATCACGTGAAATTATAAATAATAATAAAAATTAACAAAATAGTACTTGTTAAATGGATATAAAATTGACAAAGAACTCTAATCTTAAACAGCCTTTCAGCTGGTTAATATTGTTACAAAATAAGTCTAAGTGTGCAACACTCAAATACAAACACACTTGCATACGAATTGGGTATCCGGTGCTGACTCAATTAAGTTCGCAACTGTTTGTCCTAAAATACGTTGCGATAAATACTAACAAGCATGGACTTTGCATATGTATATGTACTTTAGTCATCATTTTTAGGAAGGAAGGGTTTTGAATGTAAATGAATCTTCAACGTGTGCTCATTTCATATGTATTTGTGTTTGTATTTCAATGCTGTACATAGCGGCTTGCGATACTGCTAAAAGGTTGTTAAGTATTGGACTAGGAAATAAGACGGCGCTTAGATTTAGTAACATGTGCACAGTGTGGAGGATGGGTGGTCAGGTGACCGCCGGGATGCGGTTACCATTTAAATTCTGAGCTCAATGCTCAGAAAATCAACACGTCCAACTAACTTTAATTAAGAAAATAAGACGGCGCTTAGATTTAGTAACATGTGCACGGTGTGGAGGATGGGTGGTCAGGTGACCGCCGGGATGCAGTTACCTTATAAATTCTGAGCTCAATTCTCAGAAAATCAACACGTCAAACTAACTTTAATTAAGAAAATAAGACGGCGCTTAGATTTAGTAACATGTGCACGGTGTGGAGGATGGGTGGTCAGGTGACCGCCGGGATGCGGTTACCTTTTAAATTCTGAGCTCAATACTTAGAAAATCAACACGTCAAACTAACTTTAATTAAGAAAATAAGACGGCGCTTAGATTTAGTAACATGTGCACGGTGTGGAGGATGGGTGGTCAGGTGACCGCCGGGATGCGGTTACCTTATAATTCTGAGCTCAATACTCAAAAAATCATCACGTGAAATTAATAAATAATAATAAAAATTCACAAAATAGTACTTGTTAAATGGATATAAAATTGACAAAGAACTCTAATCTTAAACAGCCTTTCAGCTGGTTAATATTGTTACAAAATAAGTCTAAGTGTGCAACACTCAAATACAAACACACTTGCATACGAATTGGGTATCCGGTGCTGACTCAATTAAGTTCGCAACTGTTTGTCCTAAAATACGTTGCTATAAATACTAACAAGCATGGAATTTGCATATGTATATGTACTTTAGTCATCATTTTTAGGAAGGAAGGGTTTTGAATGTAAATGAATCTTCAACGAGTGCTCATTTCATATGTATTTGTGTTTGTATTTCAATGCTGTAGATAGCGGCTTGAGATACTGCTGAAAGGTTGTTAAGTATTGGACTAGAAAATAAGATTGCGAATAAATTTAGTAACATATGCACGGTGTAGAGGTTAAGTGGTCAGATGACCGCCCGGATGCGGTTACCTTTAAAATTCTGAGCTCAATACTCAGAAAATCAACAAGTCAAACTAACTTTAATTAAGAAAATAAGACGGCGCTTAGATTTAGTAACATGTGCACGGTGTGGAGGATGGGTGGTCAGGTGACCGCCGGGATGCAGTTACCTTATAAATTCTGAGCTCAATTCTCAGAAAATCAACACGTCAAACTAACTTTAATTAAGAAAATAAGACGGCGCTTAGATTTAGTAACATGTGCACGGTGTGGAGGATGGGTGGTCAGGTGACCGCCGGGATGCGGTTACCTTTTAAATTCTGAGCTTAATACTTAGAAAATCAACACGTCAAACTAACTTTAATTAAGAAAATAAGACGGCGCTTAGATTTAGTAACATGTGTACGGTGTGGAGGATGGGTGGTCAGGTGACCGCCGGGATGCGGTTACCTTTTAAATTCTGAGCTCAATACTCAAAAAATCAACACGTCAAACTAACTTTAATTAAGAAAATAAGACGGCGCTTAGATTTAGTAACATGTGCACGGTGTGGAGGATGGGTGGTCAGGTGACCGCCGGGATGCGGTTACCTTATAAATTCTGAGCTCAATGTTCAGAAAATCAACACGTCCAACTAACTTTAATTAAGAAAATAAGACGGCGCTTAGATTTAGTAACATGTGCACGGTGTGGAGGATGGGTGGTCAGGTGACCGCCGGGATGCAGTTACCTTATAAATTCTGAGCTCAATTCTCAGAAAATCAACACGTCAAACTAACTTTAATTAAGAAAATAAGACGGCGCTTAGATTTAGTAACATGTGCACGGTGTGGAGGATGGGTGGTCAGGTGACCGCCGGGATGCGGTTACCTTTTAAATTCTGAGCTCAATACTTAGAAAATCAACACGTCAAACTAACTTTAATTAAGAAAATAAGACGGCGCTTAGATTTAGTAACATGTGCACGGTGTGGAGGATGGGTGGTCAGGTGACCGCCGGGATGCGGTTACCTTTTAAATTCTGAGCTCAATACTTAGAAAATCAACACGTCAAACTAACTTTAATTAAGAAAATAAGACGGCGCTTAGATTTAGTAACATGTGCACGGTGTGGAGGATGGGTGGTCAGGTGACCGCCGGGATGCGGTTACCTTATAATTCTGAGCTCAATACTCAGAAAATCATCACGTGAAATTATAAATAATAATAAAAATTAACAAAATAGTACTTGTTAAATGGATATAAAATTGACAAAGAACTCTAATCTTAAACAGCCTTTCAGCTGGTTAATATTGTTACAAAATAAGTCTAAGTGTGCAACACTCAAATACAAACACACTTGCATACGAATTGGGTATCCGGTGCTGACTCAATTAAGTTCGCAACTGTTTGTCCTAAAATACGTTGCGATAAATACTAACAAGCATGGACTTTGCATATGTATATGTACTTTAGTCATCATTTTTAGGAAGGAAGGGTTTTGAATGTAAATGAATCTTCAACGTGTGCTCATTTCATATGTATTTGTGTTTGTATTTCAATGCTGTACATAGCGGCTTGCGATACTGCTAAAAGGTTGTTAAGTATTGGACTAGGAAATAAGACGGCGCTTAGATTTAGTAACATGTGCACAGTGTGGAGGATGGGTGGTCAGGTGACCGCCGGGATGCGGTTACCATTTAAATTCTGAGCTCAATGCTCAGAAAATCAACACGTCCAACTAACTTTAATTAAGAAAATAAGACGGCGCTTAGATTTAGTAACATGTGCACGGTGTGGAGGATGGGTGGTCAGGTGACCGCCGGGATGCAGTTACCTTATAAATTCTGAGCTCAATTCTCAGAAAATCAACACGTCAAACTAACTTTAATTAAGAAAATAAGACGGCGCTTAGATTTAGTAACATGTGCACGGTGTGGAGGATGGGTGGTCAGGTGACCGCCGGGATGCGGTTACCTTTTAAATTCTGAGCTCAATACTTAGAAAATCAACACGTCAAACTAACTTTAATTAAGAAAATAAGACGGCGCTTAGATTTAGTAACATGTGCACGGTGTGGAGGATGGGTGGTCAGGTGACCGCCGGGATGCGGTTACCTTATAATTCTGAGCTCAATACTCAAAAAATCATCACGTGAAATTAATAAATAATAATAAAAATTCACAAAATAGTACTTGTTAAATGGATATAAAATTGACAAAGAACTCTAATCTTAAACAGCCTTTCAGCTGGTTAATATTGTTACAAAATAAGTCTAAGTGTGCAACACTCAAATACAAACACACTTGCATACGAATTGGGTATCCGGTGCTGACTCAATTAAGTTCGCAACTGTTTGTCCTAAAATACGTTGCTATAAATACTAACAAGCATGGAATTTGCATATGTATATGTACTTTAGTCATCATTTTTAGGAAGGAAGGGTTTTGAATGTAAATGAATCTTCAACGAGTGCTCATTTCATATGTATTTGTGTTTGTATTTCAATGCTGTAGATAGCGGCTTGAGATACTGCTGAAAGGTTGTTAAGTATTGGACTAGAAAATAAGATTGCGAATAAATTTAGTAACATATGCACGGTGTAGAGGTTAAGTGGTCAGATGACCGCCCGGATGCGGTTACCTTTAAAATTCTGAGCTCAATACTCAGAAAATCAACAAGTCAAACTAACTTTAATTAAGAAAATAAGACGGCGCTTAGATTTAGTAACATGTGCACGGTGTGGAGGATGGGTGGTCAGGTGACCGCCGGGATGCAGTTACCTTATAAATTCTGAGCTCAATTCTCAGAAAATCAACACGTCAAACTAACTTTAATTAAGAAAATAAGACGGCGCTTAGATTTAGTAACATGTGCACGGTGTGGAGGATGGGTGGTCAGGTGACCGCCGGGATGCGGTTACCTTTTAAATTCTGAGCTCAATACTTAGAAAATCAACACGTCAAACTAACTTTAATTAAGAAAATAAGACGGCGCTTAGATTTAGTAACATGTGTACGGTGTGGAGGATGGGTGGTCAGGTGACCGCCGGGATGCGGTTACCTTTTAAATTCTGAGCTCAATACTCAAAAAATCAACACGTCAAACTAACTTTAATTAAGAAAATAAGACGGCGCTTAGATTTAGTAACATGTGCACGGTGTGGAGGATGGGTGGTCAGGTGACCGCCGGGATGCGGTTACCTTTTAAATTCTGAGCTCAATGTTCAGAAAATCAACACGTCCAACTAACTTTAATTAAGAAAATAAGACGGCGCTTAGATTTAGTAACATGTGCACGGTGTGGAGGATGGGTGGTCAGGTGACCGCCGGGATGCAGTTACCTTATAAATTCTAAACTCAATTCTCAGAAAATCAACACGTCAAACTAACTTTAATTAAGAAAATAAGACGGCGCTTAGATTTAGTAACATGTGCACGGTGTGGAGGATGGGTGGTCAGCTGACCGCCGGGATGCGGTTACCTTTTAAATTCTGAGCTCAATACTTAGAAAATCAACACGTCAAACTAACTTTAATTAAGAAAATAAGACGGCGCTTAGATTTAGTAACATGTGCACGGTGTGGAGGATGGGTGGTCAGGTGACCGCCGGGATGCGGTTACCTTATAATTCTGAGCTCAATACTCAGAAAATCATCACGTGAAATTATAAATAATAATAAAAATTAACAAAATAGTACTTGTTAAATGGATATAAAATTGACAAAGAACTCTAATCTTAAACAGCCTTTCAGCTGGTTAATATTGTTACAAAATAAGTCTAAGTGTGCAACACTCAAATACAAACACACTTGCATACGAATTGGGTATCCGGTGCTGACTCAATTAAGTTCGCAACTGTTTGTCCTAAAATACGTTGCGATAAATACTAACAAGCATGGACTTTGCATATGTATATGTACTTTAGTCATCATTTTTAGGAAGGAAGGGTTTTGAATGTAAATGAATCTTCAACGTGTGCTCATTTCATATGTATTTGTGTTTGTATTTCAATGCTGTACATAGCGGCTTGCGATACTGCTAAAAGGTTGTTAAGTATTGGACTAGGAAATAAGACGGCGCTTAGATTTAGTAACATGTGCACGGTGTGGAGGATGGGTGGTCAGGTGACCGCCGGGATGCGGTTACCTTTTAAATTCTGAGCTCAATGCTCAGAAAATCAACACGTCCAACTAACTTTAATTAAGAAAATAAGACGGCGCTTAGATTTAGTAACATGTGCACGGTGTGGAGGATGGGTGGTCAGGTGACCGCCGGGATGCAGTTACCTTATAAATTCTGAGCTCAATTCTCAGAAAATCAACACGTCAAACTAACTTTAATTAAGAAAATAAGACGGCGCTTAGATTTAGTAACATGTGCACGTTGTGGAGGATGGGTGGTCAGGTGACCGCCGGGATGCGCTTACCTTTTAAATTCTGAGCTTAATACTTAGAAAATCAACACGTCAAACTAACTTTAATTAAGAAAATAAGACGGCGCTTAGATTTAGTAACATGTGTACGGTGTGGAGGATGGGTGGTCAGGTGACCGCCGGGATGCGGTTACCTTTTAAATTCTGAGCTCAATACTCAAAAAATCAACACGTCAAACTAACTTTAATTAAGAAAATAAGACGGCGCTTAGATTTAGTAACATGTGCACGGTGTGGAGGATGGGTGGTCAGGTGACCGCCGGGATGCGGTTACCTTTTAAATTCTGAGCTCAATGTTCAGAAAATCAACACGTCCAACTAACTTTAATTAAGAAAATAAGACGGCGCTTAGATTTAGTAACATGTGCACGGTGTGGAGGATGGGTGGTCAGGTGACCGCCGGGATGCAGTTACCTTATAAATTCTGAGCTCAATTCTCAGAAAATCAACACGTCAAACTAACTTTAATTAAGAAAATAAGACGGCGCTTAGATTTAGTAACATGTGCACGGTGTGGAGGATGGGTGGTCAGGTGACCGCCGGGATGCGGTTACCTTTTAAATTCTGAGCTCAATACTTAGAAAATCAACACGTCAAACTAACTTTAATTAAGAAAATAAGACGGCGCTTAGATTTAGTAACATGTGCACGGTGTGGAGGATGGGTGGTCAGGTGACCGCCGGGATGCGGTTACCTTTTAAATTCTGAGCTCAATACTTAGAAAATCAACACGTCAAACTAACTTTAATTAAGAAAATAAGACGGCGCTTAGATTTAGTAACATGTGCACGGTGTGGAGGATGGGTGGTCAGGTGACCGCCGGGATGCGGTTACCTTATAATTCTGAGCTCAATACTCAGAAAATCATCACGTGAAATTATAAATAATAATAAAAATTAACAAAATAGTACTTGTTAAATGGATATAAAATTGACAAAGAACTCTAATCTTAAACAGCCTTTCAGCTGGTTAATATTGTTACAAAATAAGTCTAAGTGTGCAACACTCAAATACAAACACACTTGCATACGAATTGGGTATCCGGTGCTGACTCAATTAAGTTCGCAACTGTTTGTCCTAAAATACGTTGCGATAAATACTAACAAGCATGGACTTTGCATATGTATATGTACTTTAGTCATCATTTTTAGGAAGGAAGGGTTTTGAATGTAAATGAATCTTCAACGTGTGCTCATTTCATATGTATTTGTGTTTGTATTTCAATGCTGTACATAGCGGCTTGCGATACTGCTAAAAGGTTGTTAAGTATTGGACTAGGAAATAAGACGGCGCTTAGATTTAGTAACATGTGCACGGTGTGGAGGATGGGTGGTCAGGTGACCGCCGGGATGCGGTTACCTTTTAAATTCTGAGCTCAATGCTCAGAAAATCAACACGTCCAACTAACTTTAATTAAGAAAATAAGACGGCGCTTAGATTTAGTAACATGTGCACGGTGTGGAGGATGGGTGGTCAGGTGACCGCCGGGATGCAGTTACCTTATAAATTCTGAGCTCAATTCTCAGAAAATCAACACGTCAAACTAACTTTAATTAGGAAAATAAGACGGCGCTTAGATTTAGTAACATGTGCACGGTGTGGAGGATGGGTGGTCAGGTGACCGCCGGGATGCGGTTACCTTTTAAATTCTGAGCTCAATACTTAGAAAATCAACACGTCAAACTAACTTTAATTAAGAAAATAAGACGGCGCTTAGATTTAGTAACATGTGCACGGTGTGGAGGATGGGTGGTCAGGTGACCGCCGGGATGCGGTTACCTTATAATTCTGAGCTCAATACTCAAAAAATCATCACGTGAAATTAATAAATAATAATAAAAATTCACAAAATAGTACTTGTTAAATGGATATAAAATTGACAAAGAACTCTAATCTTAAACAGCCTTTCAGCTGGTTAATATTGTTACAAAATAAGTCTAAGTGTGCAACACTCAAATACAAACACACTTGCATACGAATTGGGTATCCGGTGCTGACTCAATTAAGTTCGCAACTGTTTGTCCTAAAATACGTTGCGATAAATACTAACAAGCATGGAATTTGCATATGTATATGTACTTTAGTCATCATTTTTAGGAAGGAAGGGTTTTGAATGTAAATGAATCTTCAACGAGTGCTCATTTCATATGTATTTGTGTTTGTATTTCAATGCTGTAGATAGCGGCTTTAGATACTGCTGAAAGGTTGTTAAGTATTGGACTAGAAAATAAGATTGCGAATAAATTTAGTAACATATGCACGGTGTAGAGGTTAAGTGGTCAGATGACCGCCCGGATGCGGTTACCTTTAAAATTCTGAGCTCAATACTCAGAAAATCAACAAGTCAAACTAACTTTAATTAAGAAAATAAGACGGCGCTTAGATTTAGTAACATGTGTACGGTGTGGAGGATGGGTGGTCAGGTGACCGCCGGGATGCGGTTACCTTTTAAATTCTGAGCTCAATACTCAAAAAATCAACACGTCAAACTAACTTTAAATAAGAAAATAAGACGGCGCTTAGATTTAGTAACATGTGCACGGTGTGGAGGAGGGTGGTCAGGTGACCGCCGGGATGCGGTTACCTTTTAAATTCTGAGCTCAATGTTCAGAAAATCAACACGTCCAACTAACTTTAATTAAGAAAATAAGACGGCGCTTAGATTTAGTAACATGTGCACGGTGTGGAGGATAGGTGGTCAGGTGACCGCCGGGATGCAGTTACCTTATAAATTCTGAGCTCAATTCTCAGAAAATCAACACGTCAAACTAACTTTAATTAAGAAAATAAGACGGCGCTTAGATTTAGGAACATGTGCACGGTGTGGAGGATGGGTGGTCAGGTGACCGCCGGGATGCGGTTACCTTTTAAATTCTGAGCTCAATACTTAGAAAATCAACACGTCAAACTAACTTTAATTAAGAAAATAAGACGCCGCTTAGATTTAGTAACATGTGCACGGTGTGGAGGATGGGTGGTCAGGTGACCGCCGGGATGCGGTTACCTTTTAAATTCTGAGCTCAATGCTCAGAAAATCAACACGTCCAACTAACTTTAATTAAGAAAATAAGACGGCGCTTAGATTTAGTAACATGTGCACGGTGTGGAGGATGGGTGGTCAGGTGACCGCCGGGATGCAGTTACCTTATAAATTCTGAGCTCAATTCTCAGAAAATCAACACGTCAAACTAACTTTAATTAAGAAAATAAGACGGCGCTTAGATTTAGTAACATGTGCACGGTGTGGAGGATGGGTGGTCAGGTGACCGCCGGGATGCGGTTACCTTATAATTCTGAGCTCAATACTCAAAAAATCATCACGTGAAATTAATAAATAATAATCAAAATTCACAAAATAGTACTTGTTAAATGGATATAAAATTGACAAAGAACTCTAATCTTAAACAGCCTTTCAGCTGGTTAATATTGTTACAAAATAAGTCTAAGTGTGCAACACTCAAATACAAACACACTTGCATACGAATTGGGTATCCGGTGCTGACTCAATTAAGTTCGCAACTGTTTGTCCTAAAATACGTTGCGATAAATACTAACAAGCATGGAATTTGCATATGTATATGTACTTTAGTCATCATTTTTAGGAAGGAAGGGTTTTGAATGTAAATGAATCTTCAACGAGTGCTCATTTCATATGTATTTGTGTTTGTATTTCAATGCTGTAGATAGCGGCTTGAGATACTGCTGAAAGGTTGTTAAGTATTGGACTAGAAAATAAGATTGCGAATAAATTTAGTAACATATGCACGGTGTAGAGGTTAAGTGGTCAGATGACCGCCCGGATGCGGTTACCTTTAAAATTCTGAGCTCAATACTCAGAAAATCAACAAGTCAAACTAACTTTAATTAAGAAAATAAGACGGCGCTTAGATTTAGTAACATGTGCACGGTGTGGAGGATGGGTGGTCAGGTGACCGCCGGGATGCAGTTACCTTATAAATTCTGAGCTCAATTCTCAGAAAATCAACACGTCAAACTAACTTTAATTAAGAAAATAAGACGGCGCTTAGATTTAGTAACATGTGCACGGTGTGGAGGATGGGTGGTCAGGTGACCGCCGGGATGCGGTTACCTTTTAAATTCTGAGCTCAATACTTAGAAAATCAACACGTCAAACTAACTTTAATTAAGAAAATAAGACGGCGCTTAGATTTAGTAACATGTGTACGGTGTGGAGGATGGGTGGTCAGGTGACCGCCGGGATGCGGTTACCTTTTAAATTCTGAGCTCAATACTCAAAAAATCAACACGTCAAACTAACTTTAATTAGGAAAATAAGACGGCGCTTAGATTTAGTAACATGTGCACGGTGTGGAGGATGGGTGGTCAGGTGACCGCCGGGATGCGGTTACCTTTTAAATTCTGAGCTTAATGTTCAGAAAATCAACACGTCCAACTAACTTTAATTAAGAAAATAAGACGGCGCTTAGATTTAGTAACATGTGCACGGTATGGAGGATGGGTGGTCAGGTGACCGCCGGGATGCAGTTACCTTATAAATTCTGAGCTCAATTCTCAGAAAATCAACACGTCAAACTAACTTTAATTAAGAAAATAAGACGGCGCTTAGATTTAGGAACATGTGCACGGTGTGGAGGATGGGTGGTCAGGTGACCGCCGGGATGCGGTTACCTTTTAAATTCTGAGCTCAATACTTAGAAAATCAACACGTCAAACTAACTTTAATTAAGAAAATAAGACGGCGCTTAGATTTAGTAACATGTGCACGGTGTGGAGGATGGGTGGTCAGGTGACCGCCGGGATGCGGTTACCTTATAATTCTGAGCTCAATACTCAGAAAATCATTACGTGAAATTATAAATAATAATAAAAATTAACAAAATAGTACTTATTAAATGGATATAAAATTGACAAAGAACTCTAATCTTAAACAGCCTTTCAGCTGGTTAATATTGTTACAAAATAAGTCTAAGTGTGCAACACTCAAATACAAACACACTTGCATACGAATTGGGTATCCGGTGCTGACTCAATTAAGTTCGCAACTGTTTGTCCTAAAATACGTTGCGATAAATACTAACAAGCATGGACTTTGCATATGTATATGTACTTTAGTCATCATTTTTAGGAAGGAAGGGTTTTGAATGTAAATGAATCTTCAACGTGTGCTCATTTCATATGTATTTGTGTTTGTATTTCAATGCTGTACATAGCGGCTTGCGATACTGCTAAAAGGTTGTTAAGTATTGGACTAGGAAATAAGACGGCGCTTAGATTTAGTAACATGTGCACGGTGTGGAGGATGGGTGGTCAGGTGACCGCCGGGATGCGGTTACCTTTTAAATTCTTAGCTCAATGCTCAGAAAATCAACACGTCCAACTAACTTTAATTAAGAAAATAAGACGGCGCTTAGATTTAGTAACATGTGCACGATGTGGAGGATGGGTGGTCAGGTGACCGCCGGGATGCAGTTACCTTATAAATTCTGAGCTCAATTCTCAGAAAATCAACACGTCAAACTAACTTTAATTAGGAAAATAAGACGGCGCTTAGATTTAGTAACATGTGCACGGTGTGGAGGATGGGTGGTCAGGTGACCGCCGGGATGCGGTTACCTTTTAAATTCTGAGCTCAATGTTCAGAAAATCAACACGTCCAACTAACTTTAATTAAAAAAATAAGACGGCGCTTAGATTTAGTAACATGTGCACGGTGTGGAGGATGGGTGGTCGGGTGACCGCCGGGATGCAGTTACCTTATAAATTCTGAGCTCAATTCTCAGAAAATCAACACGTCAAACTAACTTTAATTAAGAAAATAAGACGGCGCTTAGATTTAGTAACATGTGCACGGTGTGGAGGATGGGTGGTCAGGTGACCGCCGGGATGCGGTTACCTTTTAAATTCTGAGCTCAATACTTAGAAAATCAACACGTCAAACTAACTTTAATTAAGAAAATAAGACGGCGCTTAGATTTAGTAACATGTGCACGGTGTGGAGGATGGGTGGTCAGGTGACCGCCGGGATGCGGTTACCTTATAATTCTGAGCTCAATACTCAAAAAATCATCACGTGAAATTAATAAATAATAATAAAAATTCACAAAATAGTACTTGTTAAATGGATATAAAATTGACAAAGAACTCTAATCTTAAACAGCCTTTCAGCTGGTTAATATTGTTACAAAATAAGTCTAAGTGTGCAACACTCAAATACAAACACACTTGCATACGAATTGGGTATCCGGTGCTGACTCAATTAAGTTCGCAACTGTTTGTCCTAAAATACGTTGCGATAAAAATACTAACAAGCATGGACTTTGCATATGTATATGTACTTTAGTCATCATTTTTAGGAAGGAAGGGTTTTGAATGTAAATGAATCTTCAACGTGTGCTCATTTCATATGTATTTGTGTTTGTATTTCAATGCTGTACATAGCGGCTTGCGATACTGCTAAAAGGTTGTTAAGTATTGGACTAGGAAATAAGACGGCGCTTAGATTTAGTAACATGTGCACGGTGTGGAGGATGGGTGGTCAGGTGACCGCCGGGATGCGGTTACCTTTTAAATTCTGAGCTCAATGCTCAGAAAATCAACACGTCCAACTAACTTTAATTAAGAAAATAAGACGGCGCTTAGATTTAGTAACATGTGCACGGTGTGGAGGATGGGTGGTCAGGTGACCGCCGGGATGCAGTTACCTTATAAATTCTGAGCTCAATTCTCAGAAAATCAACACGTCAAACTAACTTTAATTAGGAAAATAAGACGGCGCTTAGATTTAGTAACATGTGCACGGTGTGGAGGATGGGTGGTCAGGTGACCGCCGGGATGCGGTTACCTTTTAAATTCTGAGCTCAATACTTAGAAAATCAACACGTCAAACTAACTTTAATTAAGAAAATAAGACGGCGCTTAGATTTAGTAACATGTGCACGGTGTGGAGGATGGGTGGTCAGGTGACCGCCGGGATGCGGTTACCTTATAATTCTGAGCTCAATACTCAAAAAATCATCACGTGAAATTAATAAATAATAATAAAAATTCACAAAATAGTACTTGTTAAATGGATATAAAATTGACAAAGAACTCTAATCTTAAACAGCCTTTCAGCTGGTTAATATTGTTACAAAATAAGTCTAAGTGTGCAACACTCAAATACAAACACACTTGCATACGAATTGGGTATCCGGTGCTGACTCAATTAAGTTCGCAACTGTTTGTCCTAAAATACGTTGCGATAAATACTAACAAGCATGGAATTTGCATATGTATATGTACTTTAGTCATCATTTTTAGGAAGGAAGGGTTTTGAATGTAAATGAATCTTCAACGAGTGCTCATTTCATATGTATTTGTGTTTGTATTTCAATGCTGTAGATAGCGGCTTGAGATACTGCTGAAAGGTTGTTAAGTATTGGACTAGAAAATAAGATTGCGAATAAATTTAGTAACATATGCACGGTGTAGAGGTTAAGTGGTCAGATGACCGCCCGGATGCGGTTACCTTTAAAATTCTGAGCTCAATACTCAGAAAATCAACAAGTCAAACTAACTTTAATTAAGAAAATAAGACGGCGCTTAGATTTAGTAACATGTGTACGGTGTGGAGGATGGGTGGTCAGGTGACCGCCGGGATGCGGTTACCTTTTAAATTCTGAGCTCAATACTCAAAAAATCAACACGTCAAACTAACTTTAAATAAGAAAATAAGACGGCGCTTAGATTTAGTAACATGTGCACGGTGTGGAGGATGGGTGGTCAGGTGACCGCCGGGATGCGGTTACCTTTTAAATTCTGAGCTCAATGTTCAGAAAATCAACACGTCCAACTAACTTTAATTAAGAAAATAAGACGGCGCTTAGATTTAGTAACATGTGCACGGTGTGGAGGATGGGTGGTCAGGTGACCGCCGGGATGCAGGTACCTTATAAATTCTGAGCTCAATTCTCAGAAAATCAACACGTCAAACTAACTTTAATTAAGAAAATAAGACGGCGCTTAGATTTAGGAACATGTGCACGGTGTGGAGGATGGGTGGTCAGGTGACCGCCGGGATGCGGTTACCTTTTAAATTCTGAGCTCAATACTTAGAAAATCAACACGTCAAACTAACTTTAATTAAGAAAATAAGACGGCGCTTAGATTTAGTAACATGTGCACGGTGTGGAGGATGGGTGGTCAGGTGACCGCCGGGATGCGGTTACCTTTTAAATTCTGAGCTCAATGCTCAGAAAATCAACACGTCCAACTAACTTTAATTAAGAAAATAAGACGGCGCTTAGATTTAGTAACATGTGCACGGTGTGGAGGATGGGTGGTCAGGTGACCGCCGGGATGCAGTTACCTTATAAATTCTGAGCTCAATTCTCAGAAAATCAACACGTCAAACTAACTTTAATTAAGAAAATAAGACAGCGCTTAGATTTAGTAACATGTGCACGGTGTGGAGGATGGGTGGTCAGGTGACCGCCGGGATGCGGTTACCTTATAATTCTGAGCTCAATACTCAAAAAATCATCACGTGAAATTAATAAATAATAATAAAAATTCACAAAATAGTACTTGTTAAATGGATATAAAATTGACAAAGAACTCTAATCTTAAACAGCCTTTCAGCTGGTTAATATTGTTACAAAATAAGTCTAAGTGTGCAACACTCAAATACAAACACACTTGCATTCGAATTGGGTATCCGGTGCTGACTCAATTAAGTTCGCAACTGTTTGTCCTAAAATACGTTGCGATAAATACTAACAAGCATGGAATTTGCATATGTATATGTACTTTAGTCATCATTTTTAGGAAGGAAGGGTTTTGAATGTAAATGAATCTTCAACGAGTGCTCATTTCATATGTATTTGTGTTTGTATTTCAATGCTGTAGATAGCGGCTTGAGATACTGCTGAAAGGTTGTTAAGTATTGGACTAGAAAATAAGATTGCGAATAAATTTAGTAACATATGCACGGTGTAGAGGTTAAGTGGTCAGATGACCGCCCGGATGCGGTTACCTTTAAAATTCTGAGCTCAATACTCAGAAAATCAACAAGTCAAACTAACTTTAATTAAGAAAATAAGACGGCGCTTAGATTTAGTAACATGTGCACGGTGTGGAGGATGGGTGGTCAGGTGACCGCCGGGATGCAGTTACCTTATAAATTCTGAGCTCAATTCTCAGAAAATCAACACGTCAAACTAACTTTAATTAAGAAAATAAGACGGCGCTTAGATTTAGTAACATGTGCACGGTGTGGAGGATGGGTGGTCAGGTGACCGCCGGGATGCGGTTACCTTTTAAATTCTGAGCTTAATACTTAGAAAATCAACACGTCAAACTAACTTTAATTAAGAAAATAAGACGGCGCTTAGATTTAGTAACATGTGTACGGTGTGGAGGATGGGTGGTCAGGTGACCGCCGGGATGCGGTTACCTTTTAAATTCTGAGCTCAATACTCAAAAAATCAACACGTCAAACTAACTTTAATTAGGAAAATAATACGGCGCTTAGATTTAGTAACATGTGCACGGTGTGGAGGATGGGTGGTCAGGTGACCGCCGGGATGCGGTTACCTTTTAAATTCTGAGCTTAATGTTCAGAAAATCAACACGTCCAACTAACTTTAATTAAGAAAATAAGACGGCGCTTAGATTTAGTAACATGTGCACGGTGTGGAGGATGGGTGGTCAGGTGACCGCCGGGATGCAGTTACCTTATAAATTCTGAGCTCAATTCTCAGAAAATCAACACGTCAAACTAACTTTAATTAAGAAAATAAGACGGCGCTTAGATTTAGTAACATGTGCACGGTGTGGAGGATGGGTGGTCAGGTGACCGCCGGGATGCGGTTACCTTTTAAATTCTGAGCTCAATACTTAGAAAATCAACACGTCAAACTAACTTTAATTAAGAAAATAAGACGGCGCTTAGATTTAGTAACATGTGCACGGTGTGGAGGATGGGTGGTCAGGTGACCGCCGGGATGCGGTTACCTTATAATTCTGAGCTCAATACTCAGAAAATCATTACGTGAAATTATAAATAATAATAAAAATTAACAAAATAGTACTTATTAAATGGATATAAAATTGACAAAGAACTCTAATCTTAAACAGCCTTTCAGCTGGTTAATATTGTTACAAAATAAGTCTAAGTGTGCAACACTCAAATACAAACACACTTGCATACGAATTGGGTATCCGGTGCTGACTCAATTAAGTTCGCAACTGTTTGTCCTAAAATACGTTGCGATAAATACTAACAAGCATGGACTTTGCATATGTATATGTACTTTAGTCATCATTTTTAGGAAGGAAGGGTTTTGAATGTAAATGAATCTTCAACGTGTGCTCATTTCATATGTATTTGTGTTTGTATTTCAATGCTGTACATAGCGGCTTGCGATACTGCTAAAAGGTTGTTAAGTATTGGACTAGGAAATAAGACGGCGCTTAGATTTAGTAACATGTGCACGGTGTGGAGGATGGGTGGTCAGGTGACCGCCGGGATGCGGTTACCTTTTAAATTCTTAGCTCAATGCTCAGAAAATCAACACGTCCAACTAACTTTAATTAAGAAAATAAGACGGCGCTTAGATTTAGTAACATGTGCACGATGTGGAGGATGGGTGGTCAGGTGACCGCCGGGATGCAGTTACCTTATAAATTCTGAGCTCAATTCTCAGAAAATCAACACGTCAAACTAACTTTAATTAAGAAAATAAGACGGCGCTTAGATTTAGTAACATGTGCACGGTGTGGAGGATGCGTGGTCAGGTGACCGCCGGGATGCGGTTACCTTTTAAATTCTGAGCTCAATACTTAGAAAATCAACACGTCAAACTAACTTTAATTAAGAAAATAAGACGGCGCTTAGATTTAGTAACATGTGCACGGTGTGGAGGATGGGTGGTCAGGTGACCGCCGGGATGCGGTTACCTTATAATTCTGAGCTCAATACTCAAAAAATCATCACGTGAAATTAATAAATAATAATAAAAATTCACAAAATAGTACTTGTTAAATGGATATAAAATTGACAAAGAACTCTAATCTTAAACAGCCTTTCAGCTGGTTAATATTGTTACAAAATAAGTCTAAGTGTGCAACACTCAAATACAAACACACTTGCATACGAATTGGGTATCCGGTGCTGACTCAATTCAGTTCGCAACTGTTTGTCCTAAAATACGTTGCGATAAATACTAACAAGCATGGACTTTGCATATGTATATGTACTTTAGTCATCATTTTTAGGAAGGAAGGGTTTTGAATGTAAATGAATCTTCAACGAGTGCTCATTTCATATGTATTTGTGTTTGTATTTCAATGCTGTAGATATCGGCTTGCGATACTGCTGAAAGGTTGTTAAGTATTGGACTAGAAAATAAGATTGCGAATAAATTTAGTAACATATGCACGGTGTAGAGGTTAAGTGGTCAGATGACCGCCCGGATGCGGTTACCTTTAACATTCTGAGCTCAATACTCAGAAAATCAACAAGTCAAACTAACTTTAATTAAGAAAATAAGACGGCGCTTAGATTTAGTAACATGTGCACGGTGTGGAGGATGGGTGGTCAGGTGACCGCCGGGATGCGGTTACCTTTTAAATTCTGAGCTCAATACTCAAAAAATCAACACGTCAAACTAACTTTAATTAAGAAAATAAGACGGCGCTTAGATTTAGTAACATGTGCACGGTGTGGAAGATGGGTGGTCAGGTGACCGCCGGGATGCGGTTTCCTTTTAAATTCTGAGCTCAATGCTCAGAAAATCAACACGTCAAACTAACTTTAATTAAGAAAATAAGACGGCGCTTAGATTTAGTAACATGTGCACGGTGTGGAGGATGGGTGGTCAGGTGACCGCCGGGATGCAGTTACCTTATAAATTCTGAGCTCAATTCTCAGAAAATAAACACGTCAAACTAACTTTAATTAAGAAAATAAGACGGCGCTTAGATTTAGTAACATGTGCACGGTGTGGAGGATGGGTGGTCAGGTGACCGCCGGGATGCGGTTACCTTTTAAATTCTGAGCTCAATACTTAGAAAATCAACACGTCAAACTAACTTTAATTAAGAAAATAAGACGGCGCTTAGATTTAGTAACATGTGCACGGTGTGGAGGATGGGTGGTCAGGTGACCGCCGGGATGCGGTTACCTTATAATTCTGAGCTCAATACTCAAAAAATCATCACGTGAAATTAATAAATAATAATAAAAATTCACAAAATAGTACTTGTTAAATGGATATAAAATTGACAAAGAACTCTAATCTTAAACAGCCTTTCAGCTGGTTAATATTGTTACAAAATAAGTCTAAGTGTGCAACACTCAAATACAAACACACTTGCATACGAATTGGGTATCCGGTGCTGACTCAATTAAGTTCGCAACTGTTTGTCCTAAAATACGTTGCGATAAATACTAACAAGCATGGAATTTGCATATGTATATGTACTTTAGTCATCATTTTTAGGAAGGAAGGGTTTTGAATGTAAATGAATCTTCAACGAGTGCTCATTTCATATGTATTTGTGTTTGTATTTCAATGCTGTAGATAGCGGCTTGAGATACTGCTGAAAGGTTGTTAAGTATTGGACTAGAAAATAAGATTGCGAATAAATTTAGTAACATATGCACGGTGTAGAGGTTAAGTGGTCAGATGACCGCCCGGATGCGGTTACCTTTAAAATTCTGAGCTCAATACTCAGAAAATCAACAAGTCAAACTAACTTTAATTAAGAAAATAAGACGGCGCTTAGATTTAGTAACATGTGCACGGTGTGGAGGATGGGTGGTCAGGTGACCGCCGGGATGCAGTTACCTTATAAATTCTGAGCTCAATTCTCAGAAAATCAACACGTCAAACTAACTTTAATTAAGAAAATAAGACGGCGCTTAGATTTAGTAACATGTGCACGGTGTGGAGGATGGGTGGTCAGGTGACCGCCGGGATGCGGTTACCTTTTAAATTCTGAGCTCAATACTTAGAAAATCAACACGTCAAACTAACTTTAATTAAGAAAATAAGACGGCGCTTAGATTTAGTAACATGTGCACGGTGTGGAGGATGGGTGGTCAGGTGACCGCCGGGATGCGGTTACCTTTTAAATTCTGAGCTCAATACTCAAAAAATCAACACGTCAAACTAACTTTAATTAAGAAAATAAGACGGCGCTTAGATTTAGTAACATGTGCACGGTGTGGAGGATGGGTGGTCAGGTGACCGCCGGGATGCGGTTACCTTTTAAATTCTGAGCTCAATGCTCAGAAAATCAACACGTCCAACTAACTTTAATTAAGAAAATAAGACGGCGCTTAGATTTAGTAACATGTGCACGGTGTGGAGGATGGGTGGTCAGGTGACCGCCGGGATGCAGTTACCTTTTAAATTCTGAGCTCAATTCTCAGAAAATCAACACGTCAAACTAACTTTAATTAAGAAAATAAGACGGCGCTTAGATTTAGTAACATGTGCACGGTGTGGAAAATGGGTGGTCAGGTGACCGCCGGGATGCGGTTACCTTTTAAATTCTGAGCTCAATACTTAGAAAATCAACACGTCAAACTAACTTTAATTAAGAAAATAAGACGGCGCTTAGATTTAGTAACATGTGCACGGTGTGGAGGATGGGTGGTCAGGTGACCGCCGGGATGCGGTTACCTTATAATTCTGAGCTCAATACTCAGAAAATCATCACGTGAAATTATAAATAATAATAAAAATTAACAAAATAGTACTTGTTAAATGGATATAAAATTGACAAAGAACTCTAATCTTAAACAGCCTTTCAGCTGGTTAATATTGTTACAAAATAAGTCTAAGTGTGCAACACTCAAATACAAACACACTTGCATACGAATTGGGTATCCGGTGCTGACTCAATTAAGTTCGCAACTGTTTGTCCTAAAATACGTTGCGATAAATACTAACAAGCATGGAATTTGCATATGTATATGTACTTTAGTCATCATTTTTAGGAAGGAAGGGTTTTGAATGTAAATGAATCTTCAACGAGTGCTCATTTCATATGTATTTGTGTTTGTATTTCAATGCTGTACATAGCGGCTTGCGATACTGCTAAAAGGTTGTTAAGTATTGGACTAGGAAATTAGACGGCGCTTAAATTTAGTAACATGTGCACGGTGTGGAGGATGGGTAGTCAGGTGACCGCCGGGATGCGGTTACCTTTTAAATTCTGAGCTCAATGCTCAGAAAATCAACACGTCCAACTAACTTTAATTAAGAAAATAAGACGGCGCTTAGATTTAGTAACATGTGCACGGTGTGGAGGATGGGTGGTCAGGTGACCGCCGGGATGCAGTTACCTTATAAATTCTGAGCTCAATTCTCAGAAAATCAACACGTCAAACTAACTTTAATTAAGAAAATAAGACGGCGCTTAGATTTAGTAACATGTGCACGGTGTGGAGGATGGGTGGTCAGGTGACCGCCGGGATGCGGTTACCTTTTAAATTCTGAGCTCAATACTTAGAAAATCAACACGTCAAACTAACTTTAATTAAGAAAATAAGACGGCGCTTAGATTTAGTAACATGTGCACGGTGTGGAGGATGGGTGGACAGGTGACCGCCGGGATGCGGTTACCTTATAATTCTGAGCTCAATACTCAGAAAATCATCACGTGAAATTAATAAATAATAATAAAAATTCACAAAATAGTACTTGTTAAATGGATATAAAATTGACAAAGAACTCTAATCTTAAACAGCCTTTCAGCTGGTTAATATTGTTACAAAATAAGTCTAAGTGTGCAACACTCAAATACAAACACACTTGCATACGAATTGGGTATCCGGTGCTGACTCAATTAAGTTCGCAACTGTTTGTCCTAAAATACGTTGCGATAAATACTAACAAGCATGGACTTTGCATATGTATATGTACTTTAGTCATCATTTTTAGGAAGGAAGGGTTTTGAATGTAAATGAATCTTCAACGAGTGCTCATTTCATATGTATTTGTGTTTGTATTTCAATGCTGTAGATATCGGCTTGCGATACTGCTGAAAGGTTGTTAAGTATTGGACTAGAAAATAAGATTGCGAATAAATTTAGTAACATATGCACGGTGTAGAGGTTAAGTGGTCAGATGACCGCCCGGATGCGGTTACCTTTAAAATTCTGAGCTCAATACTCAGAAAATCAACAAGTCAAACTAACTTAAATTAAGAAAATAAGACGGCGCTTAGATTTAGTAACATGTGCACGGTGTGGAGGATGGGTGGTCAGGTGACCGCCGGGATGCGGTTACCTTTTAAATTCTGAGCTCAATACTCAAAAAATCAACACGTCAAACTAACTTTAATTAAGAAAATAAGACGGCGCTTAGATTTAGTAACATGTGCACGGTGTGGAAGATGGGTGGTCAGGTGACCGCCGGGATGCGGTTTCCTTTTAAATTCTGAGCTCAATGCTCAGAAAATCAACACGTCCAACTAACTTTAATTAAGAAAATAAGACGGCGCTTAGATTTAGTAACATGTGCACGGTGTGGAGGATGGGTGGTCAGGTGACCGCCGGGATGCAGTTACCTTATAAATTCTGAGCTCAATTCTCAGAAAATAAACACGTCAAACTAACTTTAATTAAGAAAATAAGACGGCGCTTAGATTTAGTAACATGTGCACGGTGTGGAGGATGGGTGGTCAGGTGACCGCCGGGATGCGGTTACCTTTTAAATTCTGAGCTCAATACTTAGAAAATCAACACGTCAAACTAACTTTAATTAAGAAAATAAGACGGCGCTTAGATTTAGTAACATGTGCACGGTGTGGAGGATGGGTGGTCAGGTGACCGCCGGGATGCGGTTACCTTATAATTCTGAGCTCAATACTCAAAAAATCATCACGTGAAATTAATAAATAATAATAAAAATTCACAAAATAGTACTTGTTAAATGGATATAAAATTGACAAAGAACTCTAATCTTAAACAGCCTTTCAGCTGGTTAATATTGTTACAAAATAAGTCTAAGTGTGCAACACTCAAATACAAACACACTTGCATACGAATTGGGTATCCGGTGCTGACTCAATTAAGTTCGCAACTGTTTGTCCTAAAATACGTTGCGATAAATACTAACAAGCATGGAATTTGCATATGTATATGTACTTTAGTCATCATTTTTAGGAAGGAAGGGTTTTGAATGTAAATGAATCTTCAACGAGTGCTCATTTCATATGTATTTGTGTTTGTATTTCAATGCTGTAGATAGCGGCTTGAGATACTGCTGAAAGGTTGTTAAGTATTGGACTAGAAAATAAGATTGCGAATAAATTTAGTAACATATGCACGGTGTAGAGGTTAAGTGGTCAGATGACCGCCCGGATGCGGTTACCTTTAAAATTCTGAGCTCAATACTCAGAAAATCAACAAGTCAAACTAACTTTAATTAAGAAAATAAGACGGCGCTTAGATTTAGTAACATGTGCACGGTGTGGAGGATGGGTGGTCAGGTGACCGCCGGGATGCAGTTACCTTATAAATTCTGAGCTCAATTCTCAGAAAATCAACACGTCAAACTAACTTTAATTAAGAAAATAAGACGGCGCTTAGATTTAGTAACATGTGCACGGTGTGGAGGATGGGTGGTCAGGTGACCGCCGGGATGCGGTTACCTTTTAAATTCTGAGCTCAATACTTAGAAAATCAACACGTCAAACTAACTTTAATTAAGAAAATAAGACGGCGCTTAGATTTAGTAACATGTGCACGGTGTGGAGGATGGGTGGTCAGGTGACCGCCGGGATGCAGTTACCTTATAAATTCTGAGCTCAATTCTCAGAAAATCAACACGTCAAACTAACTTTAATTAAGAAAATAAGACGGCGCTTAGATTTAGTAACATGTGCACGGTGTGGAGGATGGGTGGTCAGGTGACCGCCGGGATGCGGTTACCTTTTAAATTCTGAGCTCAATACTTAGAAAATCAACACGTCAAACTAACTTTAATTAAGAAAATAAGACGGCGCTTAGATTTAGTAACATGTGCACGGTGTGGAGGATGGGTGGTCAGGTGACCGCCGGGATGCGGTTACCTTTTAAATTCTGAGCTCAATGCTCAGAAAATCAACACGTCCAACTAACTTTAATTAAGAAAATAAGACGGCGCTTAGATTTAGTAACATGTGCGCGGTGTGGAGGATGGGTGGTCAGGTGACCGCCGGGATGCAGTTACCTTATAAATTCTGAGCTCAATTCTCAGAAAATCAACACGTCAAACTAACTTTAATTAAGAAAATAAGACGGCGCTTAGATTTAGTAACATGTGCACGGTGTGGAGGATGGGTGGTCAGGTGACCGCCGGGATGCGGTTACCTTTTAAATTCTGAGCTCAATACTTAGAAAATCAACACGTCAAACTAAATTTAATTAAGAAAATAAGACGGCGCTTAGATTTAGTAACATGTGCACGGTGTGGAGGATGGGTGGTCAGGTGACCGCCGGGATGCGGTTACCTTATAATTCTGAGCTCAATACTCAGAAAATCATCACGTGAAATTATAAATAATAATAATAATTAACAAAATAGTACTTGTTAAATGGATATAAAATTGACAAAGAACTCTAATCTTAAACAGCCTTTCAGCTGGTTAATATTGTTACAAAATAAGTCTAAGTGTGCAACACTCAAATACAAACACACTTGCATACGAATTGGGTATCCGGTGCTGACTCAATTAAGTTCGCAACTGTTTGTCCTATAATACGTTGCGATAAATACTAACAAGCATGGACTTTGCATATGTATATGTACTTTAGTCATCATTTTTAGGAAGGAAGGGTTTTGAATGTAAATGAATCTTCAACGTGTGCTCATTTCATATGTATTTGTGTTTGTATTTCAATGCTGTACATAGCGGCTTGCGATACTGCTAAAAGGTTGTTAAGTATTGGACTAGGAAATAAGACGGCGCTTAGATTTAGTAACATGTGCACGGTGTGGAGGATGGGTGGTCAGGTGACCGCCGGGATGCGGTTACCTTTTAAATTCTGAGCTCAATGCTCAGAAAATCAACACGTCCAACTAACTTTAATTAAGAAAATAAGACGGCGCTTAGATTTAGTAACATGTGCACGGTGTGGAGGATGGGTGGTCAGGTGACCGCCGGGATGCAGTTACCTTATAAATTCTGAGCTCAATTCTCAGAAAATCAACACGTCAAACTAACTTTAATTAAGAAAATAAGACGGCGCTTAGATTTAGTAACATGTGCACGGTGTGGAGGATGGGTGGTCAGGTGACCGCCGGGATGCGGTTACCTTATAATTCTGAGCTCAATACTCAAAAAATCATCACGTGAAATTAATAAATAATAATAAAAATTCACAAAATAGTACTTGTTAAATGGATATAAAATTGACAAAGAACTCTAATCTTAAACAGCCTTTCAGCTGGTTAATATTGTTACAAAATAAGTCTAAGTGTGCAACACTCAAATACAAACACACTTGCATACGAATTGGGTATCCGGTGCTGACTCAATTAAGTTCGCAACTGTTTGTCCTAAAATACGTTGCGATAAATACTAACAAGCATGGAATTTGCATATGTATATGTACTTCAGTCATCATTTTTAGGAAGGAAGGGTTTTGAATGTAAATGAATCTTCAACGAGTGCTCATTTCATATGTATTTGTGTTTGTATTTCAATGCTGTAGATAGCGGCTTGAGATACTGCTGAAAGGTTGTTAAGTATTGGACTAGAAAATAAGATTGCGAATAAATTTAGTAACATATGCACGGTGTAGAGGTTAAGTGGTCAGATGACCGCCCGGATGCGGTTACCTTTAAAATTCTGAGCTCAATACTCAGAAAATCAACAAGTCAAACTAACTTTAATTAAGAAAATAAGACGGCGCTTAGATTTAGTAACATGTGCACGGTGTGGAGGATGGGTGGTCAGGTGACCGCCGGGATGCGGTTACCTTTTAAATTCTGAGCTCAATACTCAAAAAATCAACACGTCAAACTAACTTTAATTAAGAAAATAAGACGGCGCTTAGATTTAGTAACATGTGCACGGTGTGGAGGATGGTTGGTCAGGTGTGCGCCGGGATGCGGTTACCTTTTAAATTCTGAGCTCAATGTTCAGAAAATCAACACGTCCAACTAACTTTAATTAAGAAAATAAGACGGCGCTTAGATTTAGTAACATGTGCACGGTGTGGAGGATGGGTGGTCAGGTGACCGCCGGGATGCAGTTACCTTATAAATTCTGAGCTCAATTCTCAGAAAATAAACACGTCAAACTAACTTTAATTAAGAAAATAAGACGGCGCTTAGATTTAGTAACATGTGCACGGTGTGGAGGATGGGTGGTCAGGTGACCGCCGGGATGCGGTTACCTTTTAAATTCTGAGCTCAATACTTAGAAAATCAGCACGTCCAACTAACTTTAATTAAGAAAATAAGACGGCGCTTAGATTTAGTAACATGTGCACGGTGTGGAGGATGGGTGGTCAGGTGACCGCCGGGATGCGGTTACCTTATAATTCTGAGCTCAATACTCAAAAAATCATCACGTGAAATTAATAAATAATAATAAAAATTCACAAAATAGTACTTGTTAAATGGATATAAAATTGACAAAGAACTCTAATCTTAAACAGCCTTTCAGCTGGTTAATATTGTTACAAAATAAGTCTAAGTGTGCAACACTCAAATACAAACACACTTGCATACGAATTGGGTATCCGGTGCTGACTCAATTAAGTTCGCAACTGTTTGTCCTAAAATACGTTGCGATAAATACTAACAAGCATGGAATTTGCATATGTATATGTACTTTAGTCATCATTTTTAGGAAGGAAGGGTTTTGAATGTAAATGAATCTTCAACGAGTGCTCATTTCATATGTATTTGTGTTTGTATTTCAATGCTGTAGATAGCGGCTTGAGATACTGCTGAAAGGTTGTTAAGTATTGGACTAGAAAATAAGATTGCGAATAAATTTAGTAACATATGCACGGTGTAGAGGTTAAGTGGTCAGATGACCGCCCGGATGCGGTTACCTTTAAAATTCTGAGCTCAATACTCAGAAAATCAACAAGTCAAACTAACTTTAATTAAGAAAATAAGACGGCGCTTAGATTTAGTAACATGTGCACGGTGTGGATGATGGGTGGTCAGGTGACCGCCGGGATGCGGTTACCTTTTAAATTCTGAGCTCAATACTCAAAAAATCAACACGTCAAACTAACTTTAATTAAGAAAATAAGACGGCGCTTAGATTTAGTAACATGTGCACGGTGTGGAGGATGGGTGGTCAGGTGACCGCCGGGATGCGGTTACCTTTTAAATTCTGAGCTCAATACTTAGAAAATCAACACGTCCAACTAACTTTAATTAAGAAAATAAGACGGCGCTTAGATTTAGTAACATGTGCACGGTGTGGAGGATGGGTGGTCAGGTGACCGCCGGGATGCAGTTACCTTATAAATTCTGAGCTCAATTCTCAGAAAATCAACACGTCAAACTAACTTTAATTAGGAAAATAAGACGGCGCTTAGATTTAGTAACATGTGCACGGTGTGGAGGATGGGTGGTCAGGTGACCGCCGGGATGCGGTTACCTTATAATTCTGAGCTCAATACTCAGAAAATCATCAAGTGAAATTAATAAATAATAATAAAAATTCACAAAATAGTACTTGTTAAATGAATATAAAATTGACAAAGAACTCTAATCTTAAACAGCCTTTCAGCTGGTTAATATTGTTACAAAATAAATCTAAGTGTGCAACACTCAAATACAAACACACTTGCATACGAATTGGGTATCCGGTGCTGACTCAATTCAGTTCGCAACTGTTTGTCCTAAAATACGTTGCGATAAATACTAACAAGCATGGACTTTGCATATGTATATGTACTTTAGTCATCATTTTTAGGAAGGAAGGGTTTTGAATGTAAATGAATCTTCAACGAGTGCTCATTTCATATGTATTTGTGTTTGTATTTCAATGCTGTAGATAGCGGCTTGCGATACTGCTGAAAGGTTGTTAAGTATTGGACTAGAAAATAAGATTGCGAATAAATTTAGTTACATATGCACGGTGTAGAGGTTAAGTGGTCAGATGACCGCCCGGATGCGGTTACCTTTAAAATTCTGAGCTCAATACTCAGAAAATCAACAAGTCAAACTAACTTTAATTAAGAAAATAAGACGGCGCTTAGATTTAGTAACATGTGCACGGTGTGGAGGATGGGTGGTCAGGTGACCGCCGGGATGCGGTTACCTTTTAAATTCTGAGCTCAATACTCAAAAAATCAACACGTCAAACTAACTTTAATTAAGAAAATAAGACGGCGCTTAGATTTAGTAACATGTGCACGGTGTGGAGGATGGGTGGTCAGGTGCTCGCCGGGATGCGGTTACCTTTTAAATTCTGAGCTCAATGCTCAGAAAATCAACACGTCCAACTAACTTTAATTAAGAAAATAAGACGGCGCTTAGATTTAGTAACATGTGCACGGTGTGGAGGATGGGTGGTCAGGTGATCGCCGGGATGCGGTTACCTTTTAAATTCTGAGCTCAATGCTCAGAAAATCAACACGTCCAACTAACTTTAATTAAGAAAATAAGACGGCGCTTAGATTTAGTAACATGTGCACGGTGTGGAGGATGGGTGGTCAGGTGACCGCCGGGATGCGGTTACCTTTTAAATTCTGAGCTCAATGCTCAGAAAATCAACACGTCCAACTAACTTTAATTAAGAAAATAAGACGGCGCTTAGATTTAGTAACATGTGCACGGTGTGGAGGATGGGTGGTCAGGTGACCGCCGGGATGCGGTTACCTTTTAAATTCTGAGCTCAATGCTCAGAAAATCAACACGTCAAACTAACTTTAATTAAGAAAGTAAGACGGCGCTTAGATTTAGTAACATGTGCACGGTGTGGAGGATGGGTGGTCAGGTGACCGCCGGGATGCGGTTACCTTTTAAATTCTGAGCTCAATGTTCAGAAAATCAACACGTCCAACTAACTTTAATTAAGAAAATAAGACGGCGCTTAGATTTAGTAACATGTGCACGGTGTGGAGGATGGGTGGTCAGGTGCTCGCCGGGATGCGGTTACCTTTTAAATTCTGAGCTCAATACTTAGAAAATCAACACGTCAAACTAACTTTAATTAAGAAAATAAGACGGCGCTTAGATTTAGTAACATGTGCACGGTGTGGAGGATGGGTGGTCAGGTGACCGCCGGGATGCGGTTACCTTTTAAATTCTGAGCTCAATACTCGAAAAATCATCACGTGAAATTAATAAATAATAATATAAATACACAAAATAGTAATTATTGTTAAATGGATATAAAATTGACAAAGAACTCTAATCTTAAACAGCCTTTCAGCTGGTTAATATTGTTACTAAATAAGTCTAATGCCCTGTTCACACGTTGCTACTTTGAAGACACATACGTGCTACTGTAGCATGAAAAGAAATTGAAATCGAAACAATTACCGCAAAAAATCGCTATCTACACACACAACGATCAACGATGTGAAATTATCAACGAGTAGTTCTTGATACTTTGATGCTACAAATTAGCAGCGCTGCTATTTGACAAGCGACTCAGATTTTTTCTTGCTACAGTAGCACGAATGTGTCTTCAAAGTAGCAACGTGTGAACAGGGCATAAATGTGCAACACTTAAATAGCAGCACTGCTAATTTGTAGCATCAAAGTATCAAGAACTACTCGTTGATAATTTCACATCGTTGATCGTTGTATTTGTAGATAGCGATTTTTTGCGGTTATTGTTTCGATTTGAATATTTTTTAATATTTGCGTCTTCAAAAACTTCTTCTTTTCATGCTACAGTAGCACGTATGCGTCTTCAAAGTAGCAACGTGTGAACAGGGCATAGAGGATAAGGACGAGACGACCAATTACCTCGTGTTTTTATGAATCCTATAGTTATAGTTTTATCATTTCATTTGTGATTCACGTCTCAGCTGTGATTCACTGAGATTCATTTCATTTGCATCATTTGCACTTTAATTGTAGCTACGACGACAGTTTTTGTTACCATATAATATTAATTTCTTCTGAATTTATTTGGGAAACACAGGTATTATAGTTTGTTGAAGGTACTTTAGTTAAAGGTGTTAAAATTATTTTATTGTTTTCAAGATTCCAATATATAAGGTGAAACAATTAGTAATCACATTTGGTTCTTTAAGTTCGTCGATATCATCTTGTTGGTATTTTCCTTTATGGTAAGTGTTATTTATTTAAGATTAGTAATATTAAGACAGGCTGATTCAGGACAAGCGTAATTTTTTTATCTGTGTACTGGGTGGGATGTTATTTTAAGTTTAAGTAAAAAAATGTTATATGGAGGTAAGTCCGAAAAGGTTACAGCACTTGAAGATCTGTAACAAGTAAAATTAAATATATTTTAAGTACATGCTCTCTAAAATCGTTACTTTGCAAACTGGTTTGAGTGCGTACCTACAAATAATATTTTAGTACATCCAGTCCTAACGTAACCTAGGCAATGTGCTGTTATTTACATTATTTGGTAGGGAATCACTTTTTCCCAATTTGTTTTTTTCACTCCGTTTTTTTCATTGAAATTATTATTTAGTTTAGGTTAGATTAAAAAATAACCACTATAATGGTGGGATTCTGTTCAAATCTGTAGTTGCTACAGATCTATAAAACTAAATATTAAACAAAATCTCAATGAAATTTATAAGCATATTATGAACATTTTTATATTTGTCAACAAATTTTGATATGATTTTGTTCAATATTTAAGGATTTACAAATTTACAAACAATAGACGGCGGCCATTTTTCGAAGCTCCATTCCAATCGAATTTTAGTATGTTGTTGATACAGGTACTGGGAAGGTGTATACCAAAATCCAACTTTCTACTAATTTTTCCACTAAAAACTCTAATTTGACTGGACTATTTGATCTCTATAATAATAATGTTTTTAATTACAGAAACTGCAATTTTAACTGGGACTAGGTGACTTACAAACTGCAAATCGTTAAACATAAAAATGGAACATCAAGATTATTATGTAGTAGAAAAAAACACCATATTTAGAGCGAATCAAATAAAAGGATTACCTAAGGATGCAAAATTTCTTTATAATGATGAAACTGAACGTTGTCTATATTTTGCATCATCCCACGGAGTATACTATAAATGCTACTCAGACTTAAGTTCATATGCTTCAAAATTCGATAATATAAAAGGAAATGTTGTTAAAATTACTAAACTTGGTACTTCTGGCCCTTTGCTTTTTGTAACAGAAAAATAGTTAAAAAGTAGTTGAGATAAACAGATAAACAATGAAATAAAATGGTTAAAACAATGAAATGGATTTTAAAATCAATTATGAACATACCTCGTAACCCCACCGTCTGCAGGATATTATCTAAATTTACTGTTCACTATTTAAATTAAATTTATTTAAAAAATAGTACATAATGTCTGCATCTATTTGTTATTTTTATATTTTGATATCAAAATGGTCAAGTTTTATTATTTCTAGTTTTTTTCTACTCGACGTTGCATTGCTTGAATTGTGAATTAATACAGACGAAATTATAAATATTTTTTAAAAAGACTGGCCGACGTTTTGAACAAATTTAAATTAGTTACGTGTATATTCAATTATTAAAAGTCAATTAAAGTAACAGAAATAATGACTTTTTATTTATATTTCATGAAATTTTTAACAAATTCGGAGGGAGGGAGAGGATTCTTGCGAAAAACTTATCCGGTACGGACCTGATTTCAACGACTAATCCAACCTCCCAGAACCTTATCCACTAAAAACTCACACTTGAAAATTTTAACCCTTTACTATATACCTCCCATATAAAATATAAGGCGGTAGGTAAAAAATGCTTCGTAAGGCAACTGTGTTACTCGTCCCAAAATCATGCATTTTTACCTTCCGCTTACCTGTAAAGGAAGGTATTGGAATCATGCAAAAAATCGGGTGGTGAATTTTTAGTGGATGAGCACGAATTAGGGTCCTTACAACTCATTTTTGATAGTTTCACGATGATGTCTGTGTGTATGTGTGTGTGTGTGTGTGTGTGTGTGTGTGTGTGTGTGTGTGTGTGTGTGTGTGTGTGTGTGTGTGTGTGTGTGTGTGTGTGTGTGTGTGTGTGTGTGTGTGTGTGTGTGTGTGTGTGTGTGTGTGTGTGTGTGTGTGTGTGTGTGTGTGTGTGTGTGTGTGTGTGTGTGTGTGTGTGTGTGTGTGTGTGTGTGTGTGTGTGTGTGTGTGTGTATGTGTGTGGTCCGGGCCGATGCCGGATGTTGCATAACTCAAATACGAATTACCCAAAAATTTTGATATTTGGTATTTTACAATTGTATACGAATAGGAAGAGCTCATTAGATTTTGGTACAAATATCTTCACCGAAAGTGATATTTTGTGTGTGTGTGTGTGTGTGTGTGTGTGTGTGTGTGTGTGTGTGTGTGTGTGTGTGTGTTTTTTAACAAAACCAGCTACGTTATTTCGAAACCATTGTTTCAATACCGCTGGGACAATCCCAACACGGTGCACGGTGTTACAACGATTACAAGGTTACAGTTTACAACCAACTAACTATAAGCACTGCGCTGCCATCTATCGGAAATATATCAAATTTGGACAAGACAGCATGTTGCAGTTACAAATTATTTTCATTCAACAATTACGCGAAGAAAAGAAAAAATCATGGCAACAAAGTTTTCTAGGAAAGTACGAGCACATTCGCATTATGTCTGGAATGTGTGTGAAGTGTGACACTAACTTGTGTCCTTGACAACAATCAGCTGATTCGTAGTGTGATTGGTGCTTCTGACTTCTGTGCATGCTAGTATTATTTTATTTTCTGCTACGGCTGCTACGTACCATTTTTCTATTTCATTCCCTGAAATTGAATAAAGTTATACAATAAATTAATTTATTTTAATATACAATCATTATTTTACAAAGGTAAGTGAATATATCAACTTATAATTACAATTTTTTCATAGCTGTTACAGTGTACTTAAAGTCTTGTTCACACTTTACACATGGATTCTTTCATGCTTCTGAATTTTGAGAAAAATAATCTGTCAAATAGCGGTGCCGTTAAATTGAATCTTCAAAGCAGTGAATTTATTTTTTCCAGGATTGAGAAGCAAGCAAGAATCTTTTTGTGAGGCTTTATCCCATATAACATATGTATGATTCTGTACGATGCCTGATGGAACTAGTTTTGGATGAAGAAAAATATTTCATTTTTCGACAATGTATATTAATGTTTGTTCAAAATATCTTTATTACATATTGTTATTTTGGTTGTATTAGAGACATTTTAAAATTATGTTCTCCAATTTTTTTTTATAATTTCACGGCTACTTTCTTTTTGTTTATTTATATTAATTATATGTAAATGAACCCGAAAATGCATTTACCGAATGTAGCAAATTCCGAAAATATTTCGACCGAAAATGCATTTCTCGAAAGTGCAAAACTCGAAAATACATTGACCGAAAGTATAAAAACCAAATGACGCAAATTCCGAAAATGCTTCAACAGAAGATGCATGAACCGAACTGAACTATGCATCGCCCGGTAATGCATTAGCCAAAAGTGAAAGAAGCCGTGTGCGCGCACGTCAACTTATTTATTGCGTTAAAATGACCATCGTTGAACTCTATGACTCTATCGAATAATAATACTACGTAATACTATTGCGTCTTGTATAAAAAATAACTATTATCCACAAGGGTGTAATATCTATTAATATAACAAGAATATTATGTGATTTTTAATATCGAGGATGTTGCTAAGTGATGAGGTGAAACCGAGTCTCTTTAAATATCCAAGAGGCCTTAAATCGCCTAATTCGCGTTATATTCAACGCTTTATTGTATCAACGACAGCGGCGATGTTACACATTTTTACTTCCCCGACCTATGTAAGAGAAGTATTGTAATCGTGATTTTTTGACAGTTCGAGATTTTGGTGAATCTTCACGTTTTAGACCCTACTGTACCCAAAAAACATAATTTAAAAGAAAAGTCGGTCTGTGGGTTTGTCTGGATGTTGCATAACTTAAAAACGCGTTGGAATTTTGGACTGAAATTTTATATTTAAGATCTTGAGCCAAAATCTGACTTCAAGTTAGTTAATGAGCTTTATTCAACCAGTGGTACCAACTTTATAAACATAACTTTTTTTTTTATCAAAATACTATCGTGTGTGGTATCAAATTAAAGCTCTCGGGGAAAGAATTCTAGTAGAAAAACAAAAATAACATTAAACGATCGTAAATTGTTTTTTTATTATAAATTATTCAAATTATATCGAGTTATGTGTCAATTTAAAGCGCTTAGGGACATAAGTTTAGTAAAATGTAAAAAATGACATTTATGCGATTGTCAATTGTTTCTAAAAAATTATTCAAATTTTTTTATGCAACCAGTGGTACCAACTTTATAAACATAACTTATTTTATTTTTATTAAAATACTATCGTGTGTGGTATCAAATTAAAGCGCTCGGGAAAATAATTCTAGTAGAAAGATAAAAATAACATTTAACCGATCGTCAATTTTTTTAAATACATTATTCAAATTATACTTAAATAGTTTGGGAAAAAAGATTTTATTTAAATTTTGCTGAATAAAGCATAAAATTAAAGGCGTTACGAAATAAGTTATTAAAACTAATATAGTCGGATTATTAAAAAATACAAATCTGCCGTTATATAAAGTTTATTACATAAAAGTTAAAATAAAAACATACACTTTTCTCGAAAAAACAAAGATTTGACGTAACATATAGCGTCATATAAACAAAACAAAAATACTTGTTTGACAAATTTTCTCTTGTGGCCACCCATGGTACACAACGCCCCCAGTAAAGAAATATTAATTAGAGGCGTCGTGTACCATCAGTGGTAAAGAAAAACTCACAATCACTTCAAAATAAAGTTTATTATTAACAAATCAAAAAAAACAAATCAACAAAAACGTAAAACTAAAAATTTCGTCACAGAAGTATGAATAATATGAAGATTACCCATCGTCGCGAACATGTTCATAAAAATAAAAAAAGTTCAGTTTATAAAGTTGGTACCATTAGTTGAATAAAGCTCATTAACAAACTTAAAGTCAGTTTTGGGCTCAAGATCTTAAATATAAAATTTCAGTCCAAAATTTCAACGCGTTCTTAACTTATCCAACATGCAGACAGACCGATAGACACACAGACCGACTTTTTTAAAATAATTATTTTTGGGTTCAGTAGGGTGTAAATCGTGAAGAATCATCAAAATCTCGAACTGTCAAAAAATCTCGATTACAAAACTTCCCCCAATTACATAAGTCGCCAGTAAAATGAATGAAATAAAGACCATTGCGTGAAATAATGAAGTTCATAACCTAATGCAAATTAGTGAAATAAAGTGTCTATTAGCTAACGAAAGTAATTTTTTACCTTCCGCTTACCTGTAAAGGAAGGTATTGGAATCATGCAAAAAATCGGGTAGTGAGTTTTTAGTGGATGAGCACGAATTAGGGTCCTTATAACTCATTTTTGATGGTTTCACGATGATGTCTGTGTGTATGTGTGTGTGTGTGTGTGTGTGTGTGGTCAAGAGTGTTAGTCGGATAACTCAAATACGTATTACCCGAAAATTTTGATATTTGGTATTTAACATTTGTATATAAATTGGAAGAGCTCCTTAGATTTTGGTACAAATATCTTCATCGGAAGTGATATTTTTTGAAGATTGAAAAGGTTAATTGTCAAAATTGTATATAAATTTGGATAAATATAGCATTTATTTGTAATAAGAATAACAGGAAAAATTATTTGCAACTTACGTTATAAAAACATTGTCTTTATCTGGTAGCATTAAAGAACTGCAGTAAAATTTAAAAAATAAATTTATCAAATAAAACGTTGAAATCTTGTAATCCATGTTCGATTGATTTTTGTTTCTGCGTAAAAAATATTGACAGATGAGCCGGGTGACAAGTTGTCATACTAGCGCTGTATTTCACTGGCTGTATTAGTCATAAGTAAGATATTAAATGTAGTAATTGAATGGAGGATGGCTTCAACACAGAAGAGTTTTCCTGTGAATGAATCTTTTTATTCAGGTGATGCAAATTTCTGTGTTTGAATATTTTAGATTTGTATTTGTATATTTTAAATGGGCACCGGATTGTACGTATACATTTTTGTTTAAAGTCTAGATATGGCGGAAGGTTGTGTGATGGCCACGTCAGATTTTTTTTCTTATAATGTTCTTTTTTTAGATGATGAAAAGGAATATGAATAGAGCTTGTTTCGTGCCGCACTGCAATACTGGGTATCAGTCTTGTAAAGAAAAGTTCTCCCTGTTTGGGGCACCAAAGGATGATAATTTAAGAAACTTATGGCATAGGGCTATTATGAGAAAAGACAGAATAATCTCAAGTACCGACGTTGTATGTGCCAAACACTTTAAAGAGCACGAAATAATCCGAGAATGGCAATCAGGACATGTAAGTATACGATAGCGATACTTATTACTTTTTATTTTTTCGAATCACTCGAATATTTTATTAAAATTATTGTAGATATTGTATAGAATTGTATCATGATTTTTGCTAGCTTCATAGTCCAGTCATTTGAGGGAAAAAAATAATAAATTAGATATATTTGACAGGTGTATTTTGATTGTATGGGTGCCCAGTAATAACATATAAAAAATTTTAATATTTAAAAAAATTATTGTGTTTAATTAACTGCCATTTATAAACAAACAAAAATTGGATTCCTCATACATATCTCTACTAAAATAATTATTTTGAAAATTTCTGGGGTTTATACCTATCAAGCCAAAATATTAAGACTTTATCAAAAAAAATTAGCTGTTATTTCCGAACAAACCAAACTATCGAACTCTAGTTTAAGCATTTGATTCCTCAAACATTTTTGTATAAAATTTTATATTTTGAAAAATTTCACATTTCGGATTATGCTAAAAGATTATTCGCCAATCGAATTTATATTTGATTTCTTATTGCGTTAACTAAATTATCAATTTTATTAACAAAATTACTGTGAGTATATTTAAAGAATATATATTTATAGAAAATTATCAAAAGAATCAAGTGCTGAAGACCGGAAGTCGAAATTTTACCTGTTTAAAAATTAAAGCAATTTTTGTGCGATGAAACAAAATGGTGACTTGATTTAAATGAATTAAATCTTACAATAGTTATTTTTGTAATTTTCTCGAAAACTGTACCACTTACGTGAAAAACCTTTTCTTTTAAAATTTTTATGATCTTTTCATTTTAAATAAACTGATTTTTGCGTTATTTTAACCATTTGCGAGAATATAAAAAACTAAAAAACGGCGCAGACATTTTCCAACATGGCGTCCGTAGCACAGCCACTGAAATATAATAATACTGGAACGCGCTCTGGCGACGCCAGCCCGAGCCGACAGAGACAGCGAATCGCGGGTGATTGCGTCTTTGTCGTACAGTCCTGATTGGTTTGTGGTCCTGATGGCCGCGTGACTTTTGTTCTAATGCGCATGCGCAGGAGTGTAAGACAACGATAGAATCACCCGTGAGTAACTGTCTCTCTCGGCTCGCTTTTCGTACGCAGCGAGCATAGGGCAGTACTCGTTCCAGTATTATTATATTTCAGTGAGCACAGCATGTACGGGTGTCGATTTTTGATTGTTATTAGTGGGCATCCATCGCACCCATACAATGCACCTGCCAAGTATCTCTATTTTGTTAATTAGTTCCAGGTAAAAACCTTAAATGAGCTGTATTCACATAAGCATTTAGTTTTAAGGTTTAGATTTATGTTTACGTTTAAGAAAGTTTGAATACATCTAACTAAATATGAGCATTCACAGTGCTTGAAAGTGGCAAGTGTGAATGCTCGTATTTAGTTATATGAATTTAAACTTTCTTAAACGTAAACATAAATGTAAACCTTAAAACTAAATGCTTATGTGAATGAGGCTTTATGCTAACTAAATAAATAATTATTAAATTATGATTATTATTATTATTAGAATATAAACAAAATTTGACAGTACATTAAATTATTTTAGATAAAAATATTGTACAAAAAACCAAGTTTAATGAAATGAGCGATTCCTAGCATATTTTCTGATCGTCCCCAAATAGCAAATGATGAACCTAGAAAAGGACAACAGATAATAAAACGTGTTTTAAGAAGAAAAAAATTATCTTCAAATAATGCTGACGAACCAGATCAGACACCGTCACCGGCTCTCCCTGTAGTAGAAGTGGTTGAAGAACGTCCATCATGTAGCACTGTCGCAGAATTTGAAACTCCAGATATTTTTACTCAAATAATAGAAAAAACATTAATTGTTGATCTGCCTTCTCGAGCATGGTCAATGCATGTAACAGACAATAAGAAGCATGTTACTTTTGCGAAATTAGACATAAAAGAAGGAAAACCATTTTATCGATCAATAGTTTTAGATGAAAGTTTAAATTTATCATTTTTTCTGAATGCTTCACAAATAAACTTGTCACCTACATTTACTTCTACAGAGGGCTTTGTTTCTTTAATTCGTTATTTTGATACTTACAAAGTTTGTATTGGTGGTCCTGACAGAGAAAAATTATCGAGAATTTTTTATAAATCTGCAAGTATTAATAGTTTTAACAAATGGCAAAGTTCAAAATGTTCATTACTTTATGATACATATCAAGATTCTTGCGAATATTGTTTTAAGTTATTTGCTTTATTTAGAGAGCTAGAACGTATAGGACGAAATGTAGTAAATAGAAATGAAGCTGTATAACAGTGTTTATTAATTTTTAATGTAATAACTGTGAATAATATTAAAATATGCCTTGTCATTAAAATAATAGATGGAAATAAATATTTATAATGATTTAAGTGTTTTTTAAAATATTCCTACTACAGATATTATGAAATATAAAAATAGAGGGGAATGTTTGCAACACCAGAAAAAAAATCGAGAATATTCATACCTTCGTACACAGGAAAATGCAAAACTAGAATTCTAGATTCTGCATAAATGCAAACACAGGAAGATGCAAATCTAGAAAAGTTATTGCTTATTTTCATTGTCAAAGCCAAGTATGTAGGACTGAAGAATGGTACTGGGTTGTTCATTTAGTTCATTTTAATCTAATTTGTGCATCTCCATGTCTTGAAGAGACAAATTGGTTTATTGGGATTTGTATTTATCAGATTGGTTTTTATTACTTACGTGTAAACACCATATTGCCTTATTTATTTAGTTTTGTATAATAGTAATTTTTTGAAATACGTTTTTAGACATTATTTGAGGTCACAAAAGATATGTTATGTATGTAAAACATGAAAGAGAAAACATTTATTACCTATATACTTTTTAGTCAAATTATGCTACTGTCTTTAAAAAAATATTAATAAAAAGGAAAACCAAATTTAGCGCCCACGTATTACGTACCTATTAAATACGATGACTTCTATAATTCCAAATTATTCGACCTCTTGACTTTATAACGTCATTGCTAATATTAATTCATATTAAGTTAGTATGTCTTATGTCGTAGAACGTAGGCACATTGTATAATTAGGCTTTTTATAAAAAATCGAAGCATGTAGGCATATTAAAACGCAATGTCACATCATTCTTTTTACTCAATAAGGGTATTGGGTTCATTATTTAGTTCAGTTTAACCAACCAAAACTGCGTGTGTGGAACTCACGAAGGGTATTTAATTTAGTAGTTTGTTTAGTTCAGATCAAACCGAATTTGTACTAAAACCGAGTATTTAAGAATTATAAGGGTATTGGTTTTTTAAATTTAATTCATTGCAATCAGAGTGTTTACCAAAACCGACTCTGTGGGATTCAAGAAGGGTATTATTGGGTTATTTATTTAGTTCAGTTCAGTTTCTAGCAAAAGCCGCGGCATATTGTGTAATAGAAAAGGATTCGGCGTTTTATAAAACGACTGATTTTATAATTAGCCTGAGACATTATAATACATGTGCTGTTTATTTCAAAATAAACTATTTTCTATTAAAACAAAACAAAAATAATAATTATGGAAGAATGGTAATAAAAAGATAATACGAAAAAGTTTTGTGTGCATTTGATATCGCGCGAACGGTGCTCAAGGCTGTCTGTTTGAAATGGCGCCAATTGTGCGCATTTAGAACACACCTACGTTCATTAACTGAACAGAGAAAATCAATTCGGAGCATGTGCGTTATAAATAGAAAATACCTAGAATCTGACAGATGTCAAAAATGTTTCTTGCCTGATGTGAAGTGCAAATAAATTTGATAATATTACCGATAACATGTGATAATATTAAAGCTTGTGGTTGATATATTATTGAAATAAGCTTTATCTTTTACTAGTGTATAATTTTGATATGTCGAGTAAAAGTATTTTATTTTCTAGTAGTTTCTAAATAATTATTTTGTGACGTAATTAGAAATAAACATTAACAATCATGGATAATTTACGGTAAGTTAATAATATAGTAAATAAAAGTTCAGACAATATTAAACATTACTTAAATATACAATAAGATAAGGTTATATTTTTCTTTTTAGGATATATTTTGTAACTTGGAATGTTGGAACGAAATCTCCTTCCGATCAAAATCTACACACTCTTCTAAACTTGTACGAAGACCCAGAAAAGGATAAAATGCTTCATGATTTTTATGTCATCAGTTTACAAGAAGTGAAAGCGCAGCCTCATAATATGTTAGTTGATATTCTTTTCGAAGATCCGTGGACAAACGCATTTAAAGAGATTCTAGAACGAAGAAACTACATTAAAATTAAAACAATACGTTTGCAAGGCTTGGTTTTAAGTATTTATGGCTTACGGAGACATTTGTTGAACCTAAGAGAAATCGAAACTCAGTACACAAGGACAGGCATATCCGGTTTTTGGGTGAGTATTTAAATTAAAAATATGATGTTGCCAGCACACAACCTTCCGCCGAATCTAGAAAATTGGATTATTAACAAAAATGTACAATTACTATAATATTTGATCACTTATATTATATAATATTTTTTATGCAGAAACAAATATCAGTCGATCATAGATTACAAGGCGTTTTATCTGCTAAAATTTTATTACCTATAATTCTTTGCGGCCAGATAAAGAAAACTTTTTAAATAGCAAGTAGCAAATAATTATTCCTCTTATTCTCATTACAAAAAATACAATATTTATTCAAATTTACCGCAATTTGTGAAAAAAACAAACTTTTCATTCTTCAAAAATACCACTTCCGGGTAATATATTTGTACAAAAATATAATCAGTTCTTTTAATTTGTATTCAAATGTTTGAATAATTCGTACTTGAGTTATCCGAGCTAAAAATATAAAAAATGAGATGTAAGGATACTAGATCGTGCTCATCCACTAAAATCTCACTACCCGATTTTTAGCTTCCTTTACATTTATGGCGGAAGGTAAAAATAATGAAATATTAACTGACGATTTTTTCTTAGGGCAATAAAGGAGCTGTTAGCATAAGAATGGGTATTTATGGATGTTCCTTGTGTTTTGTTAATGCTCATCTATCAGCACATGATGATCATTTAGAAGATAGAGTCGATGATTACAATGACATCATTAAAGATCAAGAGTTTCATGTTAATGATCACACGCAAATCTTACACCATGAGTAAGTTAGTTTTTAAATTATTAATTTGGAAATTAGTTTCTTGGAAACTATTATCATTTGTTACTTGATAATGGAATTCTTTACGGAGCATCGTAATATAAATAAAAAATATATTATATAAAACTAATTCCCAAATAAATCAATAATTCTGAAAATATCTTTCTATAAGTTAATTTTTATAAAATTGAATGTGGACGAAGTGTGTCAGTATAGGACTGTTTGGTGAAAATTGATTGCTGGTTGAGCATAAATGTTTTAAAAAGTTCTGGCTTGATTTAGTATGTATGTATGGTACCTTGTAATATCTTACTAATTCTTGGAAAGGTTTCAGGCTATACACTTGTTATAAAGTTATATCAAATTTGGATAATACAATATACTTTATTTTGAAATCTATGAACTTAATATTTGATATGCAAGTGTATAAAGACTATCCCTAGGATGCCACATGACGATATTCTTGAAATAATCTGTTGATAGTATTAATTGCATCAATTTAAAAATTCTTTTTCACTTACTGTTTAACTTACTGTTTGATGTTTTTTCAAACAAAACTTTTTGTGGCACTCTTCAGAGTTATATCAATCAAAATTTAATTGTTGCGTTAATCAAATCGGCATTAATATAGTAATAATCTAGTATATTATAATGCAAAAATTAAATCTATTTTTCCAAATTGTTGTCGCAACCTCAGACTAATAATAGTTATTAATCTGAGGTCGCAACAATGTATTGTGAGACTTTTCGATTGAATAATGTTTCGTCATTACTCATGTTTAATTTAATATTTTTATTTTGAACAAAATAGCCAGAATTGGTGAAATTCAGATGATACAATTTTAGTTTCTGTATAAGGTAGTAGAGTCGTATCATAATATTTGAAATGCATGCACTTTTAAATCGTAAACTACCCTATATGTTCAATTATGTGCTACTCTTATGAATCATTTATATATTAATATATTATCCAAAATCTCTCTAATATATTTCATTTTCAGTTATGTATTTTGGATGGGTGACTTGAATTTTCGTTTGAGCGAAGATTTCGATATGTCACCTCTAGAAATCGAAAGGGAAATTAAGAAAGGAAACTTGAAACCACTTTTAGATCGAGATCAATTGCACGAAGTCATGAGAAAAGGCCTAGCTTTTAGTGAATTAAGAGAAAATCCCCCAAATTTCCCACCCACGTTTAAGTTTGAAGTTGGGAGCAACGACTATGATTACAAGTTAGTACCTAAATAAGTTGTAAGTTAATTAGAACGACTATAAACCTTAAAATTAGGGTGTGAGATTTTGCTTTCGTGATAAATATCAAATGTAATGTACTATTTATATCTTTACTAACAGTTCACACGAAAATTTGATATAATTTATCAGCTAGCATAAGTCGTTTGTAGCTTACAAGATTAAAGGAGGTAATATTAAAATCTATATTAGGTTTTATAGATTTATAGATTGTTATTTTGATTCGATTAAAATAAAACTGGGTGCCTCCTTGGGTACTTTTCAAATTATTATAAATTGCGTTAAGGAAAGGAAGTTAATCGAATTTTTGTTTATAATAAACAATAATTTATTACAATTTCGATTACTATTTTTTATTTTATAACAATAAATCTAAAACATTTATACTTGCTTCCGTTTGTAAAAATAACAATAATTTTAAATTCCTACCATTTATTGTATTTTGATGTTTGGTCTGATTTCATTAGAAAAGCAATAATCTCCAAATAAAAGCATTGAATTACTTCAAATAATACTCAATATACCTAGAGCAAGTTGCAAGTATATCATTAAAATGCTGTTATTTTAAAAGTATTGACGTGTTGTTCATTACATTAAAAATATACAATTATTTGCAAAAAAAAAGTTAGTAATACAATACTTACAGATTAAAACTATCGTATAAAAAGTTAATTTAATGTCTCAGTTCACACAAGGAAAGTTTTTCTAAAAAGTTTTTTTTCATAACACGAGCGCTGAGAAACTGTCACCAAAATCTTTAAATGCCGTTCATTCGGGGACAGTAATTATTTCTGTAAAATCTGTTAAATTAAGTGATCTCAAATATATTTAATAGAAATAATTAGTTTCCCATATGAACGTTATTGAAGACAGTTTCTAGCACTAAAAAAACATAATTTTCAAAAAATTTGGGGGCTCTGGTGTAGCCACAATATAATTATATTCTACGAGAAAACAAAATAAATATTAGTAATTTTTGTGTTTATTCTTCTGTCATTTCTAAACAGATAATAATACCGACTTCTGGTTTTCAGTATTTGATTTGTCGAACTTTTTTCCTTTGGACGCAATATTTCAAAAATCTAATAGTTTTCTTCGTAATGTAAACCATTTGCAAGATAAACTCAAAAAACTAAAAACGGAGACAATTTTTTCAAAATGGCGGCTATATTATTCGATGAGAGTTTAACCAGGGATCATTTATATATCAGATTGGCCGGTTATATGGCGCCATTGGCAGTTCAGAGAATAGTTTCATTTACTTCACTAGATGTCACTAACATCGCGAAACGATGATAATTATGAGCAGGGGAATGAAGAGCGCGCAGGGATTTTGCTTAGCGCAACGCGGTTCTGACTCACTTGCTAGAACTCGAATGTCTGCTCTGAACTAGTAACTTGCATTGAAATGAAAATACCGTCTAGCATCTACCGTTTTTAGCCCGTATGAGTTACTTGTATATGCCCGTGTGGTAGTTAATGAAAGACAAAATATAATACTTATTTTTGCTTGAAGATATTTTAAAATTATGAATTTTATTAAAGAAAAAATTTATGATTATTTTTTACTCAGGGTAGTATTTCTGTATTTTTAAACTTTTTGAATTAGATTAGCAAACCATTAGTCTCTGCACACGTTATGAAATAAGGCAAATTAACTTTAAATAATTTCTAGCAAAATGAGGCATTGTAATTGTATCGTAAAACAAAAAAATATGTGTTTATAAATTTTTTATGCAGAATAACATTAAAATATCAAAAATTACTGAAATATCCTATTCTAAAATTATTTTATATTATATTTATAATATTTCAAAATGGTACGAAAGTTAATCCGAATAACAAAAATCAACCTGAAAACTGCCTGAAAAAGTAGATTAGCTTTTATCAGTAGGAAAATCTAAAAATAATGCAGAGCAATTTTTAACATTTTATTATAATCGAACAAGAAAAATAAGTTGTTTGCACATACAAACATTATAATAATATGTAGAATAAAACTTTTTTACATTCTTGAAGAGAGTATTTTACAGTGTTTACAGGGAAGGAAATAATTTCTACGTGTGTTGTAAAATTCTTAACTTGGGATTAGGTTTATTTCTAGATATAGGTTTTTTAATCTTTTCACATAAAACTTTGCATTCCTTATGAATTTTACATTCCAGTAATTTGTCGATTATAAATAATTTATGTTCAAAGCAATTTATAATCCATTTATGAAGTCGGTCTTTGTCTTTTACAGGAAACCGGTACATTCCAAGACCTGGTGAATTTGGTTTAGTTTTATTACAATTAAAATATTGGCAAGCAATTCCAGGCATATCCGTTTTTTTTTAATTTTAAAAAAAATTAGTCAAATTAAATATAATATTTAGTCAGAAATAATTATATTAAACAAAGTCACAAAAATCACGTCTACGCTACTCCGTATGGTTTTAGATCTAGACCACGATGTATAATAAAGATACGGCGAGCAATTAAGTTAGAGGGGGGAGGAGGCCACAATAGTCTGAAGTTAAAAGCGAATGAATGAAAATTAAATTAAACTCGTTTTTACCTCTCGCCTAGAGAGGTATAGGGATCGTGAAAAAATTCGATGTCGAGATTTTTGTCAATAAGCACGTTTTAGCACCTTTAGAACCTATTTTGACTATTTTCACGATGATGTCTGTGTGTGTGTGTGTGTGTGTGTGTGTGTGTGTGTGTGTGTGTGTGTGTGTGTGTGTGTGTGTGTGTGTGTGTGTGTGTGTGTGTGTGTGTGTGTGTGTCTGTGTGTATGTATGGAAGTCTGTATGTGCGCCTACTATAGTCTTTTGTTCTGATTCATTATCTCAAATTCTACTGAACATAAAATTCTAATATTTTGCAATATACATTTGTATATGTTAAAGAAGAGCTGATTAGATTTTGGTAAAAATCTGCCAACCGGAAATGGTATTTTCTTGAATCATTTTAACATTTTTTGCAAAAAAATATAGAAAATTCTGCGATAGCTACAATTTGTCATACGACATTTCAAAGAACAAATTATATCTTACAATATTTATTTAACGTCTTGTCTATATCTCTTACCAATAAAGTAAAATTATTTTTCAAAGATATATAATTTTACCCACCACGATTTGTAAATCACAATATAGGAAAAAATTAAAAACAAAAATGAATATGTCAATGTGACAGATGAACAGATGCACAATTTCTAAAATGTTTGTGGCACCATTTTAAAAGAAATGTAAATATTATAAACTGAACATAATGTAATAAGGTAATAATAAAATTAAATTTTTATCTATAAAGAGCTAATTAAGAACTAAGAACTATAAAATTATTTTCAAAAAGTTTGTAAATTTATTGCAAAATTATAATTTAAGAAAGCCTAACTAAAACCAAATTCACATAAATTACAGTGTTAATGCGAGAGGTCGTGTGCTGGCCACAACAGATTTTTTATAATAAGTTTCTTTACTCAATATTGACGTTTCAAACTATTATTTTTAACACCAACATGAATTTATTTTAAATAAACTTTTAATTACTTGTGAACTAGTACACAGTTTTAAAATTATTTTGACGTTTCAGACTCGCAAAAATAAATTCATACTTAACATGTTAAGATATTAAGTACCTATGTCAAAATTAAATAAAATATAATATAAACCATGAAAATAAAGTTTATAAATACCTATGATAATAAAGATAATTGAAGTAATAGATATTTATACACCAAGTGAGATACATGAATGTTTAAGAGAAGAAAGTTTAGCCTCCGAGCCCGAAGGGCGAGTGGGATAATTTCTTCGAGTGAATAAACATTCGTATCTCACGTGGTTTATTTTATACAATATTTCATTCCATTTTGACGGAATTATTTCAAATATATTGTAATCGCGAAAAAAATTTTGCTAGAATTTAATTTATAGAATATTTTAAAATTAATTAACATATGAGATAAATATTTTGTTACGTATGCTTGAAGATTTAATATTTGGTAATATTTATTTTTATTTATTTATTTATTAATTATTTTCTTTCCATGCAAATTACAACAATTTATGGTTTTTGTCAGATGTTCATTAGTCATTATAAGATATTGAAATGTAGGTATTTTTTACAATAGTTAAAAAACTCCAACTCTGAATACAAAAGTATTGCTTAAAAAGTCTTATTTTTGAATTAATCAGCAATGATTTTGACAATTTGATTTCCGATGGAAGGACATTCATTAAAGAACTCTGAACCTTTACAATTCGGTGCACTTGTACTTCATTGTATGTTACATTTTTTTAAAATTTTGTCTAGTATACACGTTAATGGTAATGGGGATAATTACTTCCCCTTGTCCTTGACTTTAAAAAATTTGCCTGCGACGTATTATTTTCAATTCAAAAAAATTTTGCTACGGCCCTCGCTTTTATTTCAGATTTCACATTTAGACAATATGCTTGGAATAAATTAAAAAGAGGCAAATAAAGACACAATATTCACAAATCTTTAAACCTTATTCCTGTTATTTATTGTAACCACAGATTTGCCATTTGCCTCTCAATTACAGAGTGGTGGAATTCATAAATACATTTCTTGCAACATATTTTTATTAGCTATAAATTTGCGATAGTACATAAATACCTACATTACATGTTATTAATATTTCAATGTAGTACACGGATTATAAATTTTAAAAAATTCAATCTAAAACGAACCAACTTATATTATTTAATTCAGTGCTGTTAATAAAATAGTAGGCTGATAACTCTACTATTTGTTAGTTAGTTTGAACACGCGGAATTTTCCAACTGTCATCTAAATTGAGAAGGAACAAGATAGTACGAATGAAATACAAGGAACGGTGGGGCCGCCTAGTGTTGGCATCCCCGTATGTGCTGCCATCTGTTGGCCGCACACCTTTCAGCGACTGCCATGTTATATACAGCGCTTGGGTAATCTGATATATAAATGATCCCTGGTTTAACGATGCTTATTACTCAAGAGAATGAAAGTTATTCGAGTACTGCCTATACTTTATCCACGATTATACAATTATTCATACATTTTATAAGATAAATTTGTACTGACTGCTGTTATTTTTGTTTCTAAATTTATTTCTAATTTTATTTTTATATAGTATATTATTTAACGAGCACATAATGTAATTCAAGAGAATACAAGTTTATGCATGAGCTGAAAGCGAGTATATACTCATCTGAGTGAATTAAAGCCATTATATGCGAGTCAAATACGACGTTTTATCTACGACTAAAATAATTCTTTACAAATTTTTATTAATTAAAATATTAACCTAACATTTTGGTGTAATGACAGTTCATAATTATACAATAGTGTTGAATAATGGTCTTATAATACAATAGTGTTGAATTATGAGTTCATAATACAATAGTTTGTCTTATGGAGGGATAATAATGAATATATTATTTATAGTCGTAGATAAAAATATTTTTTTCAAAGGCGAAAACCAGCGTGGACGGACCGAATCCTCTACAAAGTGGGCACCAACAATTACGAGAACGTAACCCTAAAAGCCGATCAACTGTCATACCGGTGCCATGGTCACTACACGATGAGTGACCACAGACCCGTAACGAGTGATTTTATAGTCAAGGTGGGTTGTGTATTCCTGTCATTGCCTGTTCTCTGTGTTGTGTTTGTATGCTTCATGTCTTTAGCCTACGCAAATCTCGATGTACAATGCAAATTCTGAATTTTGAGCACCAACTTGTAAACTGAGAGTTTTGGTTTTATTTTATTGGAACGAATTATTTGAAATTGTTTTGGTTTGTGGAGAATTGAATATTTATGAGTTACTAGCATCATTTAAGGAAAAATGAATATAAATGCACTCTGATATTTTTGTAATATTTTTTTGTGGAAATATTGATACTTATATTTAATATGGATGCACTTTTCATAACATTTTTCATTGCCTGGATTAATTTTCTTCAAAGTAACTAATCAAAAAAATAATTTGTGCCGTTTTCATCTGTATATCTAACAAAAATATAATTTTCTTATTCCTTACCGTACAAAAGTAATAATATGTGTTCATAATACTAATAAGTAATACAAAGTACAATAAGAAATATCTATCAAAATTTTTAATACGCTACTGATTTAATTGAGTTTTCAGTTTAAATAAATATTTAGTGATATAAATTCTATCGTGTAGCAATAAAATCACATAAAATTATTATAATTTCCGCACCATAATTTAACTTAAAATTAATTTGTTGAAATATTGACTAAAGTCTGTAATATTGAGGATATATAATGTTGTCTAATTTTTTTTATTAATTTATTTTTATCATAATAAATGGTGCATGTAAATATAAATATACTGATTAGTGAAAACAAATTTTAAAAAATAAGGATATACTTCGAAGTTCATGCATAAATTGTCCCAAATACATAGGTACTACACATACTATAAAAAGTATAATTTTTTCACTTCATTAAATAAAATTGACTAAATTATTAGTATACACACCTACCTTTTGGCTAAAAGAATGCGAAATTTTTTGTGACGTTGATAAGTTTTTAAAACATTGAACAAGGTAAAATCCTGAATTTTAATGGTTCGAATTTTGTGACTGAAATAATACATTTTTGACGTGATAGAGTTCACTTTTGCCTCGAAATGAGAATTTACTCAAGTAGACTGGCCTCGTACATTTTATAAATTATTCTGAACATTAACATTTTCTCTGTGATACATGTTTAAGATTAAACAATTAACAACCTCATACTACGAAATACTGTGACAAACCACAATACTTGCGAATGTGCTAGTAATTAGTTTCATACTCATAACGTCATAACCCATTTCAACTCATATTAGTTGCCAATGATTTCTTATCCATCTAGAGCAGATTTAAGTTAATGTGATAGTTGATAGAGATGAAATAACATAGTTTATAAAGTCGACCTGATGACGTCACGCGAATGCTGTGGTAATGGCAGCTATAGGTACTCTCGCCTTGTAAATGGAATCTGCCGTTGTTCCAATAAGTAGATTTGGAAAATTTCCGGTAATTTTGAAATGGGATAATTTTCGCACCAATATTAGTGGAAAATTTCGGAAACTTTCTCATACTATTTTTTTTACATTTTTGTGTTGCTTTTGTTGCATTCAGTACATACATTTTTTAGCAGTAAATGCATTAAGTATGACCTTTGTTAATTTTCTTAAAATATATCCGTATGCTTGACGATTATCTAGCTATTATTGGTGTTAAGAGACCGCAATTTATATTGACGAATGGTGTAATAATAATAGTAAACAAAACAGACAAAAAATGAGGTTAAATTGAATATATAAGCCGCGAAATATAAAAATAAACGGAAAATAACCAGGGAAAATTTCGGAATATTTCCAAAACAGTCAGTGGTTAGCTCAGCGGTAGAAGATCCGCCTAGCATGCTAGCGGCCTCCAGTTCGATTCCCAGCACAATCGACAATAATACCACTGGGTCCGAGTGGTTGGATTCCACTATAATAACATCTACCATTCTGTAATTGTGAGTTAATCCTGTATATTGGTTACCATCAAAATAAAAAATATAATGTTTCATGGAAAAGTTTCAAAATTGTGAATATAAATTTACCGGTAAATTTCCTTTTTTTGTAAATGGAAATTTTCCAAAAGCCAACTCTACCACTAAGTTATTTCATCTCTTTCTACTGCACAACAAACAGCATTATGCTGGCTCTAAACCTAGACACATAAGAAGTAATTGTCAGTTGGTCATTGAATGCACTTTGCATGGTTCACGGATGATTTGCGTAGGTGCGGACATTTGGCGCCGGCGCGTCCGGTATCGCTCGGTTGCGCGCTGATCTGCACGACACCACTTCGCAGGTCTTCAGCGACTACAGCGAGCGCGTCGTGGAGTTCGACCCGGTGCGAGACTGGACCATGGACGAGGTCAACTACGCCGAGTATAAGATGAGCCAGGAACGGGATACGCACGGAGATTGGATTGGACTGTTTAAGGTGAGGGTGGTGATTTGTATTTTAAATGGCTGTTTACTGAAACTGGAATATTGGAGAGTTATGCTTATGGCACACACATCGAGGAACTCCTCGATTAAACGATAGAACGCACCCGTCCGCGATGGATTTCTATTTCATCGGTGACAAATACGAGGGTTGTCCGGAAAGTAAGTACCGTTTCATTCTACTGCCACCGCAGCGCTAGTGTCGCAGTTCCGTGCAAGCTCACTCGTCTCTCTGATTCATTGGTCATCCACTGATACCATTATTAGCCGTTTTATGTTGTGTTTACATTTGATAGTAAGCGTTCAAAATGTTTAAGACAATACCATATCCCGCCGACCAATGTTCATGACGAAACACGCTGTGGGCGGCCTTCTGTTCTCAATGATGAGTTGGTTCGTCCATCATTGAACTGCCTAACCCACTTTCTCACCATTCCGTCCGTCATTACATTTTCCCCATAAATCTCTACAAGTTGATGATGAATTTCAGCTGGCTTAACATTCTTTGCGTTCAAAAACCGTATTACAGAACGCACTTCACAGTCGGCGGGATCTGGTATTGTCTTAAACATTTTGAACGCTTACTATCAAATGTAAACACAACATAAACCGGCTAATAATGGTATCAGTGGATGACCAATGAACCAGAGAGACGAGTAAGCTTGCGCGGAACTGCGACACTAGCGCTGCGGTGGCAGTAGAATGAAACGGTACTTACTTTCCGGACAACCCTCGTACATCAAGTTTATCCTTGATGAAAAAAACTTTAGTTGGTAATAATATTAGTAATATATTCCTTTACCCTTCGTAAAGCGTGGTCCAGTGCGTTAACTGGCTAAGGCCGGCTAACGTGCTGTGACGTCAGTCAACGTGAGATCGATGGTTCGAGTCTCCGTCGGGCGACAATGTGTGATTTGTCGTAAAACTAAAAATTCCCAAGGTCTGGCATTCAATCACACTCGTGTGTTACAAGCTATCCACTTGTTCACCTTAAATGTATGAAATGAAATATAAATTTCAAGATATTATTCTTTCCAAGATGTGGAAGTTAAAAAAATTGTAAAAGAAATTTAATTTAAATATTTAATTCAATCATAACATTAACTTTAACTTCAGTTTTGTTATGATGTTGACAGTAGTCCAATTTTGCTATTTTATGGTACTAAGTATAAAATAGTATCATAAAGAAATATTCATTGATAGACTGTAATAAGTACATAACTTTGAAGTATTAGTGGAGCACTCATGTGTGCTTATGAAAGCTCATCATCTTTAAAATAAAAATATTTCATTATGATAAAAAAAATTGTTACTGTATTTGGTTTTTAAATCGATAGTGCTAATATTTCATAAGAACATTGGTAAACAGGTTGCTTTTTTCAGGATAACTTCAGTAGTCTCGACGAATACGTCTCCTACGTGTACGTCTCGAAGGGCTCGAGCCCGCTGCCCGCTCCCCGCAGCCCCCACAAGGGCATGGGCGTGAGACACAAACAACGCCGATCGATTCAGTTCCCCGAAGCATCGATCCGACATACCGGCATGTATCAACTTGTGTACTTCAGTCAGACGACCAACAACGTACAATGCGTGTTAGGCATGAGCGACGCTTTTCTCATTCAGAAAAAGGATGAAGATTAGTACTTCTAGCAGATTTGTTTTGCACATTGGGGTGGGTTGTGAGCTACGAACACCGAGGAGAGTTGGGAATGCAGTTAGTAAATGATTTTATAGATGGCAGCACATGCAAATTAAGTCTGATCTTTTAAATTTAAACGTTATTATGAACGAATTTTTAATTTAAGCTGACTATGCAACACTAAAATTCAAACACTAGGATACTCTACTCAAAACGGGTGCTTACCCAATTCTTAAATTCTAGAAAATTCAAGTACAAGAAAATTCTTCAGAATCAGAATCATAGCGTGATAAAACGACGCCTGGTGCAAAAAGCAAAACTGGCGCCTCTTCTTAAAATTTATAGTTACCGACCTTGCAAGTAAATTTATAATTTTCTTCTGGAGTTGTCTATTATTAAAAAGAGAAAATCAGTACTGAAGTTATTATAAAATACTCGATTGAAAAATGTGCAGCAGGCGAAATTTTTTTCTGCTCAAAGATAAATAGTTACCATAATATTGCATTTTAAGAGCACGCTTTTCCCCCTTTAATGTGCAGAAATAAATACAAATTGAGCGAATTTACGGATTACTTGTACTTTTCAGAATTACCATAGATTTATTTTGAAAACATTTTGCAAATTGTACATTCTTATGATATGATTGAAGTGAAAAACGAGTTTTTCTTAGAGCTTTTGACGGAGTGGGGTATCCAGACCTATAGGAACCACGAATTTTCAAATAATGTGTGAAATTTAATATATAAGTTAAGTGTACAATCGCTTATAAAATTTTAAATAAGGTTTAAATTTACAATTTTAAATATGAACATAATTAAAAATTATATAGAAGTATATTATTTAATAAACATATTTTACAATGGAATGAAGAAGTAACAGAGTTCTCAGTCTTCAAAGTTAAATTTATTTATTAACAGATGATTATCATCTGTTAATAAATAAATTTAACTTTGAAGACTGAGAACTCTGTTACTTTTTCATTCCATTTACCTAAACAGTCAAGAAATTACAATTTAAATATATTTTACAATATTTTAAAAAATTAATGCAAATCCGAAACGGCGCCTCCTATCGGTACACGCTACGGTACTGCGTAGAATCAAAAAACAAACAAAAATTCAGAAACAAGAAAATGCATACATAAAAAAATGAATAAATAGAAAATACAAATCTAGAATGTGGTGCAGAAAACACATGTAAGGAATATTCAAATCTAGAAAAAAGATTTTCCAGCGATTGTGAGACAATGGTTTAGAAATAATTTATGTTTAACTCAACAAACTCGCTGTAGGCTATAACTGGACCAGAACACGTGAGAATAATCGAATGCGTGATGAAGGCGGCCAATATTTTTCTAGATTTGAATATTCCTTTACATAAATTTTCTGTGTCCACTGGATTCTTGATTATGCATTTTCTTTTTGTTTTTTTTTGTGTACGATTTTACTTAGGCATGAAATTTCGCTTGTTTTTTATTCTTGTTTTTGAATTTTCTAGTTATAAATATTCTAGTGTTGAAGACGTTCCCACGTAAACCAAACTGCAGAAACTGTCTTATTCAAATTTGAATTACTTCTGATAGATGGCAACAAAGTGGTTTGTAACAACGTGTTGAAATTTTTTCAGCGGTACTGCAAACAAATTCGCTGTAAGTTTTGAGCTACAAAAACGTCCATGGCAAAGTATACCTTTCAATTTAAAGATATTTGTCACTTTTCTACTAAATATATTTATCCCACTGATTGCAAGTACAACAATTATTCTAGTATAAATTCTTCAATTTATCTATTTGTACAATATTAAATTTATGGAAACTTTTCTTATTGCAAATAGGAAAAGAAATGGAAGTATTATTTTAACTGCATTCTCAACTAAAATCAGCTTTAGAGAATAATTAGATCAAATAATTTCTGAGTATTACCATTTTTGTTTTGACATATTGACACCATGATTATATTTTTGTTATACTATTTGTTAATGTTTGTCTATTTTTGGAATAAGGTTTTATTTTTACAAATATAATATTTTAACAATAACATATCTTCTTAGTACAATTTTTTTGGGAAGCTTAAACGAGCTTTTGTGAGTTTGTGATGGCATTTAGCTTTTATGCGGGGTTCGACGACATTCCTAACGATGGAAATTAGCTTTAAAATGGCCAAGAAAGGATTATTTACCATACCGTACGCTATTTACCAATGTTTGTTCCTAAAATATAAAGTAGCAATGGTTACTTAGAAAATAAGGTGAAGAGAAAATGCATTTTTATACTTTTATTATTATATCTCTTGAAGCCCAATCCTAAAATTGGCGTTTTGAGTGCTCGTATTTAGAGAAAAGACTTCTACCGCATGTACTATCCAACTTAAAAGTATTAGCTATAACTACCGTATTTGCATGTTCTAAATCACTTTGAAACAATACTTTTTGAGTTGGACTCGTCCAAACGAATATTTGTCTGCACAAGTCTTTTCTCTTATTGCGAGAATTCTATTAATAATAGTCGGTTCAAATATGAAATTTTGTCTTTAAACTAGCTTATTTTAATGTAGTCTTTAAATTTTAAACGCAGGTTGAACAAATATAATATTATAGATATTGTTGTATAAAACAATTATTTTGGGTTTCAGTCGAAGATTATTAAGAATAGCGTATGCCAATTTAGGGTTTTGGCCGTAATATAATGTTGAAATATTTTTATTATAACAATTATAACAATAATTGTTATAGTCAAATAAAATTATTTTTCCAATAAAACACTTTCACAAACACTTTGCTCTTTTTTAAAACTTATTCCATTTGTCACATGGATCAAATTACACTTGAACTTACGAATTAGTAATTTTTATTCCATATTTTGTCTGGTATAGTCGTTTAGTTGATATTGAATTAACCAATATTTAAAACAAATCATCCAGGCAGAATTTATTGTGTTCACTGAATGAAAACTAATTTGATAAGTAGTTAAAAGTGATAAATGGAATATAGTTGAGAATTAATAAATCACAGGTTCGTCTTGCAATTTTACAATTTTGAACACAGTTCACACAAATTATGAAATATTTTACAATTTCATATTTAAGAATTTATTAATCTTCTGAGTGCCACAAAAATTCTAGATTTAAATTTGAAGGATATATAAAAAATAATAAATACAATAGTATAAACGAAAATTATACTGCAATTTTCAATGTGCCTGTGCAATTATTATTATTTTCGCTTGTGTAAAATTTTGGAAGGCAGTTCTAGTGATTGGCAATAATACTTAATTCAAAATTTGTAGATCTCAGATTTGATAATAGTTATTTACTTTACTAGTGGGTAAAGTAATTCCTCTTTGCCCACGTGTGAAGTATAACGTTTTAATAAATACAAAATTAATAGTATTTTATGATACAAGTGTATAAGTAAGCTTTTAAAGCACTTATACACGTTGTGTCATACATTTTTTTTTATTACACCTGCATCCTAATTTGCAAAACAGCATTTTAATTTAATTTATAAAGTAGTCTGTGTTATGTGTTAAAATATTGTAACCTAGCAGATTGGTTACAATTTTCATTGTTGTTCTTATTCCGTAGCAACCTTTAAAACACAGCGTGTTTTAGTCTTGTGATTTTGCACGCATTTGCGTGTTTTAATCATCGATTATGATGCATGTGTAATACAAAAAATGTACCTACCTAAAACATCGTTACTATAGCAATTTTAGACAAGGAAAGTAACAATTACCCACTAGTAGGTAAAATTTTGACGAGCACTCAGTAGTGGGTAAATTGATATCTTGCTTGTTTAAAATCGCCATAGTAACGATGTTTTCAATGTATTAAGAATTATGAATATGTGCAAGTTATAGCAATGTTTATAACTATGTAGATATGTAAAATAATTGTATAAAATAGATTGCTTTCAATGTGATCTAAATATTGGTGTTAAAAAGTATTTTGTATATGGCAGCTTATTTATGTAAATTGTGGTTGTTTTAGAAATACATAATATTATGCATTGTTATTATGATGTTGTTACTATTCAATAAATATTATTCCCTTCCCTTCAATGGCGTACAAATTATAATAGAGGCCCCTCCTTCTCTGGAATGAGGTTTTTACCGCTTCATTTTTCATGTCATATTTAAAAAAAATTGATAGGAATTATTTTTGCTCAAGAATGTAATTCATTTGCATAGGGGGAGTTCAAACAAAAGTCAGATTTAAAATCTTAAATAATTCAATACGTTAAATTTTGATTTTAGCGTCCTAAATAACTTGTACTTTGTGATGAAGAACGAATTTCGAATTATGTTCATATTGTAGAATTAATTTCAAAATTACATTTTTACAGTATAAACAAACCTCCCGCCATATCCTAATTTTTTTCCTACCATTACAAATATAATATAGGTAGGTATTTCTATTTACAAATATATTTTAGTCATTTAGTCAACTCTAGAAGAAGATAATGATGTGTCACTATTGGCACTGTCACTGTCATGTTCAATTAAATTGTTCGTAGTAAAAAAAATGTGAAACTATCATGGACAACAAGAAACTGAAGTTTCATACTCTAAATTTTAAAAAATACTTCAATTCCTAAAGTACTATGACAACCCAATTTATAAAGTGCTAAAACTTGTAGACAATAATAATATAATCTTTCATTTGAAATAAAAAATATAGCGATAATTAATAATTTATCAAAATATTTAAGAAAAGTACTACTTCCGGTTTAGGGATTGCTTCCAAAAATAACTAAGATTTGTATTAAAACGTTATTTAAAATTTGGTTGTTAAGTGTTTGTAACTTTTTGAATTATAGAGTCCGGAAAAAATGTTACATACGACCTAACAACGAACATACATACACACACATGCACGCACACAAACACACGCACGCACACAAACACACACACACACACACACACACACACACACACACGCGCACACGCACACACACATACATATACACATATAGTCCGTCCCAAACTTCTTTGCCGTGACGTCATACCTGTAGTTCGTATGAATCAATTTGAAATTATGGCGGGAAAGTTATATTTTGATATCAAATATTTTTCAACTATATTATGTGAATATTTGGAATAACTATATAAATTTAATAATAAATAAATACCTACCTCTAGAACTGCTGACACGGGAATAAGTAATTCTCCTTTTTCTTTTTCAGCAGTAAAATATTGGTACAAATTCAAGACAATCTGAATTGTTTGTTTAATATTATTATAAATATCTATATGTAAACAGCTAATGGATGCATAAAACAACGATATAAGTACCTATGTTAAATTATTTAATCACAGTGAAAATAGTTTTTATTTGTTTGACAGTTTCAAAATTTACAATACATATTTCATAAAACAATATGAAAAACAGCCTACTCAAATAACAAATTGCGGTATATCAACAATATAATTATACGTTTTCTATTTCTTTCTTTTTCTACTTCATAATAAAAACAAAGAACAAAACATCACGTAACAGTATCAATACTTCGCAAATTTCGAATGACATACGTGTTTCAACTAAATATATGACAGTAATAAGATAGAAAGAGTAAGAAAATGTATTCTTTAGTTATTCTTGAAAATAAAATAATGACGTCACGGCAAAGAAGTTTGGGACGGACTTTACACACACATACATCATCGTGAAACTCAAAAATGAGTTGTAAGGACCCTAATTCGTGCTAATTCACTAAAAACTCACGATTCCAAAACCTTCCTTTACAGGTATGTCGGAAGGTAAAAAAATTACTATTCACGTTAAAATAAATTCACTGTATACTATTCAATAAGGCATGTGCATTGTGCACCTACGTCACAACATCAGCTGTTTGATAGGTAAGCGTGATAGGAAAATGAAAAATATAAAGTATTGACCTACGATTTATGTTGTTAAATGAGTTATAATAACACCATATTATTTAATATTTTCATAAAAATAAATCAAAAAATTTGAAAATAAACTCTTGTTTACACAAATCAAATTGCACCTCCCTGTCTTGCTTGCCTATTAAACTATTGTTGTTTGAGATTGTGACGTAAGCTGCCCATGCCTTATAGGGATGGGGAAAATATCGTTAAATATCAATATGAACAGCAGTTGCTATCAATTTTCTTTTGGTATCGATAACTCGATATTTGTTGTTATATGTCGATAATTCGAGTTATCGATACATGGATTCCAAACGAAAAGTAATATTGGCTGATGTTCATATCGATATTTATCGATATTTTCCGATACTATTCAACAATAGATGAGAACAAACATTTGACTTATTTCTCATATACAGGGGCGGATGGGCACTATCCCGGGAAAGTAATTTTTGCGGCCCAAGACTTATTTGCATAGGTGTGGACAAGATTTTTGTTTGAGGGAGGTTGGTGTAGTTCTATTAAAATAGTACCGCGGCGCTGTTGCGTAGGGAAAAAGCGCCGCAGACGAATTTTTTTTTTTAGGCTGTCATGCAGGGAAAATTACATAATATTGTACCCTCTTACACGTATAAAAAATAAAATAAATAATAAATTTGACAAAATTAATTAAATAAATGTTTTATCCAACACCTCTTAATAAAAACATTATAACTATGATTTTAAACAAGCAAAGTAAAAGATTGCCCACAAGTGGCTTTGATCAAAATTATACCCACTTGTGGGTAAATTGTTACTTTGCTTGTTGGAATTCACCATAGAAACGATGTTTTAGGTTGAAACTTAATATTTTGAAAATATTTAAGCAGTTATTAAGAGGTATTGGATAAAACGTTATACTTCACACGTGGGCAAAAAGGAATGACCCACTCGAGAAAATTATCTCACTCAGCCTTCGGCCTCGTGAGTTAAGATTTCCCTCGTGGGTAATTCCTTACTTTGCCTACTTGTAAAGTAAATAACTATTATTATTATTATTTATTATTAGCATTGAGATAACCGCTGGGGAGTTTTTAAACCCCAACTCCGCCCTCGGGTTTCGCCTATTTTTTCAGATTATAAACATCAAATCAGTTATATATATATATATATATATATATATATATATATATATATATATATATATATATATATATATATATATATATATAGTTATAATATGTTTAAGTTAAGTTTCTATTCTTCATGTAAAGATACTTTTATAAAAGAAAAAATCTTGATGCTACCATGCCTGTATATTTTTAATGTAATTTTATTTATTAGACAACAAAAAGATCAGCTTCAAACACATGATAATAATCATAGTTACAATACGAGAGGAAATAGTACATTATATGCACCGAGGGAGGAAAACTCAATTCATCCGAGAGAGCAAAAGCGTTCCTCCCGAAGTGCATACGATAATTTTTGTAACGAGTGCAAAGAAAAATGAGCTGAAACGTGCTTGTTTAGAGGGAGCAATAACGCGTTTTTGCTCCCTTGAGATATTTTGCTCCCTAGAAATATTTAGCTCCCTCTCGATTATTTTCGAGAAGCGGAAAACAAAACGAAAATTAAGTAGTTATTATGAAATTATAAAATAAAAAATCTGACGTGGCCATCACACAACCTTCCGCCATATCTAGACTTTAAACAGAAATGTATACGTACAATCCGGTGCCCATTTAAAATATACAAATAAAAATCTAAAATATTCAAACACAGAAATTTGCATCACCTGAATAAAAAGATTCATTCACAGGAAAACTTTGCTGTGTTGAAGCCATCCTCCGTTAAATTACTACATTTAATATCTTACTTAGGACTTATATAGCGCTAGTATGCCAACTTGTCACCTGTCAATATTTTTTACGCAGAAACAAAAATCAACCGATCATGGATTACAAGATATCAACGTTTTATTTGATAAATTTATTTTTTAAATTTTACTGTAGTTCTTTAATGCTACCAGATAAAGACAATTTTTTTATAACGTAAGTTGCAAATAACTTTTCCTTTTATTCTTATTACAAATAAATACTATATTTTTCCAAATTTATATACAATTTTGACAATTAATCTTTTCAATCTTCAAAAAATATCACTTCCGATAAAGATATTTGTACCAAAATCTACGGAGCTCTTCCAATTTATATACAAATGTTAAATACCAAATATCAAAATTTTCGGGTAATTCGTATTTGAGTTATGCGACTAACACCCCTTGACCACACACACACAGAGACACATACACACACACATACACACAGACATCATCGTGAAACTATCAAAAATGAGTTGTAAGGACCCTAATTCGTGCTCATCCACTAAAAATTCACCACCCGACTTTTTGCATGATTCCAATACCTTCCTTTACAGGTAAGCGGAAGGTAAAAATTGAGGTTGGAGCTGGAATGGAATGTGGAATTTAATTTAAAAATTTTTAATAAAAAGTTATTTTGAGCGTACCATTTTTTTGGGACACCCGGTATATAGATGTTTCGGAAACGATGAATTACTATCAACTAAATAAATTATTTATTTATTATACCTTCTGAAAATTTCTTTATGTTTATTTATCAACAATTTTTTACAGTTAATTCATTTTACCTTGCAAAATTATATTACTTATTTATTGAAAAAATAAAATCGTATCGTAGTTTATTATATTATTATTACTTAGTTGACGAAATAAGAAATAGGTACCTATACTCATAACGTCATAACAAATGCACGCACTAATGCACATGCAGACATCTCAAAAATACTACCTAGATTCATATTTTAAATATCAAGAAACGTACTTTGACTTTGACCCATTACAGTACCTCCCTTTAATGTTGCAAGACGGGAGGTAATTTTAAAATAACTCATAAGTCACATAATTTACATTTATTTATAAAAATTATATTATCAAACTTCATCAAAAAATAATTACGTTAAAGTTTTGTTTGAGGGTCACTGGTATTTCATAAAATCTAAGTTCGTTGCGAGCCGTTCAATTCTGTTCGTTGCAGAATAAATCAATTAAATCGACAGTAGTGTGATTATGGTGAGATGATATGAATGTCTAGTGAAATGTATCAAATCAAATATATCAAATTTTGCGTGAAATACATATGTGAAAATAGTTTTAGTGATATAATAGTGTGTGACTAAACGTAATGGGGATGTCTCCAGGTGAAAATATACGAACTTTCTATGATGGGACACACAAGGAGCCAAGCATGGACCATGGAGAAGATAGGTTAGCATTTTATTTAAGTACATAGATAGAAATTATAATATGTTAGAGTAGGTAGAGTGAAAAACCGCAGCTTTGCTCCCTCAATGGCTTTTAATGGCAAAGTAAAGGGATGCTATGAATTCAGTTTTAGATACTAAAATAGCTGATAAAGGTGTCATGAAAAATTTATGTTCATAAGTAATATAATAAGAGCCATAAATTTATCGGTAAAATTTACGAATAGTTGTTGAGTAGAAACGGACAAACGAGTGTCAAAATTGACATATTTAAATCACGACAGCGAAGCTGGAGTATTTAAGAGTCAATTTTGACCCGAGTTGTCGTTTCTACGCAGGAATTATGAGTAAATTTTACCAATTAAATTTATGACTCGAATTATATTTGCTTGATTATTTCACGAAAGATAATTATTATTTTATTTTTGACGTTTGCAACATTAAAAACATTTAATAAAGAAAATGTAACCATGGTTACCCTACTGTGGTTTTATCAAATTTTATCGTATATAATATCACAAGGGACTCAAGTTTTATCAGTAAACTTTTCTTGAAAACATTGTTTACCTAGCAACATCGTGAGTCATCTGCTCGAATAAATCACGAGAGCGTAGCTCGAGGGATTTATTCTGAGCAGATGACTCGAAGGATGTTGCTTAAAAGTAAACAATGTTTGAAAGAAAAGTTTACTGATAAAATAAGAGTCGCGAGTGGTATTTGTGAAGAATATTTCTCGAATGATATCTCTATATTTTTGTATTAAATGTCACTTCTGACATTTTAGAAAACTGATTGTTTATTTTGAAAATGTGGTGTTTGTTTCTCTTAGGCAACGGCGATTTGTCGGTGACAAATGGTCTTGGGCATTTACCGCGCGGCAAACCCCCGTTGGCAAGCCATTTGTTACTGTAATTGTTTATGAAACTATGTAAAATTTGTCAGTATAATTGACATAAGTGAAATAATCGCTGAAAAACTGCCCTCTTCGAAAAAGTTATGCATTCTTATTGGCCAGAAATGACGTGTGTAAAATAATCATTTTTAATATAACTCAATCGTCAATCGTATAACAAATTATACAAAAATAAGATATTTAACTCCTAGAAGTATTGTTATATTTCTTTTATTAATTTAGTTTTTCTCTTGTTGCAGGTCCTGCGAACCTTGAGTAAACAGGTAGCCTCGGGTTAAAGGTCAGTGCCTCTTTTGTATTAAATTTACTAATTTTGTGTTAAACGTATTTACGTTTTTTTCAGCCCCAAATTTTATTTCCAGCCTTATCCTTTATCCTGTCTTATATCCATTTTATTACAAGTTACTAATTTTGCGCTACTATCGAAAGTGGCGAATTTAAGTTTGAGATTTTAGGAAATTTCATGGAAAGGGTGTTGCAGTTTGATCCGATTTAAATTCGACTTCGGATCGGATCGGATTCGGATTTCGGATATTTTTCCCATCTCTACACTACACTATAAATACAGACGAAATAAATATACGTATATTGTAGCATACAATATTGACAAGTTTTTAAATATTTAAACTTCAAACATTTAAGAATATCTAGGTACGTACATTATTTTTTAATCTCCTTTATATAAAGCAACAATAAATTTAAAAATATTAGATTAATTTTGGAATAGTTCTATAGCAAGAATTCACAGGCCACATAAAAATATTTTTTGTGTTCCAATGTTGCATTTACAGATCTGTTCTTAATTATATAAAAATTTAAGTTATTTGAAAAATAAGTTTTTAGGTTTTTATTATTTATAAAATTTAATAAATTGACCATCAGTCTACCGGCCCACATCCAGCCGGCCCACCGGTAAATTTCCTGGTATCCCGGTGGGCTCATCCGCCCCTGCTCTTAAAATAGTTATTTATGTATCAAGTACGGATAGAGCTCTATCCGAAAATGTTCACACAATATTTTTTCATTCGTAAAACGTCAAAAATATCTAATTTTAAAATTATTATTTGCCACGATTATAAATAACAATTCAATGAAATAGTAGTTATCATCATTGGCAATGTGTATAAACAAAACACTAATTATTTACTTTACAAGTGGGCAAAGTAAGGAATCACCCACGAGGCCGAAGGCTGAGTGAGGTAATTTTCTCGAGTGGGTCATTCCTTTTTGCTCACGTGTGAAGTATAACGTTTTAGCCAACACCTCTTAATAACTGCTTAAATATTTAAAAAATATTATTTTAAAATAATAATAAAATATATTAGGTAAGTTCCAACCTAAAATATCGTTTCCCACTATGGTGACTTCCAACAACAACAATTTACCCACAAGTGGGTATAATTTTGATCACAGCCACTAGCCACTAGTGGACAATCTTTTACTTTGCTTGTTTAAAATTGTTATTTGATAAAAATTTTTAAACAAAATGTTTACAATCGTAATTAGAGACTAATTTGAGGAAAATTTTATAGTTTTATGTTTTTGTTGCACTAGTGCGACAAAACCGTACTTTAATTTAATTTGATTTATAACGCCGTACCTACCTATGAATACGCTCTGAATATAAAATGCTATTTTGCACGCAACCACAAAGTAATTCGTGCTCTATTATAAAAGTAAAATTAAAATTAATACTTTTATTTTCATCATGTCATAATATGTTTGAATAATTCATTTTTTAATAATATTTTAATTTAAAATTTAATTATTTTTGTAATGTACAGCAAATTAAGTACTTGCATGAAGAGTTTTTAAGAGAAAATCTAATTAACATTTGGCATTGCACAATAAATTTTAACTTTTTACTTAAAATAAATAATGCAATTTGGAACTGCAAAATTAATTCTAATTTTATTACTTGCACGAGAGCTGTAAATTAATTAATTATTAATTTAATCATTAATCGATTAACATTTTTAATTTATTCCTATTAAAATTAATCAATTAAATATGTTTTAGCATTACAAAAAGAAATAAAAAACTGCACTCATTTAAGAATTTTACTTTCAAGATTCCTACCTAATTTTTATTTTAAATAGAAAATTAAGGATTGTTAAATAATGTATTTTATTAATGAAATTAAGATTATTTTTATTCGGGATTTTACAGTATATTAACCGTAAGGGACTTTACTTTGCACTTTTTGATAGAACCACAAAATTTGGTACACATGTAGAAGAGACTTCGCTCTACAAAACCAGAGGTGGCGCCATGCTTTATCTCTCCTATTTCCCCCCTAAACGCAAAAAAATGTCCCAGGAATTTTTGTTTTTGCTATTTATTTCTTAAACAGAACATGATGATAAAAATACATGAAAGCAAAATGTTTCGTCATTCAATTCTTTCCAAAATGCATACTTGTATTTTTTCTGAAAGACACCATTCTCGAGTAATCGTGTATCAAACAGGGTAACGACGAACCCCTAAACACATTCATTAATTTGCCTATTTAATTTGGATTTAACAATATTGACGTGACATTTCTACAAATTTTCAATGCAAGCACTAAGCACTGGATGCCGAAATAGTATATTGTAATACAAGTGTGGAAAGGGCATCATTAAAAACTAGTATGACAGTTGGAGCACGAGCGGTAGCGAGTTCTTCTATCATACGAGTTTTCCAATGACCCTTTCCGCAAGTGTGTTTTGTTATACGATACTATTTTTTCTACAAAAGTGGGAAATTTTAAAATTAATAAAACAAATTGGAAATGCAATATTTACAAATTTAAGAAAAACAAATTAGGTAGGTTTGCCGTCAGAGCTGAAAACAATAACAATATCTAAAAACAGACAGATCAGTTTTGTAATTTTGCATTTATGGTGTGATTTATGAGAAAAATAATGACAGTTTATGCAGAATGTAGTGATAATAAAGTGAGTTTATTTATACCCCTTCGGACATTTTACGGAAATTGTGAATCTTAACTTTTGTCTGTAGTCAAAAATATCCTGACAGCTTTGACTTTCCAGTAACTGCACAATTTCTAGTTCAGCAAAATTATTTATGTCTCAAATTCAGTGAAAATCGTCCATTTGAATACTTATTACAGAGATTACAACAAATAAAGTGTTTCAAGTATGAAAATTGTACATTTTGAAAAATTCGCACACAGTGCACATAATGAGTGTGGAAATTATTTTCACCCAATCTGAGAGGTAACTAGGATTTTTATAGATGGGCTAAGGTAGGGCCAGTAAAAATGAAAGTGGGCACCACTTTTTGTTGTAAAATTTTTGTTTGGGGAATATTTTTTCACTGCTCAAGGTATTTGACTTAGTACCTACCTACCTACCTCCTGAAATTAAATTCGTAGAAAAACAGTACCCAGTTAAGAATATGATATCAAAAATGTGCATAGATAAAGATTGCACGAACACTCAGATTGACAAGTTAATACATTATATCTTTTCAAAAATACAATATTTACCAGCAAAAATCTATATCTAACCGCTATTCATAATTCTTAAACATTTCTTTTGCCTCAATTAAGTAGGTATAAATCTATATCTCTTCCCTAGTTTTTCGTAAGGCGCATTATTATAGTACCCATATTACATAACAAGACTTGTAAGAAGCATATTACGCACGAGTGAAAATGTTACACCAAGAGCCGTAGGCGAGTATGTAATTTCACGAGTGCGTAATTGCTTTACAACTCAAGTTGTGTACTATACATTTTCTACTACACGACCATGTTCATTTCCATTTAATAAAAATTATGTTCTATTTTTTATATTATTTTATATTTTTGGTACACAATTTTATATATTTCACGGAATTTAAACGATTATTGTTAACTTTGTAACATCAGACGGTATGCAAAAAGTATTATCAGAGTTGCTTGACATTAAAATAAAACATAAATTCCCTAATCGTGCGATCGAACTACCTTACGCACGGTCGTGCGTAAGCACAAGCTTCCATATTATATGGGTTGTACAATAATGCTCATTTACAGTAGTGGTCGTAGAAAAAATATTTTAAATATAGGTATCTCTTCCGTAAACTAATAATAAATAATTCAAAATTTTTGGGTGGGCCAATGGATGGGGCATAAATTTGCAGGGTGGGCCGTGGTCCATCCAGGCCCACTTTTAGTTAGGTACATCCCTGTCACCACTCAATGTTTCAAAAAACTACAACTGATATTATTTAATTATAATTTTATTCGTTACAAAAGTCATTGTACAAACCTCTTGCGGGAAGACACCATCCCAGCATTCGCGTAAATTAAACCCTCGCTTCCCTCGTGTTTCAAATGTTTCAAAAACCTACTTTCACAATCAAATTCAATATCTGAAAATACGTGAATTTCGTAGAAAAACACTATTTTCGATAGAAGTCTTACTTACAACACAACATATTCCATCAACATTCAGTATACACACCACATCCCACTTGAAACCTTTCACTGTTCGACTGCCCCTCCTAAGACCCGCCAGCAGCAGCAAAGTCGAAGACTATCTCCGGTAAGAAACCAACTAGAAGCACCAGTCAGGTCTTTCAGTGTGGATCTCACTGGTGAACAGATTTTCACTTTGGTTTGACAGTTGAACTCGAGGACTGTAAAGTGGTTCAGTTTGTGGTGTGTGATTTACTCGTGGTTTTGTGGATTTTTTTTATTGGTTGCTGTGCATGAGTGGATAATCTACAACGATGAATTTGGTGAGTTTTTTTTTTAAATTTGAGTTATGCGGATGGGTAGGGAGGCTCAATGGGTAGTGAGTCAGGTAATAGTATTTTTATGATTGAAGTTCAAATTAGATAAGAAATTATTAATAAGTAATCGTTATTTACTTTACAAGTGGGCAAAGTAAGGAATTACCCACGAGAGAAATCTTAACTCACGAGGCCGAAGGCTGAGTGAGATAATTTTCTCGAGTGGGTCATTCCTTTTTGCCCATGTGTGAAGTATAACGTTTTATCCAACACCTCTTAATAACTGCTTAAATATTTTCAAAATATTAAGTTTTAACCTAAAACATCGTTTCTATGGTGACTTCCAACAAGCAAAGTAACAAATTTACCCACAAGTGGGTATAATGTTGATCAAAGCCACTAGTGGGCAATCTTTTACTTTGCTTGTTTAAAATCACCATAGTTATGATGCTTTTATTAAGAGGTGTTGGATAAAATAATTATTCTATCAACTTAGGACTTCCCAACCTTAATAATAATTTATCTTTATTTGCTAACTTAAAAAAAATTACACTACTGCTCAACTGGCTTCACGAACAACAGGATCTATAATTTGATGCATTTAAATTATTTCATATTGTGATAATTTTGTTAAAAATATATTTGGAAAAACTGCCAAGTGTTATTTTTAATATTAGGGAATATTAAAAAATGCCGTTCCGTCATGCTTCAAATACGTCAATTTTACTGGCAATTTATATGATCTCAAAGTTATTATAATAATTGTATTTTATTAATTGCTATCAAAATATTGAAATTTTTCTGTTATTTTAATAACGTCAATAAAAATGTTGTTATCTTGATTATTATTATTGTCGTTATAAAAAAAAATCTCTCAAAATGTTAGCAATTAATAAAAAAACAATTTTAATTAATTTGATACAGAAATTTCCAGTAAAATCGACGTATTTGAAGCATGACGGACCGACCTTAAAAGTTACTTAAATTTAAATAAATTGTTGAACATCTGAGTATGACTGATTTGCGAAACTAAAATCAAATAATATTTTTAACATAATATTCTTATATGAGAGGCACAAACTAAATCTGTGGAAATCTCGTTTACGCTCAACTATATTATAGATACTGATTTTTTGCAAATTCAGTTTGTCTTAATGCATGTATCAATGTTTATATTTATAAGATAAAATTAATCATTTTGTGTATATTATATTTTGATGTACCAATTTCAAATTACGTGTAATTGAACTTTTTAATTGCTAAAATGATATAAAATTAGTAACGGCTATTTTAAATTTAAAGTGTAGTGCCATTAGCAATTTAAAAACTTTCTGGTACAACTCTGTAACGTCAGAGTACACCAAAGGTTATCATTTTTATCTATATTAAGTATAAAATATCTAGCGGACCAATTGGGCAGAATCACTTCAAACCATATGACGAATTTGAGACTTTGGTATAAATCTGCCAATTTTTAAAGTGGCATAAATTATTTATTGTTAATATTTAACATTAATCGTAGAAAGCAATCGTATAATGGGGCAATTTAACTAAGTACCTATTAGTCACTTGTAAAAATAATAGTTTTTATTCTAATAACAATTATAATTTTAATGAGTGAATAAACAAATAATAATCTTGAAGCACCCAGTATTGTTGTGCAATTAATTATTGCTTATTAGCATTGCAAGGAATGAAAAATAATTTTTAATAAACATGAAAATATTAAAATTAAACAGTTAAGAGAAATACCGCAATTAACTTGAAACAAGATAAATATTTATTATAATAAATTATTACTAATGAACGTGTAAAATTTAAAATAATGGTTTCAAGTATAAATTCTTATTTCTGTATAAAGGCATTTACCTACTAGAAGACATAATTTCATGTATTAAAAATAAATTTCATGTCATTTATATAATAGCTATAGTCATAAAGCGTAAACGACCTTACCAGTAATGAAATGGTAAGAGAAATTTTGGAGACATCAACAGTAGATCAAGAAACAAAGAGCCGGATTCTTTAAAATGTTCTATTTTATCCGAATTTATATTACATTATTTCACTCATTATAAATTTGACCAATCAGATTATTTTTCATTGTTTTTCAATTTAAATAAGTGCTATTTAATCGCGATTAAATTGAAGCTAGCTTTTTTTAACAAAGTTTTTACTATGAATTCATGAAATAATCGTACATAATAATTTCAAAAAAAATACTTATGTAGGTACTCAAACACTTTTTAAACAAAATTTATTTCATAAGCCAGACATGTCAAATTTATCGATTAAATTCATTGCACTCAGGATATTACTTATGAATACCTATTGCATTGTATGCATTTTATTTACTTAATAACTTAATCATATTATTATACGTATTATTCATTAAATTTGTTATTGTAATAGTTGATAAAAAAGAGAATTAAGATTAATAATTTATCTTTAATTTTGGATTACTTTAAACATGTCAAATTTATTTAGGAAGGTAATATTAATATTAAGCGTACCATTTAGTTTTAGGCGAGGTAATTAATAACCTGAGAGATTATAAGTATACTTTAGTCCTCCTGAAGTATACAAAGTATATACGCCAATTTTTGCACTTCACTCTCATACGGTTGCATACCCACTTGACAAAATAAAATCCCCAGAACATTTCAAGAATGTGAACATCCTGGCTTGTTACTTTCTATTTTCGCCCATTTATATAATATCCTAGCAATTGCTAATGTCCGCCCTTAGTAACATTAACATTATCTATGTAACATCCCAATGTTAATAAATTTGGTAATAATATCCCAATTGTGTACCTATATGTAATTTTTGATCGTACTCTGGATGTGGCTAGGATAGATCATTTAAAGTACAAGAATAAGATATTTTTAAACATACCATAGACGATTCATGTCAAGTGGGTAGTAGTCTTTAAATGAAGACGCATTTTGTAATTTTGACAATACAAACTTTATGACTGTTTATGACAAATGTGTATATTTACCATAAATACTCTGTAACAAAAGCAGATATTTATTATTTGACAACGGGATTAAATATGAAAATTAATCCCTGCGTGGATCAAATTATAAACTAAGTCCCTAAAAATAAAGAGTAAAGAAGATTTTATTTCTGGATGTACATAAAATGAAGTGCAATTTAAAGTTTTTATTCAATTTGTGAATTTAAATTTAAAATACATTATCTTCTGCAAATATGCCTTAACAAAATTTAATGATGACTTAAATGCTCACAATACAGGATGTATCATAACTTCGAGTACATACGTTAAAGGTATATGTTGTTTGATATTTTAATTACGAATCAAAAAGAATTTTTTTTAAATTCAAAAAATTAAGGATAGTTTACTGCAGCATTTTTTGTAGTACTGCACTGGATTCGTTTTCCTATTAAACACAAACAAGAGAAATAGGTAATCAAACATCTTAAATTACATAATACTAGTAAAATAATTACATTTTTAATGAAACAATAATTACTTCATCCAGTGACAGTGGCAATTAAAATTTTTTGACTGGGAAACATGAAAATTAATTTTGCGATTAAAAAAAATATTCTTTTTGATTTTTAATCAGCATATCAAACTACATATACCCTTAACGAATGTACCTGAAGTTATGAAACACCCTGTATATGAAGCTAGGCTACCACATTCAAGGTGGGTAAAAGATGTAAAAGATTTATAGGAAAATTCAGAAATGATAAGGCTTTTCAATATATTTAATTATTTCTTCAATAAGGTTACATTATAGGTTACCTACGTTACGAAAACTTTGAATCTACCATGACATAAAAGCATAAAACTAAATCTAGTGAAAAAACATTACATTACACATACTGTCTCAGTCGTAGCTCTGTCTCTGTTGAGAAAGTTCCGAGGAAAATGTGGATTTGTTGTCATCTTAGCGCAACATAAACATTCAACGTTCGTTTCTCATCTATACGAACGTCGCCGCGGTCTAAGCTGTTTTAAATTCTTTTCATCTGGCGACTGTGGCTCTGGTTACGGCTGTTGCAGTTTCTAAAAGAGATTCAGTTTGTGGGACAAATTCACTTTATCTGTGGTTTGCCGGTTTCGTTTCTTCTATGACATAGAATTGGAAATTGTAAAAATATTATAAAAAATCTGACGTGGCCATCACACAACCTTCCGCCATATCTAGACTTATAAACACAAATGTATACGTACAATCCGGTGCCCATTTAAAATATACAAATAAAAATCTAAAATATTCAAATACAGAAATTTGCATCACCTGAATAAAAAGATTAATTCACAGGAAAACTCTGCTGTGTTGAAGCCATCCTCCGGTCAATTACTACATTTAATATCTTACTTAGGACTTATATAGCGCTAGTGTATGCCAACTTGTCACCCGTCTCACCTGTCAATATTTTTTACGCAGAAACAAAAATCAACCGATCATGGATTACAAGATATCAACGTTTTATTTGATAAATTTATTTTTTAAATTTTACTGCAGTTCTTTAATGCTGCCAGATAAAGACAATTTTTTTATAACGTAAGTTGCAAATAACTTTTCCTCTTATTCTCATTTCAAATAAATACTATATTTTTCCAAATTTATATACAATTTTGACAATTAACCTTTTCAATCTTCAAAAAATATCACTTCCGATGAAGATATTTGTACCAAAATCTAAGGAGCTCTTCCAATTTATATACAAATGTTAAATACCAAATATCAAAATTTTCGGGTAATTCGTATTTGAGTTATGCGACTAACACCCGGCCTTGACCACACACACACACACACACACACACACACACACACACACACACACACACACACACACACACACACACACACACACACACACACACACACACACACACACACACACACACATACACACAGACATCATCGTGAAACTATCAAAAATGAGTTGTAAGGACCCTAATTCGTGCTCATCCACTAAAAACTCACTACCCGATTTTTTGCATGATTCCAATACCTTCCTTTACAGGTAAGCGGAAGGTAAAAAGTCAAAATCCGGTTAGGATCATCTGTTACTACTGTTAACAACAATGAAAATGAAAATTGCAATTGAAATTTTGAAAGAAATGAATCAATATGTTTAACAATTTCAACGATTATTATCACTATATTATGGATTATAATCTGTTATTTCACCAAACGGGCTAGGTATATGAATAAAAATTCGGTCAAATGACCGTTTGACTATAAAACAGTTTGAGCAAATAAGTGGATGTCCTAATGTCTGTTCCTTTGGCAATTTGGTTAAATGACGATTTGGTCAAATGACAATTTGGTCGAATGACGATTTAGTCAAATAACGTTTCGTTAAATAACAGATTGGTAAAATACCAGTTTGGTCAAATGACCGTTTGACTGTAAAACAGTTTGGGCAAATAAAGCGCTCCCTGAAAAACGTTTTAAATTCTGTTCACTTTTCTCAATTTAGCGCGTTCTTCCGTATTATTTGTATCCTCACACATTTTAAGTCTAATTTTGATAAACAGCAATTTCAGATTGAGAAACTGACAGTTTGTAACTAATAAACAAAAGCAGTTGACATGTAACAGCGGTGATAAAAAATATCTTCGATTTGATAGCCTCGTACTGCTTATTTCGGCCAATCAAATTAGTCAAATATGTATCACGTGATACATGAATTGTATATTCCAATTAATACATTTATTAATACACAAAATTAATTTTTTCTACATATCTACCACCAAAAATCGCACTTCCGATAATCACTGCACTCTTCGAAAAAAATGTCAATTTACAAAACACAGTTAGAACGACCGTGTGGGAATTTTCTTTTGAAATCAAGAATGTATACCGTGAGTTTATTTTAACGTGAAACATAGTTATATCATATCCATGGTTACGAATTTGACAGCAATGTATTAGAGCGTTCTTTTTAAAATGAAACATAGGGAATAAATTTGAATTTGGTAATTAGTGTCACACTGCTGCTACTTGGAAATACGATTTATTCTTTAAACAATTAAAAGTTTATGTTGAAAGCGTTCCTTGGAACTATTGCAGCTGCCCAAATATCTTATATTGTTCAAGAATAATACAGTTAAATTGATTCCCTATGTTTCATTTTAAAAAGGACACTCTAATACATTGCTGTCAAATTCGTAACCATGGATATAAAAATTGTATGTTTCATGTTAAAATAAACTCACGGTATTAGGCAAACAACGTCTATAGAGAAATTATTTTAAACAGTACCGTAAAAGTGGGATACTAGGGACATTTTTGGCATTATTTCGTGAATATCTCGGGAATTACTTATATTTTTATGGGGAAAAATTCTAATGTGTGAAGTATGATAAAAAAACACACTATAGATACAAAAATGATTATTTTTGTCAGACATTCTTTTAATATACCAATTTTTTGTGAATGTCCCAAGTTATCTTCAAAGGTGGGTTATTTGGGACGAAAATTATTTTACCGCCAGGTGTATTATGAATTTTATTCTACACCCGTGTAAACAAAACCTAAGTACCTACATAATTGTTAAAATATGAGATCATAGATTTAAAAATCAAAGTCACAAAATGACATATTGTAACATGCATTTTTGGTTTGAATTTTCTTGCAACAGATGTACCTTATCTATAAAGTAATACAGGATTTTGGTATTATATTTTTTCAAAGAATATAAGGCACTTAAATTAATAACTGTAACACTGTGGATGAATGCACAATTAATTATAGAAATTTTTATTGGAACAATTAGCTGCAAATAAAACTGTCCATGTGTGATAGTGATAGTAAAATATATTTCGATTAATTAATTAATACAAATTTAATGCAGTCACTTCTAAAATAATAATAAAAATAATGGCATTAGAATTACTAGCAAATTATCATTGTCTGTCTAACTTTCTTGATGAGTGTTAATGAAGTTTAATTACGAAATAAAAATAACTTCCGGAAAAATAGAATCATAAACGAAAGCTGAATTCGCACATCGCATGTACGTACATTATGGAATTGTTTACTCGTATAGCCGAAATTTCTAAATTTTTACTGTTTCTACGAATTGGATAATTTTCTAAATTATGTATCATTTCCCTTTCATTCTACTTAAAAGTAAAATTTAATATTTAAATCATATTGTCTTATAAATTATTTATATAGTTTTTAAGACATGATATATCAATTTAAGAATTTAATATGAAAAAATTACTCGTGCAAAGATTATTTATTCATCTTGTATTAAAGTCCTTGTACTAAGACTTTATTATTTACATATTTGTTTAAAAACTTAATTATGTATTCTGAGACAAAGAACATGTGCCATTATAAGAAACAACTTGAAAAGATAACTAAATATTATATTTAAATAATAAATGTATAAAAAATATCTTAACAACTAAAAATAACAGTTAAAGATTTAGCGAACATCAAGAATGCCAAAATCGTCTTCAAAACTAAACACTTTTGTTGTCCTTTAGTTCCTTGCGTGACAGGTTTTGGTAAAATTAATTACAAAAATACAAATTTTTTAATAACTCTAATGGCCATTTGCACCGCCTCCACTTAAATTTTAAGTGTCACTTAAATGAAAAATATCGAATCGAATTAATGACAGCAATGTTATTTCTACATTTTTTGATAATTTGATTTTGATTCTATATTGTTCATATAAGGAATACTTAAAATTTAAGTGGAAGAGGTGCAACAGGTCAGTAAACCTACTAGATAGATTTACACCAAACTAGAGCGTTACAACTTATACATTATGTTAAATGTAAATGAGTATAAATCGCACTTAAATACCCAGCAGTTTAAAAAAAATTCGTTTGTCTCATTAAGGAACTTGTCTCATTGTGGAACACTCTCCCCTATATACATTTTTACAAGAAACTGTTTCAATCTTCAAGTAAACTATAACTTCCGGTCAAGATACCTACCAATATTTTTTCAACTCGTTCAAATTGTATACAAATTCATTCTAACCTATACCTAACCACTAACCTACAAGAATTAGCTAGAGGTAAAGTCATTTAAGCAGAACCCTGCGCGAAGTACGAATTCTCGTCTTAGAAAGAGAGGTATAGATGATAAAAAGAGGAAACTACCCTACTGTCTGTTCTACAGAACATCAGCTTCAATATCTGTTATTCTCATGTTGACGTTCGTAGTATTTTGTTTCGTGTAACGCTGTGAATTTTGTAATTGATTGTGATTGAGTTATATTTTAGTTTTCTTTGAAAATTAAGTGAACTGCAGCGTAGCATATACTCGCTAGCTCCGCTTTTGTAAAACGGACAGTACATGACAAGCTCTGCCTTCTCGCGCAGTCCAGGGAACTAGCTATTTGAATTTTACTCTATCCTTGAGTGACAGGTTTTGGTAAAATTGTATACAAATAATTCATCCTAACCTACAAGGATTAGCTAGCAATCACACTCAACGATAACAAATGCTAAATACTAAGGAGTGTAAACCATCTCACAATCTCATTCTATAAATTCCCGTTACACTAAATGCCAACAATCACGTGTATCATCACCACATCGCGCACGTTTCTTCAAATTCCTTTCCGATGATCACACACATCATCTCTTACAAGTTACAAGTGACCAAGTACCAGCAACGTCCTTGGGCAGATGACAAGTCAGACCGCGAGAAGTTTCGATTTCTTGTAGGGAATTCGGTTAATAAGGCAATACGGTCATGGCGGACTGGTTCAAACAGAGTCTGTCTGTGTGGTAAGCACCGTACAGGTTTTCGTCGGTTTTTTAGAGCAATTGAACGATGAAAGATGTGATAAGAAAGTTTAATGGGAGATTATATAATGTGGTTTGAGAGTTATAATTAAAGGTGATATTTAAATGAGTTATATTTTAAGTTTAATAAATATGGGTAATATTCAAAACATGAAATAAATATAGCATAATGATAAAGTGTGTAAGTAAGATTTAAGAGTGCCGTTTACCTATCTTTTATTTCCGATATAGGTTTTAGGAAATGCAACCCTTACAACGCCAATACTCACTGGGGTTATTCTAATGTCTAACTATGATCAAAGCAAATTCCTCAATCCCTTGTGCTGCGCATAAATACAAAGAAATGGTATTATTTATGAGGCTACCTACTTTCGTTAGTCTGTAAGTGTGCACAGCAAATCATAGCAAGAAATCCAAGACATTTTTCTTTTCATTAGACTTGCGTAGCGTTATAAACTATGCATAGATATTTTGTTAAATTCATTGATTTTTATGATAGATCATAATTTGGTTGAGCTAAATAAGCGCATTTGGCCTTTATCAGTTTTTGCTTATCATGTTGGAAAAGCGCATAAAATAACATTTGAAAAGCGCATAAATTTTAGTTGCATAAGTGCACATTTGAAAAGCACAATGGTTTTTCTTTAATATTTTTTGAATTTTGTAAAACTATTAAATATTCTTGCCAAAAATTTTTCTGAACTTAACCCCATCATATTCGAAGAGTATTTTTAACAAGATTTTTTGAATTTTTTAAAACTAGAAAATATTCTTGCCTAACATTTTTCTGAACTTAACCCCATTATACTCGAAGACGATCTGGACTAACTTGTTATGGTCAGAAATCTCATTTTCGAAAAATACGCTTATTCAATGTTACGATCTGCGCTTATTGAACATAAATTTACTGATTCTATTTCTGCGCTTTTCAAACGTTTTGATGACCAAAAATGCGCTTTTACAACTCTCCGCATAATTTTATAAAACATAGTTTATTTGAAAAAACATCACATTTTGAAACAGTTTTTACTTCCTTGTACGAAGTAAGGAAGTATTGTAATCGCGAAAAATTTCGGTTCTCAGATTTTGACGGAAATATCCGTTTTGACCTTTTCTGAATCCATTATGACTAGTTTCGTCGTGACGTCTGTACGTACGTGCGTACGTGCGTACGTACGTACGGACGTATGTGTGTCGCATAACTCAAATACGGTTAGATGTAGAAAGTTGAAATTTTGTATTTAGGACTGTTATAGCATCTAGTTGTGCACCTCCTATAAATCTATAAACCGGAAGTAGTACTTTTTAAAAATATTTCGATAAATATTTAATTTAACACAAATTTTTTTATTTTAAATGAAAGATTATGTGATTATTATCTACAATCGGTATTTTCTATCATTTAAGAATAATTAAAGTATATACTTATAATGTATTATTTCGGTATCTTGTACTCCATGATCGTTTAACATTTGTTACTACGTAAAATTTAAATGATTATGACATGACAGTGACAGTAGCAGTGACAATAGTAAAATATCGTTTATATCTTCTTCTGCAGTTTAAATAAAATGACTAAAATATATTTGTGAGTATACTAGTATAATAAGTTAAAAGAATTTTTTATATTATTCTACATTTTAGTTATTAAGAAAAGTATGAACACACACGGCGTACAAGGAAGTCATGTGGTACCCACGTCAGATTTTTTGTATACAGTAAAGGCATTTAATTTAGTAAATCAGCTATTTATGCAATTTGAATTTAGCGATACAATGCAGGCACTCCTATTTTGTTGTTATATTAAAATATCAAATATCTTCCATTGTTACAAATTTTCTTTAAAACTAACCCTTCACTAACATCCTTCGGAATAAAAGAGCAACTAAGTAAAATTTACAAAAAGTACGAACGGATTTCAATAATTATATCTTAGGTTATATTGAGAGCGGAAATTGTTTTATGATTATTGAAATCCTGCACAATACAACACTGTGTTGAACTTAACGAAATAATTGCTAAGAAATACTTGGTTGTTATTATTTTTAACTTTGTATAGTAAATTCTTGAATATTATTATGTAGTGGTTGTCCATGGATTGGATAGTATTTACTTTGCCGTGAACTAAGATGTAAATAAAGTTGATTATTTCTTTAATTCATATTTATATAAAATAATGGTGAAATTATGAACAAATAATTTAGTATTTCGGAAATACGTGAAAGGTATACAAACAGTTAGCGCTGTATTTTTATTTTTATTGCTTTCATTTTAAATAATTAAATTGAAACAAACCGAAGTCTACTGAACTCACTCTCAAAAAATCTGACGTGGCCATCACACAACCTTCCGCCATATCTAGACTTTAAACAGAAATGTATACGTACAATCTGGTGCCCATTTAAAATATACAAATAAAAATCTAAAATATTCAAACACAGAAATTAGTATCACCTGAATCAAAAGATTCATTCACACGAAAACTCTTCTGTGTTGAAGCAATCCTCCGTTCAGTTACTACATTAAATGTAGTATTTAATAGTAAATGTAGTAAATTTTAATAGCTTAGTTATGACTTATATAGCGCTAGTATGCCAACTTGTAACCCGTCTTATCTGTCAATATTTTTTATGCAGAAACAAAAATTAACCGAACATGGATTACAAGATTTCAATGTTTTATTTGATAAATTTATTTTTTAAATTTTACTGCAGTTTAATGCTACCAGATAAAGACAATTTTTTTATAACGTAGATTGCAAATAACTTTTCCTCTTATTCTTATTACAAATAAATACTATATTTATCCAAATTTATAGAAATTTTGGACACTTAATCTTTTCAAACTTCAAAAAATATCACTTCCTCTGAAGATATTTGTACCAAAATCTAATGAGCTCTTCTTATTCGTATACAATTGTAAAATACCAAATATCAAAATTTTTGGGTAATTCGTATTTGAGTTATACGACAGACGGCATCGGCCCGGACCACACACATACACACACACACACACACACACACACACACACACACACACACACACACACACACACACACACACACACACACACACACACACACACACACGCACACACACACATACACACAGACATCATCGGGAAACTATCAAAAATGAGTTGTAAGGACCCTAATTCGTGCTCATCCACTAAAAACTCACTACCCGATTTTTTGCATGATTCCAATACCTTCCTTTACAGGTAAGCGGAAGGTAAAAACTTAATCCAATTTAGTTATCAAGACACAAGAGCTTTATATTTTGCCGGATAAATTTCTGTTTGTATTGAAACCTTGTTGCCTAGCAATTTGAAAAGAAAAAGTGTTCAATAAAATCATGACACCGTAGGTGGAGCGATTTTATTTTAAAGCTATTTTTCGAGTCAAATTGCTGTCAGGTGACAAGGTTGAGATGTCAAACAGAAACAGATATTTATTCCGAGGAAATACAATGCTCGAGTGTAATTCAACGAGATAATTTAACGAATCTTTTGGTTCTTCTTCACAAATATTCCCAAAATCTAATCATTTCACTGACTAATATTAGAAATATGAAGCAAATGACATTTTAGTGTTTTGTTTGGTTGCTAAGAAAAAGGTAGAAAAGGTTTTATCACTTGCAAAAAGTTTTCTTCCTTTTTATTCGCTGTCAAAGCGTGTTTTGTTTATGGCTTACTTTATACATGAGTAAAATTATCATCATAAAACATGAAGAAAATTGCTCAAGGTAATTTTTTGGTAAAATTAATAGGTGTTGTTGCATACTAAACTAATACTAACCCACAAATGGCAATATGGGTGTCAAAATCGATATTAATGAATAAATTTTGACTTAACCTGGGTTGTCGTTTCAACACTGGAGTTATGTGAGTAATTTTATCTATTAAATTGATGGCTCGAACTATATGTGGTTATTATTTTATAAATGACAAAGAAATGCAGCAATATATGTGTCATTTGCTATGGGTATACCTATTGTGGTTTGATCAAATATTTTCGCTGAAAATCTTTTCCTCGATCAAATGTAACATTCTAATGGTTAAAATGACGTGCATAGAATTAGAATACTCACTGAAAAATTATCCTCTTAGATCATTATAAAGCATGTTGATTGGTTCAAAATAACGTGTGTGGGTGTGTGTGTAATTAATTTAAAACTCCTCAAATTAAGCATCTTTGTGTTAAGGATGACGTGTTTTGAAAATCATAATTATTTAGTTTCTGCATTATTTTTACAGTAACAAGAGGTCATTTGTCATTAGCAATCAATTATAATCTATCATCTTCAACAAGGAACAATTCCCTAAAATTTAAACAACCTTGCATTGTTGATTGTTGCATTATTTAATTTTGTATTGTCCTTTGAAAAGTTTTATAAGTAATCTAATTTTAATGATTTATTCCCACTTTTATAAAATATAATAATAGAAGCATGAAGCATTTTATTTGTATGTTGTTAGTTCAGTGTGTTAAGAATGGTATTGTCTGTGAATAAGATTAAGTTAGCTTCCCGCAGACAATAAAGGCAATTATTCCGAGTAGCAGATTCAAGTCTCACCTCACCTGTCACTTCACTTTCCTACTTTTATTTCAATTAATTTTGCTGACATGGTTTCTGTAAACCATTTATAATTGCAGGAAATTATTTAAATAATGAGGTTTTAATTTATTGGAATTAACTAATTTAATTTGTGAATTGATAAGAGCTCATTTGCTTACTTAAAAAAATATTTGCTACAATTATTAGTTACAGATTTTTGTTAGAAAAATGATCACCAAAGTTGATGACCATATTATTGATTTTCAACAATTTAATACTTGACAAATTCGGATTTTAGATTTTGTGTTATAATGTTGGACATACTTGCTCAATGAAAATTATTTTCTATTTTAAACGCCTGTTATTGTCTTTTTTTGACCCACAGATTTGTCGAACTTATATAAAAATATGCGAAATATTAATCTAAGTAAAAATTGCAATGTAAGTTTAGTTATTATAGTTTCAGTATTCAAGGGATAGGGCATTATGAACTATGAAGATGTTTATGCTGTTTGAGGGCAATAGATTTTAAGTCCATGGTATCTACCTAATGAATATAGTACAATGCCCATTTTACATACAATACTTTAGTTATTTATGTATCAAGGGCATCATGATGATGTTTATGCTCATCTGAGGGCGACATGTTTACAAGCCCAAGGGCCTCTGGCCCGAGGGTCTGTAAATCGCCCGAGGGCTATAAACATCAATGATGCCTGTTGTGCATACAATATTTTATGTCTTACTATTTTATTTAAAACATTGCGCGCGTGACATTTCGCTTTGGCGTTTCGAATTTTGTTTTTTTGTTTTGGTATCCTAATAACAGACAGAAAGTATATTAATTTCAGAAGAAAAACATTAGTGATGTCTCAATATTACCATGGCAATTTCTTAATGCCCTAGGGTATAATGTAGTATATAACATACCTCGTATTCATGACATAATTAAACAATTACATACTAGGAAGACATAAAATATTTTATGTATTTACTAGTTCATTATAGTCCAGGCGAACTAGCATCTATCGCCGACAGAAATCAAATGGAACTTTTTTTCCATAGGAATGTTGTAATTGACTTCCTAACTAACATACTAAAAGTCCCCATCGATATCGCCTTGTGCTAAGTCCATCATCTTGGAAAAATGTTGAAACAAGACGACCTTTCACCGGTTTTTTGCAATTATCTCGAAAATGGGCAATTTTAAGCAAAAATACCAAATACCAAATAGAAAGAGCATAAAATTTCATTGTTTTTGCGTTATTCATACAGTTTTTGAATAAATTGTAAATAAAGATTTTTATAATTCTAACATTCTAAGCCGTTTTGATAACAACATTATTTTGTCTCATATTACACAAAAACTTATTTTTCTATAATAATAATTCTTAGGATTTTTTTACTAATTAAACCCAATAATTTTCTAACCTTATACTATCCAGTCCATTGCAAACTATTTCATTTGATGTAAGTACTAGTTATTAAATTTAAGTTTAGTTAATTTATAGTTTTTATTTATTTTGTACATTTAAATAATCCCATAAAAAATATTTTTGTTCGTTTTTGTTGATGTAGGTATACATAATAACCTAATAATATTGGGTAAATTCCTGCAAATTCGAAAAAGAAAAACATTGGACAATACACGACAAATCTTAGAAAAATGTCCTTGAAAAGACAACAGTACACAAAATCTTTCTAATTATTTGTACTTTTTTCAACCATTTCCCAACATCCGCTCTGCAGCTAATTCTTCCATGTTATATGCAAATTCATTACTCTACCGGAAAATCTACACTGCACCTTAGATTAAACTTCTCCTATGCGTCATCATAGTTTCTCTCTCTTTATTTACTTAGCTTGTTTTCAAGGGCGCATAACTGTTCTAAAACGACACTTTCCCGTTCGTTTTGAGCGGTTATTTATCACGAATACGGTTTGTGATGAGTAAGGAGCATTAATTGTTATTAATATAGGTGCTGGTATAATTATATGGTAATGAAATGGTTTATGAGTTGTATTGTAACTGTAGTTTACTAAGTATACTTTTATGGGATTATGTGCATCATTTTAATTACAGATTGTAAGATGAGAAACGTATGTTATAAAGTTATAATATATAGGTAATTATTATTAATTTGTAATTAATCTTTTGTAAGTAAAATAACTAGGTAGTGATATGGGAACAGACTATTTATTTTTAGAAGTGGATAACTGAGAACGTTATGTGACCGACTGTGGATTTGACTACTCAGGTTCGAAATCAGTCTACATAATTTTGAAGATGCGTTATTTGTTAATCTAAATTTTATTCAACCATTTTTATAGTAGTGAGTTTTAAGTGGATGAGCACGAATTAGGATGAAACTTACGCCATTATAAGTCATAAGTAAGATATTAAATGTTGTAGTAATTGAACAAAGGATGGCTTCAACACAGAAGAGTAAAAATCTAGATTATTCAAACAAGAAAATAAAAAGACATGGGCTAACGCCACACAGCCTGAACCTCGCGTGAACCGTTTTTTTGACATAAACTAATCTATGCTAACAAAACCCTTCTTGAGTCCAACAGAACTCCGTTTTTTTGACAACTAATCTATGCTAACAAAACCCTTCTTGAGTCCAACAGAACTCCGTTTTCTTGACATAAACTAATCTATGCTAACAAAACCCTACTTGAGTCCAACAGAAATACGTTTTTTTGACATAAACTAATCTATGCTAACAAACCCCTTCTTGAGTCCAACAGAACTCCGTTTTCTTGACAAACTAATTTATGCTAACAAAACCCTACTTGAGTCCAACAGAAATCCGTTTTTTGACATAAATTAATCTATGCTAACAAAACCCTTCTTGAGTCCAACAGAAATCGTTCACGCTAGGTTCACGCTAACTTAACGCTAGGTTCACGCTAGGTTCACGCTGTGTGGCGTTAGACACTCCTAAATAAAAAAGCCTAGAAAATTGACTGAAATGTCATTTGGAAATTTATTGGACAAGGTGATTGATGTAAGACATTAATTCTTCTTATTTTATTTTAGTAATTAAATACAGTTTAGGTGATTTATGCCATTAAAAAATGATATACTTAGTCACAAAAAAGAAATCCTAGTGGTTCATTGAGAATGTATACCTACCTATACATCTAACTTTTGTTTTTACTTCTCCTAGCTATTTATATTATAGGTACTTAAATAAAAATAACAACGTAAACACACATATGGTATTCGTCGAAAATGTGAAATTAATATTACTTATGTTAATTAAATTTTATTGGCAAATTATGTTCAAGTAGTAGTTAAGGTTAAATGATCATGAAATATGTTAAATTGTCAATATATTAAGGTATGAAAGCAAAGGAATGCCAGCAATTGTGAAAAAAAAAATGAACACAACAAAAATATTATTGTACTAATTTTGCGGAATTATATGCCGGCATATAACATGGAATATATAATTCATGTGTCACGTGACACATATTTGACTAATTTGATTGGCTAAAATAGGGCGGTAAGAGGCTATCAAATCGATGATATTTTTATCACCGCTGTTACATGTCAACTGTTTCTGTCAATTAATTTCCTACTGTCAGTTTCATATTTAAATATTGCTGTTTGTCACAAATAAGACTTAAATTGAATGAACCTGATTGTATTCGGTGGGGTAATAACAGTGAAGACAAAATTGAGAAAGTGAAACAGAATTTAAAACGTTCTTGACATTTTGGTTTCATTCATTATATATTCTCCCCAAATATAACTCGGGCTATGATTAATCATAGGTGATAGCATTCGTTATGTCTTCAGAAAATTGAACTCGTGCTGCGCACTCGGTCAATTTTCATCGACTAACTCATGCTATCACCGATGATAATCATAGCACTTGTTATATTACCCCCGATAATGCTAAAAACTAATAGGAAATTATATTTTGAGACAACCATATTGATTCTTTTAACCCCAATTATGTATCGAAGCACGAAAGACTAATTTTTGCTAATAACACACTTGTCAAAAATATTAGTAACATTTAAATTTTTGCATTTCCATGTTGCAGTTAAATATACGTTAACTTTCAACATTCTAACACCTCAGGAGTCATTACGTTAAATCTGCATAACAACATAACAAGAAGTAACGACTTGCACTGAATTTCGCGTGTTTGTTGCAATTAAAAAAACTCCACCGCTTGCAGCAGGATTACTCATTAGTTACTATTTTACAGCAGGACCGTAGCTAGTGGCGAGCTGACCAAAATTGAATCCAGGTTACTAAGACCCTGTTAGAGATTATCAAGTTTAAGTATATCAAAAATAATAAGCCTATCATTATTAGTATCAATTACTATAATACTCATTTTAAGTAGAACTTGCATTTACAATTTAAGATATTTATTCGTCTTCTGATTCAGTACTTAATCATATTTATCTCACACCCAAAAATACTTTTTTAGAGAATGTTTTAATAGCAACAAACTGTTAGAGCTGACGCACTGAGAGAAAAGGCCACCGACGTCATATGCGCAGAAACACATTTTCGTCGTTGCCATAGCAACCTCTCCGACCTTGAACGCTTAAGGAGGTTCCCTAGACATTTTAAAAAATGTTCTAATACAACCAAACTTTGAATTTATGTTGTCTGTGTCATAAAAATGATATCTGAATTTTTTTGAAATTTTTGACCACGTAGTTTGAACGAAATTAATTGTTAAATTTTAATATTTTACATGGGCTCTTATAGCTTTCCATTAATTGATTAAATAAAAAGAAAAAGAAATGTTCTATTTACTTAATTTTTGGTATATAAACGTATGCAAACACGGACATCAATTTCCCAAAATTTGAAGAAGGTTGACCACATAGTTGTAACAATATTGTCAATTGAAAAAAAATCTTCAAGCATTTTTTGATTAGTGAATTAGAAATTACTGTAAAAATATATCACCGCAACTGAACGAATTGCAATATCAACTAACACCCGTTGACCGAATTTTGTTTTACATTAATAAAAATATTTTTATTAATTAAAGGCTGATATCTGAGTACGCCACTGCATGTGTAGGGAACCTCCTTAAGTCAGTGTAGTTCGTGCTAGGGTGTAATTTTCCTTATGGCCGTCTAAATAGATTAAATAAGATGAAATATTTTAAATTAAATGGATTCCATGTGAAAACATATTCAAATAAAAATTAAACAAGAAATTTTTTAATTGTAAATGCTGCATGAATTAATTATAAAATAATGTGGTACGCCACTGGTCACAGGTTAAGGGAGAGACTCAGTGGTTACGTCATCAAGTTCGCACATGTATCGAAGACGCAAATGGCCTTTTCTCTCAGTGCGCGAGCTCTACTAATGGCCATTTGAAAAATATCGAATCGAATTAATGACAGCAATGTTATATCTACGTTTGACAATTTGATTTTGATTTCTATATTGTTCATTTAAGGAAAACTTAAAATTTAAGTGTGCAACTGGCTATTACGTGTGTTAATGTTCTCAAATAAAAAGTACCAAAACTTAGTACATAGTAGGTACCAATTTTAAATTTTAATTATGTCAGATAAACGACATTTGATATTTTCGCAACAGTTATCAATGTAGCCGTCATCAAATATTTATATTTTTTATTTCCATGGGTCAACAAATAGGTAAACCAAATTGTAACAAATGTAGCAGAATCTTGAATTTTTTAACTTTTAAATAATGCTAGACAAAGAAAAATATTTCAAGTAAAAGTTGTAGCTTCTGATGTTTGTTAGTACCTATTTCACAGTCATATCTTCTAGATATCCCCTTCTGACATAATTCATTCGGAAACTATTATAAATTATTGTGTTTCAGGAACTATAAAACGTGTTTACGTATGTGCTTGTGCTTTAAAAACTCAATATCAAATTTTTAGCAAGATTCCTCCTGTAGATTCAAATCCATGCCATATACACATAAAATGTGTTCTATCTATCCAATATTTACCTAATTCTGTCTATGATTCTGTCTTTGCTTAAAGTAAACAGTAAAACCTATTACACTCGACATACATACGTAGGTAGTACTACATAGATGATAGACTGAACACGTTTAACACGCACACAACACAACATAGCACAAGAAGTAAGAAGTGTTTATATCCGCAGGCGGAATGCGATAACCGATGATTTCTGTACTCAGTGCTTCCTCATCCGTAAGAGTTAGGTTATGTCATAGATGAGTTGAATTATTAATATTATGTAATAAGTTGGAATGTAGGTATGACTGATATATCGCTGAGAGAATCGGTGTTGAGAAATAGTGTTCTCATATACCGCAGAGGAAGGATGAATAGCAAAATAGTAGACTACGTTTTGCTTGTAGGTAGTTTGCATCCGATTGAATGATCGAAACTACATTCAATACTCTCTTCATCTACTTGAGTTTTTTGAGATAAACTTATTTGACTGAAACTGACGCTTTGTCATATAAGATGCACTGACTGAACTTAAACCATATTTATATTGGATTAATTTATTCATAATTTTTAGCTAATTTATGAAATTAATCCCCGAAGAAGATATCGCTTCAAATATGTTAATATTAATTTAATATATTTAACAAATTTATATGTACCTACCTACCTATTTCTAAAATTTCCTGTCATTGGCCAAGGTCTCAATCTCAAGATGCAAGAAATAAACAATTAAAATGCACAGTAACTTAACAATTAAAAAATTCAACAAAATTCCTGAAATTAGTACATGGGTGCCTACTCAAATCTAAAAAACTCAGAGCCAGAAAATTCAAGTACAAGAAAATTCTTGCCCGGAATCATAAAACAAACGAAAATTCAGAGACAAGAAAATGCTTACATAAAAAATGCATTCATAGAAAATTCAAATTTGGAATCTGATTGATGCAGAAAACGCATGTAAAGGAATATTCAAAACTGGAAAAAATATGGCTGCGGAAAAAATCGGATTCTAGCTAATATATAAACTAATCTATGCTAACAAAACCCTTTTTGAGTCCAACAGAACTCCGTTTTTTTGACATAAACTAATCTATGCTAACAAAACCCTTCTTGAGTCCAACAGAACTCGTTTTTAAACGGCCACAACGCGTTGTTCAGCTGACAGCTTGCAGCCAACTTCAGGTTTGACCGCCAAGTAAAGTTTCTGTGTTTACTTGATTCCAGATATTTCTTTTCTATTAATGTTTTTTATGTGAATGAATTTTCCTTAGCTTGGGATTTCGTGATTTTTATTATTCCTGTCAAGAATATTCTCTTCTTGAATTTTCTAGTTTATAATATTCCAGTGTTGAAGACGTTCCCCATTTATATCGCATATATTGTAAGTTTTCGGTATAGATAAATATTATACCACCACCAGGGTAGTGATGGGTCGTTCATGAACGAGTAGTTCAAAATGAACGACTCATTTTAGTGTGCTGTGAACGAACGACTCTTTAGTTCGTTCAGCACGGCACACCAGTTCACACTAGCACCGTGCTAGCTCCGCTCACCGCTCCGCTCGCTGAACGCAGAAAGACGAACGAGTGCGAGTGGAATGAACGAAACGAACGAAACATACAGACAGCGCACGGTACATAACATATTTCAGAGCACTATTGGCTTGACTGAGTGCAGTGTATTCTGAGAAGAATGCATACGTTTCTGTTGTACGGCCAACAATGAAAATAATCAACAATATGGGAAGTGGGAACAATGTAGGACTGGACAACAACAACAAACGTTTTGTTAAATTTGTTGAACATTCTTCAAAATGTTGCCAGACAGTACTCCTTTTGCTGAATTTTTATTTTGTTTATTTTCCATTGTCAATATACATATTATACAACAACAATAAGCAACACAACTAACAACTAAAATGCTCAGGTTCAGGTTCATACAGTTTGGCACATGTGCACATGCCACATCGCTGCGCATCGCATTTATGCACACAAGACGAGCGCACAGTGCTGTGAGCATGTGCAGAGCAGCTCAACTGAGCAGCACACTAGCACGGTGTCATTTGAAACGCACAGTGCTCTTTTACAGAGTCGTTCGAATGAACGACTCAGTGTGAACGACTCACTTTACTGAGCGGAGCAAAATGAACTGACTCACTAAAAATGAACGAAAGACCCATCACTACACCAGGGGAGATTTTTATTTGAACATTTTATTGACAGAAGTTCAGTTTTCTATTTCATAGTACTAATCCAATAAAGATATATTTTTGGACTGTAAAGGAGATAATAAAGATATCTTTAGTGGACAGTTAAACATAAAGTAGCTACAATAATGACAAAAAATGAATTTGTTCAACATTCCCAATTTTATATGAACAAAAAAGATTTAAATTTGACACGTTCAATGTAAAATATATTTAATAATACGAGTACAATAGATCTAAATTATAACTCATTTTACAAATAATTAAACTGACGATCCCTTTAATAACTATTATATGTAATCAAAAGTGTGTCAGTGTAATCTTTGACTAAGCTATTATTCTTGGATTAAATTTCTATAGATAAAATCAAAAATATTTCCCACAGTTCTTACAAAATTATATGAAACAATGGATCATCAAATATTTGGGCCTTCATTCGTTGAATCGAATTGCACATACATTGCCATACTTCAATTCAAAAATAAAACAACGAACTAACTGTACTACTTTCTATAAATGGCACATCAAATCGCAAGCAAATATGCGTTTCACATTACCAAGACCAACAGAACTAAACTTTCGTGGGAACGCCACTTTATACCTGACAAACAAGAGAAATAATCACCATAACAATTTTTTAATTCGCTGCATTAACAATAAAAATATTATATGCCAATTACCTGAATATAATCTTAAAACGCTCAAATTTTACAATTTACAAAACTTTCGAAAATTATCGCTCTGGCATTCACTTCAAATAACAAAAACTAAGCTATGAGATTGTATATTCGCACCGTGAAATGCGAATACTTTCGGTAAATAAAGAGAAATAAAACTGTAAAAATGCAATTTTTTCACTTTGTAGAAAACTGAAACATTGCCAAGTACACATTAACGTGGTTAGCAATAAGTTGTTAAAATTTCTCCGCAAAATTCAATGCTTTCTTTCATGTGTACGTATTTTTGTTCATGAAGGTAAGAGAAGTTTATTGTTTAAATTTAGCATTAGTAAGTAATATCACCTTACCTACTTACTAGTAGGTAAGGTAACAATAACATTAAATGTGTGATGTTTGCTTCCTAATGTCATATTATATTAATCCTACAGGGAATAATAGTCAGTATTCCCTTCTCTGAACCAATCAGAATACTACTTTGCCTGAATCAATTTCTCCGTGCAAATTATTTTTTTTAAACATTGCAATGTTTATTGATGTAACTATGGTGATAGAGATTGACATTTGGAAATGTCAAAATTTGTGCGAATTGGTATTTATTTTATTAAAATCTTGTACGTAATATATAAGTTGTAGATAAAGTACAGTAATACAACTCGCCATAATGGCTATTATTTCCTCAGATGATTAAAACCCTCGCACGCTTTTGCTCGCTCGTGTTATAAACTTCATCTTCAAGAATAATAGCATCCATTATAGCGTCGTTGAATAATATACTATTGCATATTTTTGAGAAATATTGCAATAAATGCACAGTAACAGATTGCCTGATTTGACCTTAATAGTATATTATTCAACGACATTTTAACAATGGCATATTTACCTACGTTACTTTTAGAATAAGCAATTGTAAATTGATTAATATTATTGTTACTATTAAATAAATTTATTTCAAATATTGTTCATCCGAGATTTAGCAATAAAGCATATTTGGATATGCTACGAGAAAAAGATTTCTTTAAAAAGTAAATTAGAAGTTTCATGTCAAACAAATATGGTACTACAGGAAATACATTTGGCCTGGTCAATAACCATAATACAAGAAGTTTTATTTGTCAGAAAGCAAGAAATTTTTTTACTTACTCACTTGTAAACGTCATTTAATCAATCCCTACATTACCTTTAAAAATGAATCTTGTTAAATTGACACCTAACTTGTAAAAATTTAACAAGTTAGTAACTAGTTATATAATCATGTTAATAATAAACCAATAAACGGTTCACGTTGCCATAGTAATACTTTCAAGTTTCCAAGGCTTGTAGAGTGCGGATTATATGCATTTGCATATATTGTATTATATACAAATGTTTGCAGTTCATACAAAAATAGATCAAAATAAAAATATGGTATAAATTTTTTGCTTATTTTGCATACCTATATCAATATATGTTTAACATATTTTCAAATTTTTACATACAAGTCGTCTTCCAGAAATTATACGTCGTTTTGTTTATTTTGTATGATATTCTTGTGCATTGTTGACAAAATGTAGTTATTTTCTTATGTATAAAAATAAATTATTTGTAAAATTGAATAAAATTATGTTGCATATCTGCATATATTTGTAAAATATTGCATAGGTATTTGTTTAATTTTGTGCATATTTTGGCCTTATTTCAATGCATATTTTAATCATATTTGCCTGCATATAATCCGCACTCTACATACTTATGAGAAATCATATAAAACAATATTTCACAGTAGTGTGTGAATGACAGAATTTGGTTATATTTGTAAATTTTTATTTTGATTTACAAATGAGAAACAAGTAAAATGTTGTACAATACACGCAGTTTTACTGCTTCAAGGAGGTGACAGGCTCGCCGGTCATTTCCTTCTGTCAGCAGTAAAAGCTGTTTTACCTTGCTAGTAATGTAATATAATAAGTAATAAATCGTAATATCGTACCTATAGTGTTTCAATAGGTCATAATTTTAATATTAACAATTAATTACAATAGAAAGAAAGTATAAATTAATTTAAAAAATGTAGGTACTTCATCATATTATCAAAAATAAACATATTGTACTCTACAAAAATACTACTCATAATTATAACATTGAAGGTCATAAATAAACTAGACCAAAAACCAATTCCAACATAACTGACACACTTAACCCAACTTCTATCACCAAAAATCCACAAAAAAACCAATCAAACCAACAAGTTTTTCACTCATGCGACATACATAGCCACGAGTTAAATCATCATAACTGTGATTACTTCACTTGACAACGCAGGCTTGTTTTTCTCGTTTTGTGAGGTTATGGCTCGCGTATTCGGCACAACGCAGCCGAGTTTAGACAAGTGCGCGTATCAGTGAAAGTGGCGGAGAAATTCCGTGACTTTCACTCTTGTGATGGTCAGCGGTTTAAATGTTAATGCTTTATGGCTGGATTCCAATGTTTGGGAAGTGGATGAGGGGATAATGTGAGGTTAGGTCTGTGGGAAGATGATACTTGTAAAAGTGGTTATCTTTACAAGTTGGTTTATTTAGTATCTTGTCATTTATTCCTGATACGGTGTTAATAATGATTGACATTTAATGTATTTTTAGGAATGATTTTCGTTTCTGTTTTGGCGCGAAAAGTCTATACGGTTTATGTGAGTGTTCGCTATCAAGTTATGGAGTTGTTTATGTAGGTACTTATACCAAGTGTCTATGGAAATTGAGCCGCTTTAATATTTTTTAATTTATAAAAATATTTTATAAGTACATCCTTGAATAATTATTAGAGTTCTTAGAATATAATAGAATATAGGTACCGCAAAAGAAAACTCTGCCATATTGACGTCAAAATTTTAAAATGTTGTACGTTTTTTCCGAATTTTTCGAAAAAAATAGAAAATAATTTTTAAAATTTTAAAAAGACACATCTGTAGATCCATTCTTTCTCTATTAAATGTTTATAAAAACATTATCCTGAAATCAATAACAATCTGACAGTTTACTCGCAACGAAAACACTTTTACAGTATTTTCAGGCAGCTGTAGTAGGGAAAAGAGTGGAATAGAAAAAATTGTAAAATCGATAGAATTCTAGGCCGCGTGCGAGACTTGAAATATGAAGTTTTCGTAACAATCGAAATGCGCTGTCTGTTGGTATCAATATTTAGTCAGTTTTAAGAAGAAATCTATGTAAATACTTTCAATTTCAGAACTTATATCAAAAATTTTAATGGCAATTTTCTAAAAAACTAATACAAATAAGAACATTTTCTTTAAAATATACGTTATACCTATATATTTTTTATTACTAAATGTTCATATTAACTCAGAAAAATGCCTCTGCATTATGAGAAAAAAACATACGGTTTTATTTTATATTTGCACTAATTATTCTTTAATATTACCATTTTGCGAATACGAGTATAAATCTTAATTGGCATTTTTGTAATTATTAAATTATTTGGTTAAACCTTATAATTTTAATACAATTCATAGAAAATTTCAATGTCAAACTAGCTGCTCTACCTATATTTTGAGTTACTCGTATATTTTAACATAGAAACAGCATCGCGCTTGTCATTATAAGTTGTATTTATTGATATATAGCAAAAGTTTAAAACTATTCAAATAATTGTTAAAATTGTGATCGACCAAAATTTACAAGTTTACTATTTACTTGTTTCATAAATCTTTTAAATCCTTCCTTGTCAATTATTTGCTTCAGTTTTAAGCATTTGGTGCTCCTGACTTCTATTAATGATTACATTATCAATGTAATAAGGAAGCAAAGAAATTTTATATTCGATTCACGATCTCGCTTCTAAATTTAATTATATATCGATTTCGAAATAAGAAATACTTGAATGCTTAACATAATAATTGCGAGTATAAATAACATTCCATGTCGGTATGTTGTAGTGTCATAGATAAGTAATAATTTTAAAATAAATGGCATATATTTTAACATTTTACCATCTTCATTTATTTTAGGCAAAAATATTTTTTTTTAAAGTTGCGATTTCCGCTGTATATGAACCAAACTTCAAGGCAGACCAATGGTCAATTTCTTAGACCTAGACCTTACTGTTTGTGCCATTGTAGCAAGATGACTCTAATCTGCAAGGCTCTGAATTTTTGCTACCTATCTTAAGTTATTTTTAGATACAACGGTTCAGACTTCAGAGGTCATTTTCATCTCTCCGTACCCCTAAGCCAGATGTTCCCTTGATTTTTGGGCGTCTGAGCTCAGTTCTGTAGAATCGAGGTAAAGTGGTGCTACAATGATGTAGCCCTTGTGTGCGTTTACGCAGTGTTGCGTAATTTTAAGTATTTTTAATAAGTTTTTAGTATTATTCTTTGCATTCGTGTTTAATAATTCAATTTATTATGTTCTTTAAAAATCACGTATCAAATATTCAAAACCACAAAACCAGATCATTTTAATGTAAGTAGGTCACATTTTTCAAACATTATCTAATTTAGTTTATTTAAATTGAATAACAACGTATGACATAAAATTATTGGCTACATTTCACGTTATTTATAGATTTCTCTCTAATCAACAAAATGAGTATCTCTGAATGTCAATAGCAATAATTTACTATTTTACTGCTTTAGAGCATCTACACATTATTGGTTATTAATGTAAAAGTAAAAGTGGAAGAACATGTGAAATAATAAATTAGTTTTGCATTACGTTGGTAATAAATATGAAGATGAAGACACTCCTTCTTCAGGAAGATTATAATGATGTAACCATTACAGAAAATTTGAATTTATTACCATTTAAAGTTGATTACAAATCATGAAACGGAATTTCTCTTATATGGAATAATTTCTGTGAATTGCGGTATAATTTAATTGTGACCGCTTGTCTGTTAATTTATTAATCGATTTCTTAATTAACAATTAATTTAGAAATTTATCAAAGTTTATGAACCTAAAAGGAAGTAAAACTTGTATGGAGAAATTATATGCTTTATTAAAAGGAAAGTTTTATTATTGTATTGTATAATATATCTAATAGTTATTTACGAACCAAATGCGGGAAGATTTGGATCCCACATGAGCGGATTTTTTGAAACACGAGCGGAGCGAGGGTTTCATTTACGCGAATGCTGGGATGGTGTCTTCCCGCAAGAGGTTTGTACAATGTTTTTTGTAACGAATAAAACTATAATCAAATACATTCAAGTTGTAGTTGTAGTCTGGTCATTAAATTTGAGGTTACGATGCTTTTTGTACTCACTACTACCAACAGATGGCGCGCTGCACACAAGTTTCATTTTTAAATATTGGCGGTTTTCGGTGGTCTTCACTAATTATAATTCCCGGAAGTAACACTTTATAAACTAAATTTTATTATTTTTAAGATGATTTTACTCTGAAATGTCTAGAAAGGCCAGAGTTATTTCTGATTGACTGCACTGGGAAATTGACATTTCCGATTGTCAATTGCATGTTTCATATGTCACTTCCTAGGTGATGAGTACAAAATAGTTATTTACGAACCAAATGCGGGAAGATTTTGATCCCACATAAGCGGTTTTTTTTAACACGAGCGAAGCGAGGGTTTCATTTACGCGAATGATGGGATGGTGTCTTCCCGCAAGAGGTTTGTACAATGTACAATGTTTTTTGTAATGAATTAAACTATAATTAAATACATTCAAGTTGTAGTTGTAGTCTGATTAAATTTGAGGTTACGATGTTTTTTCTACTCATCAATCACTGCTACCGACAGGATGGCGCGCTAGTCGCACATATAAATTTCAAAAATTTTATATATCGATGGTGTTTGTGGGCCTTAATACATGATAATCTTGGAAAGTAACATTTATTAAAATAAATAGATGATTGATATTGTACAATGCTCAAGAAAGTCAGTGTTCTTTGCATTTTTCCTGATTGACTACACTGGATATTGACATTTCCGATTGTCAATTGCGTGCTTCATATGTCATTTCCTAGGTTATGAGTACAAAAAAATATTCCCTGTGATGTATCTATTTATTGTCCTTTATTTAATTTTATAATTAAACTTTCTCAATTTTTTGTCAAGTTATTTTGTACATTTTCTTTAATTTTGATTTCGTAATCAAGACAAAGTTTTCTTTTTGTTCCACCTAATTTACATCCACAACAAAGGACTAAGCTTTTTATTTTAATAAACATGAATCAGAAGCCAAGACTTTACGTAACTCGATCTTAGGCGTGGTCTTGTTATGTGTTTGGCGCATTCCGCGACTGTTTTTATTTCTAGAGCACTTTTTCAACCTGCGAACTGCGCTGCGAGTGATCGGCCGATGATCTACACTTGCAAAGTCTAATCTCGCAGCTGAAACGGACCTAAAGTAATCTCAATCTGTCCGAAATTGAATTGAGACAAAAATTTCATGGGCAAGAACTGGTTATACGCAAAACTATGTCACCAGAGCGCATTTTGATTTAATGAATTTGCGAATTTGGTTTATTGGTTTTTGAATTTTTGTTGCGAAAGTGAATGTTGGAAAGGTGATTTTAATTTGAAACCAATTTTGAATTATTTTTATTAATTGCAATAATTGTGGTTTACAACAATTTGTATTTTAAATTATGTTTGTGTCAGTTTTGATTGTTTTAGAAATTTAATTATACTTATTTTAGATATCTACTGATATCTAATTACAATTTATTTCATTTTAAACTGACAGATGTTTGAGAGATTAATATACACTAGATAGAAGACAGTAGTAGTTCGTTTCTTACCTATACACTAAAATGTTAAATTATATCTTTGAAACAAGGTAAATAATGTTGTATCTTATACCCTATGGCATTAAGAAATTATACAGTGAGTTTATTTTAACGTGAAAAATTGCATATTAAAAATTTGAAGAAAAGGCAGATACTAGATTTTTGTGAAAGAATTAATCTAGGATTATGCCCAGTTAGAATTCTGAAAAAATCTTTGAAATCGATATAAAAAATTAATGAAAAAGTGTGTTTTTAGCAATTTTTTACATGCTTTTTCTTATTATTAAGAGATTTATTAGAAAATGTAACTCGGCATAATCCTAGTTGCATTCTTCGTCTGTAAATAAATTTATGAAATTTAGCTTTATCTATAAAACTTCGTGAGCATTGTAGGAATTGCTAGACTGCTTTTCCGTATTTTTAGCGAGCGTTTCTATGCATTAACATAGGACAAACGCGGTGTTGAGCTACGTGGAGTCGATACCCTTAAAATGAAACATGGGAATACGAGCGTAAAGTGTATTTGTTCCTCTTGCACTATCACAGCTCTCGCCTTCGGCTCGCGCTGCAATTATCGTGCGCGAGTAACAAAGAATACACAAATAACTATTATATGCAGTTTTATAGGTAGTTTATATCATGAAAATATTATTTAAATTACGTTTTGACAGAAATTGTTCCAAATTTAATCAAAAATATGCAAAAGTGAGCTTGGAATACTAGGTTGCCCCCTGGCTATAACGTCAATCTGGATTTCTCTATTTCAGCTGCCAAATATCTCATATTGTTCAAGAATAATTCAGTTAAATTGATTCCCTATGTTTTATTTTAAAAAGAACGCTAGCAAAGTAATTTTCTGATTGGTGCAGAGGAGAGAATACTGATTTTTACCTTCCGCTTACCTGTAAAGGAAGGTATTGGAATCATGCAAAAAATCGGGTGGTGAATTTTTAGTGGATGAGCACGAATTAGGGTCCTTACAACTCATTTTTGATAGTTTCACGATGATGTCTGTGTGTATGTGTGTGTGTATGTGTGTGTGTGGTCAAGGGGTGTTAGTCGCATAACTCAAATACGAATTACCCGAAAATTTTGATATTTGGTATTTAACATTTGTATATAAATTGGAAGAGCTCCTTAGATTTTGGTACAAATATTTTCATTGGAAGTGATATTTTTTGAAGATTGAAAAGGTTAATTGTCAAAATTGTATATAAATTTGGAAAAATATTGTATTTATTTGTAATAAGAATAAGAGGAAAAGTTATTTGCAACTTACGTTATAAAAAAATTGTCTTTATCTGGTAGCATTAAAGAACTGCAGTAAAATTTAAAAAATAAATTTATAAAATAAAACGTTGATATCTTGTAATCCATGATCGGTTGATTTTTGTTTCTGCGTAAAAAATATTGACAGGTGAGACGGGTGACAAGTTGGCATACTAGCGCTATATAAGTCCTAAGTAAGATATTAAATGTAGTAATTGAAAGGAGGATGGCTTCAACACAGCAGAGTTTTCCTGTGAATGAATCTTTTTATTCAGGTGATGCAAATTTCTGTGTTTGAATATTTTAGATTTTTATTTGTATATTTTAAATGGGCACCGGATTGTACGTATACATTTCTGTTTAAAGTCTAGATATGGCGGAAGGTTGTGTGATGGCCACGTCAGATTTTTATTCCCTGGTATTATTCCCTGCGGGATTAACATTATGGCATTATGCAGCAAACGTCACACAATTAATGTTCATGTTGTACATTAGTAGTAAACAGCATTTTTATAGTAGACTCGTATTCTTCATACTAATTGAACTACCTATAAATATTAAATTTTTAATTACATTAATTAGGACAAATTAAATTTTATGGTTATATCCTATTTGTCCCATTATCTGCGATGATAAATTATATTTACTGTAAACATAATGAAATTTTTATTACAACGCAAAAATATCTTTGAAGAAATTTGCATACAGCTAATGTAATTTAATTAAAAAAATTAATGTAAAGGCCAATCAAGGACTTTGGTAGACCTTCGGCATTTATCAATAAATTATATTGATAGGAAATTTGTCAAATTTTATTGGTCTCCGCGGCGTAAAAATAATAATAGTGATCGACAAAAGTAATAAAAGCAGCCTAGAAATTTTTATATTATATTACATGTATATTTTCAAAGATTTACTTATTTCAAATGATTTGCTTACAAACTATAATGGTTGGATTCTGTGAAAATCTATAAATTTTACAAATTTGTAAATCTTTATATATTGAACAAAATCACATCAATGTTTGTTGACAAATATAAAAATGTTCATATGATTATAAATTTCATTGCGATTTGTTTAATATTTACATTTTTATTGATCTATCTGTAGCAACTACAGATTTTCACAGAATCCCACTATAAGACAGTTTAATTTCTAATAAATATGTATCTGGAACACAAGTTATATAAAATTAATACCTATTGTTTTTTTTCATTTTAATTTTAGGATAATTAAATTTAATGTTGATCGAAATGTAGTCAAAATATTTATTGCTGCTTACAAAACCAGTGAACACAATGTAGACAAAGCACAAATTACACCGAAAACGAATAAAATTATAGGTTAGATTTTCTGACAATTGAATATTATTTACCCACTTTACGCAGAGTCTACATTGTCTACATTTTACATAATTTACGCAAACTTTACCTGTAGACGTAGAAAATAATACCTTACGCGTAGATGAACAACCCTGATTGCAGTAGGTAACTAAACTTTGTAAAAACATTTTCTGGCTTATTAGCAACTTTTTAGCAAAAAGAAAAAATACGGGTCTAATATTTTGATGTATAGATTAACATATAAAAAATCTGACTTGGCCATCACACAACCTTCCGCCATATCTAGACTTTAAACAGAAATGTATACGTACAATCCGGTGCCCATTTAAAATATACAAATAAAAATCTAAAATATTCAAACACAGAAATTAGTATCACCTGAATCAAAAGATTCATTCACACGAAAACTCTTCTGTGTTGAAACCATCCTCTGTTCAATTACTACATTTAATATCTTACTTATGACTTATATAGCGCTAGTATGCCAACTTGTCACCCGCCTCATCTGTCAATATTTTTTATGCAGAAACAAAAATCAACCGAACATGGATTACAAGATTTCAACGTTTTATTTGATAAATTTATTTTTTAAATTTTACTTCAGTTCTTTAATGCAACCAGATAAAGACAATTTTTTTATAACGTAAGTTGCAAATAAATTTGCCTCTTATTCTTATTACAAATAAATACTATATTTATCTAAATTTATATAAATTTTTGACAATTATAGTTTTCAATCTTCAAAAAATATCACTTCCGGTGAAGATATTGGTACCAAAATCTAATGAGCTCTTCCTATTCGTATACAATTGTGAAATACCAAATATCAAAATTTTTGGGTAATTCGTATTTGAGTTATGCGACATCCGGCATCGGCCCGGACCACACACATACACACACACACACACACATACATACAGACATCATCGAGAAACTATCAAAAATGAGTTGTAAGGACCCTAATTCGTGCTCATCCACTAAAAACTCACTACCCGATTTTTTGCATGATTCCAATACCTTCCTTTACAGGTAAGCGGAAGGTAAAAAAACAAAAAATCGTGAAAACTTTACTGTACTGAATCATCTTTTTAAATTATAATTTATAATTTGACTAATCCGGCAATAATTCCAATCAACACCTGCCTAATCGAAATATGCTTCACATACGGATTTCCACAAAAATCTCTGGCATGTGACATTTAACTCGTCAAGGTCTTTAGGTGAATCAGACTTCGACGTTTCGTATTACCAAAATAACCATTTTTTGTTCGCCTTCTTCAGAATGCAAATAAAATGAAACCAATCACATACACTCTTGTCCCCGACATGAATTTAATGAACTACAAGACAAGAATTTACCGCAGACCTCTCCTTTCATTTGAGGTTCGAATGTTATCGGCATCTTTTGGGGGCAAAGGTCATGCTCGAGTGCTTGGCCAGCAAGTGAGGGTCATCTGTGAACGCATCTCCATGTATTGTTGAGGCTTGTATGTTTGTTTACTTTTAATTATGTTTTACGAGAAATGGAAATTGAATTTTGATTTTATAAATTACAATTGTATCCAATTTTATACCAATTAAACGATTTTACATGAGTATATCATCTATGGTTTTGTATTTAAAGAGTGAAATAATTGATCGTAAAATAAAAAAGAAACAGAAAATAACGTAATGATAAAGTGGATGCACAACATTAACTTCCACGTATGGTGATAAAATGAAAATTATAATTTTGAACCAATTTTACACTATAATTTAGAAAGTAATTTTATCAAAACATAGACTAGCCACAATGTAACTACTTAAGACCGCTCCGTCATGCTTCAAATACCTACGTCGATTTTACTGGAAATTTTTATAATCACAAAATTATTATAATTGTTTTGTATTAATCGCTACCCAATTGATTATCTTGATTAATATTCACGTTATGAAAAATATCTGATAATTTTTTTATTTTGTTGTCAGCATATATTTTAATGGAATACAGTAGGTAACTTAGGGATCATGGAAAAATAGTTATTTGTTTATAGCTAGGCAAAAAAAGGAATAGATTTACTGCCATGGCTAGAGTTCACAGACTATTTTTCTAGTCAAATTGCTGTCAGGCTTCGACCATATATAGGTATAGACAGATAACACTCAATGCTGTAGTATACAATGTTGTGGAGGCAAGAAGTACGGTAGCGGGGAGCTGCAGCTATAGGCGGGGAAAGGAGATGAGGACACGTTAGAGTGTTGCACATTGCTAACTTCTGCTTTGTTGTCATGGAACAGAGAATGAAAATAGGCAAACTGCAACACTTCAAGGTGTCTGCAGGTAATACTCCTCTTCACACCGCTGCGCTAGTTCTTTGCTTCACAACAAAGGCTTGCGTTGTTTGTCTATTTCTATATATGGTCGAAGCTGTCAGGTGACAAGGTTGAGATGTAAAACATCAATTTATTCGGAGGAAATAAAATGCTCGAGTGCAATTCAACGAGATAATTTAACGAATCCATGGTTCTTCTTCACAAATATACCTAAAATCGAATCATTAAGGTAAGGTTTTATCACTTGCAAAAAGTTACCTTCCTTTTTATCCACTGTCAAAACGATAAAATTATGTTTTGTTTATGTCTTACTTTATACATTTATATCATTGTAAAATTTTATTGCAATATTTTAACGTGACCCATCGTGCGTGACTATAAAAACAAATTCGTGAGCGTGAGTGATCGTGAGTCAAACGTAAAATGACGTGCGTGATTCCGTTTTCAATTTCGTGAACGTGCGTGATCGTATACAGTATACACAGAAAGTTACTCACGCGTCCTGCTCAACTCGGAATCATGCGCACTCACAACAAACCATCAATCACATCAATCCACAATCCATTTCCTCACCGGACCAGATGTCGAAGTAAACGTTCATTAACTTCCGGAAAATTCTATAATATAACAGATAACTCATATTCCTTCCTCTTGAGTCTTCGACAAAATCTCTAATCTCTCAAATCAAAGTCCACCTCGTCAACGAAATCGAAAGCTCGCCGTTGTTTGCGATGAAGAACTTGTTTTCCTAATGCCATAATCGTGAAGGCCTTGCCAACACCCAGCTGCCTTGATGTTGCCATAGATACAGCGACTCATCTTCATTTCTATGTCTGCCTGGAGGAATTTATTATCGCGATTTGCATACACAGACAATCATTAGCATTCGTTGTACTTTGAAAATATTTGCAATGAAGACAATGTTGCTTCAAGTTTGATAGTGAGTGGATTTTCTTTAAAGGTGAAGGAACTTATAGAAGGAAGATATTTTTCTTTGCATTACTAATATAAATGTATAGAAATACTAATTCGAATAAATAAATATCATATAGCCGAGTGTGTTATGTGATCGACTATTGTTCTAATACACATTCCAGTTTATCTACACCAAAATCTTTCATGTGGTATGTACTCTACACTAACAACCATACCATAATTATTATCTACACCTAAGTTGACGACTCTTAACGTACCTAAACGGCCACGGTTGAATATGAAATTAGTAAATTTAAGGGCAGTTTTTGCAAGCAGCACATTTTTATAAATACTGGATTGAGGATTGCATAATGGGTACTATCTGACTAGACTAAATATAAACGGAATAAAATTGAATTACAATTAATTATAGCATATACAGTGGGCGCTCAGTTATGTGAATACTGAATACTTCATTATATATGAACCATCCACTATAGTGAAGTCAAAATTTAACACATGAGGTTCTATATAGTGAACACGGTCAATTTCGATTATGTGAATAGCTCAAAAGTGCTTGGTACAAAGTACAGATCTACCTACTTGGTATCTTGGTAGTTAAACTGGGACTTCCCCTAAATACAAAGCTTTAAAACATTTATTAGCTTTAGAGCTCCATATTCTATTTTTAAGCCTATGTGAAAGTAATATTTTTGATCTGTATTATTTACTTTTATTGCGAAAATGTAGAGATATGGCCGATATGGCATATTACTAAAATGCTTAAGTGCTAAGACCGTGCAAAAACAAAAAACTAATTATCTGTATAAACATAAGTATGCTTTGAATAATATTAAATAGATATATTTAAAATACATTTTCGATCAAATGAACAATTCGAAATTATGAATTGGCCTGGTATTTATTAGTTCACATAACCCAACGGCCCAAAAATCTAGAAATTAAAATTGGGAATATTGAAAAAAAATCCAGTTCCGGGATCAGTAAGTAGGTAAGGTAGGTACTATGTATATATGCTATTAAAATAGATGCACGGTTGTAAATCCCCCTGTATATCTATATTCTGACCCTGTATATTTATTCTTACAGTATTTGAGGTTGTCACATCCAAGTTGAATAAAAAATGTAGTCAAAAATGTGTATGTAGGTATATGTATGTAGGGTTTTCTTTCTTTTGAATGCTTAATCTTAAAGACTTGTCACAAACGACAAGAAAAAAATAAAAACTTACCTACTATTGAATGTCTTTTTCTAAAAAAATTGTAATAGAAGTAATTAGCATTACCATTACTTATTAAAGACTTATTTCTACGTTTATGTAATATTATACTTTTTTGTGCATTTTAAACTGGAATGTGCACCTGACTAGATTTGAACATAAGTTGTCAGAACCTCAGTCGGTCACATAACGACATATCGTTGTAAGTAAGGTAGCAGCCTGAAAAGCAACTTAAAACCAAGAAAAAAACAAATTTTATAATACCTACCTACCAATTATTTCAATCAAAATGTTGGTATGACAATAAAGTACCTATACCTTTATTGTTACAAGAAGCATGTTAATACTAAGTAAAGAAAAACAAACATGGTGATACTTGAAGAAATAAAACGGTAATTCTCCAAATCCGTATGAATGAATGTGAGATGTCCTGTTAGAATACCATTCTGGGATTTATAAAGTACCAATTTTCCACCTTCACGTTTTGTGCTATTTAAATTTTGTTCATGTTTATTAGAGTTGAGTCATCGTTAAGAAACAGTTAAAAGCCTGGGAATTTTTAACGTAGGAAGTAACTGTGAATGTTACAATTTGTTCAACAAAAACTTGTTTATTTCATTTGTTTATGTCAACCAGTAATTAAATGTACATTTAATTTTATCAGATTCAGAGTTGTAAGTGTGTAGTGCTGAGGAAATGCTACAAATTATTTTGAGATTATATAATGTTTATGCAAAATTTTGTTGACAACGACGTTCAATTATATTTGGTAACTAATTGTGTAATTTAGTTAGGAAAATTCAGTACTGTAAAGCAGTCAGAAACTTGCGTAGTTATAATAAAACTGTTGAATTTTCTTAAAGCTCGGGTATAGCTACTATAAAAGTGTCGTTCGTACTTTACTAATAACTTAATTCAGGTGCACTTTAGAGAAAAAATTTATTTACAAAAAATGTCTATAATTTTATGCTTAACATCGAATTGATTCAAAAATTTCAAAATTCTCAAAAAAACAAATTTCAAAATTTGATATTTTTTTTTTATTAGAAATTGGGAATAGTTTTTGAAAAAATATTGACAATCCGATGTTAAGATACTAATGTAGATTATGTGTAATTTTTTTGAAAAAGATATTTCAATCGTAGCATGAGTTGTTAGTAAAGTACGATTTTTGATGTTTTTCTAGACTTTTCATTATTCAAAACAAGTGCGAAAAGTCAGAAAAGACAACACATTTAGTATACTGTAACCAAAATTTGGTTCATAAAGCACTCCAAATGCACGAGTAATTAATTTAATAAGGAACTACTAACGCTAACTATACTAGCACCTTAACGATCACTGTGTACTATATTAAGTAAATATGAATTTCTGATTATCCATCATATTTGAACTTCACGGAGATATTATCTTGTTACTTTAAAGGTTCGCTGACTCAATGACTACAAGGTACAATGATTAAATGATGAATTACTAGGATGTATATGTATACTATACTTTACATTAGAAGTACGATCAAGATCAGCAAAAAATGCCAAACCCACAAGGACAGTCAACTTTTTCACCACAAACTTCGATCTCAAAATAAACTGTTGAAGCTGATTACCATAGTAAATAGAATCGCCCAATAAAAAATCTGACGTGGACACCACATGACTTCCTTGTACGCCTTGTGTGTTCATACTTTTCTTAATAACTAAAATGTAGAATATATAAAAAATTCTTTTAACTTATTATACTAGTATACTCACAAATATATTTTAGTCATTTTATTTCAACTGCAGAAGAAGATATAAAGCATATTTTACTATTGTCACTGTCATGTCATAATCATTTAAATTTTACGTAGTAACAAATGTTAATCGATCATGGACTACAAGATAAAGAAATACTAAATTAAAAATATATACTTTAATTATTCCTAAATGATACCAGATACAAAAATATTTATAAAATACCGATTTTAGGTAATAATCACATAATCTTTCATTTAAAATAAAAAAAATTGTCTTAAATTAAATATTTATCGAAATATTTTAAAAAAGTACTACTTCCGATTTGTAGACTGAAACCAAAAATAGGAGGTGCACAACTAGATGCTATAACAGTCCTAAATACAAAATTTCAACTTTCTACGTCTAACCGTATTTGAGTTATGCGACACACATACGTCCGTACGTACGTACGTACAGACGTCACGTCGAAACTAGTCATAATGGATTCAGAAAAGGTCAAAACGGATATTTCCGTCAAAATCTGAGAACCGAAATTTTTCGCGATTACAATACTTCCTTACTTCGTACAAGGAAGTAAAAATTCAACGGATGCTGAAAAACTTCATTATGAAATCGAAAATAAATCAAGTTGTCGCCGAAACTTGTATTCTGTTTGGGTATTTTTACAGAAAATGCATAATTACTGCTAAGAATAACACACATAATTATAATCATAATTTCATATTTGATCTTGACATTTAACAAGAACTTTGAAGATCCTCACAAAGTGTAGATACTTTTGTGCAGAATCGGGTATTTATAGTTTTTATTGTTCAATTTGCAAAGTATAAAGTGTTGGTAGGTACCTATTAATTATGATTTAGTTATTAAACTATATACTTAGTTGCAATGAAAATGCGTTTTAAGTTTTACAGTGGTAAATATAATGGTATAATATACCTAATTATAAAAGTAGATACTGAGTTTCGATGAACAGTTTGAATATTTACTTCCAAAGAATTAAATTATCAGCTATAATAACCCAAGGACATTGATAATTACGAAATAATTTTGTGACATTCCGACAGCACGTTGCTTGGTAACCGCCCGACGCCGCAGGCGGAGGGCTGTTAACCTAAAAGCAACGTGCTTGAGGTAGCTGTCACAAAATTATAAGTATTTATCAATGGCCGAGGGTTATTCGGACAGAAAATTTTATTAATTGAAGTATCATTTTCATTACCAAAACGTGCAAATGACATTTGTATTCAATTATTATTATAAACATAAAAATGAACATAAATAATTGTAACCTAGCAACATATTTGACATAAGTGATAATGTCCCATGGGTTGTTATCAGTTAAATGTTGTATTCATTGGTCAATTTCGTACACGTGATCAGAAATGAACGAAATTCATTGGATATTTAGTTAACCTAAAAATTTTCATATCAACAAACTGTAATTACACAAGACCACAAGAGCTTTTTATTTCGCCGGATAAATTTCTGTTTGTATTAAAACCTTGTTGCCTAGCAATTTGAAAAGAAAAATTGTTTTATTTTAAAACAATTTGTCGAGTCAAATTGCTGTGAGGTGACAAGGTTGAGATGTCAAACAGATATTTATTCGGAGGAAATAAAATGCTCGAGTGTAATTCAATCTATTCATTCCACTGACAAATATTAGAAATATGAAGCAAATGACATTTTAGTGTTTTGTTTATTGTTTGGTTGCTAAGAAAATGATAAATAAGGTTTTATCGCTTGCAAAAAGTTACGTTCCTTGTTATCCGCTGTCAAAGCGATAAAATTGTGTTTTGTTTATGGCTTACTTTATACAGGAGTGCAATTTATCTGAATAAATAAATTGAAATCTTTTTGCATCTTGTAACCCGTAAAATTAAATTTTAAAATGGATCAATACCTACCAATTATCAAAATGGCAAAAAACAATATGCAGTTTTACCCATAAAACTGGTTGAAATAATAAGATTTTTTAAATAAATTACACGTTTTCGAATAGCTTGAAGTGGCTCCACCTTATAATAACATATTTTCTAAAACTGCATATTAAAAATAACCATAATTCTCTGCGCATCATTAATAATAAAATAATATTTGATCTTGAACTTTGCCGGTGAAGTCCTCAAATGACATCACCAGCATTTAATTCCTTTTTGTTTAAAACACGATTTGACATTCCAATAATAAAGTTATTCTTAAATGCGTCACAATTAATATTCATTAAACATCGAAGATTTTGTATAGACGCCCCCTATTGCCACGTAAGACACTGGTTGATGTATAACTGTATTTTTTATTCATGTGGTAAGCTATAAATGACGATGATATTGTAGGTGGAATATGAGGAAAAACTGTTGGTGTGACTAATTTCTAAACTCGTAATTCATAGCATTGCAACATTAAATTTTATGACAGATCTGGCAATCTGAATTAATATACATTCAAGGATGATTTAATGGAAATTATCTAACTAAAATATTTTTTTTTAAATCACATGACACAAATAACAGCCAATGGAAGAATTGATTCCAGTAATAGTCACCATGGTTATATAAAAATTTAGCGGAAATTTTTTACTAGTAGCTTGAGGAACTTAACTGAAATTAATTAGCGGAAACTTTACCGTAATCTGTCACTTTGACATTAAATTAAAAGTTGGTTGAATTGTTTTTGAGTATAAATAAGCAATTAATAAGGTAAATAATACATATTTATTAATTTAAAATACAAATTTAGTAAATATTTTAAGTTGCTATTGTAAAAAGAATTGAAAAATAGAGCGACGGTGTTATTGCGATTTTCTTAGCGAATATGCACTCGTGCATTACTTCATGTCCAGGAATTTTTTATCAGGCATACCAACAACGTAAATAACCACTCGAGCTAATTAAGACGTTGTTGGAAAGCACTCAAAAAAATTCCTGAAAGAATTAATGCACATCTGATATTATAAGTGATTATTTGGTAATATGTATAAAGGATAAAATTATTAATTTAAATCTAAATAAATGAATACTATTTATTACTCCCTATAAACTATTTATTTCAGAAAATGAAATTACAAATGCTTGAGTACAAGTCGTCAAAATAACGAAAAACGATATTCAGTTATGACATTAAAACTGGTTTCAATATTAAGATTTTTTAAACAAATAAGATATTTTTAAATAGTTAAAAGATTGTCTCCTAGTGCGTCTAATGCCACTTTGTTAATTTTTCTGTTTTAAATATGTGCCAAATTACGTATAATAAAATTCACAAAATAGTTAAAGGCCATGTTCAGCGATAAAAAATAGAGTGAAAAATATGAAAAAGTGGCATTAGTTGCATTTGGAGACAATCTATTCATAAATGTTATTCTGAAAATGTGAATTTTTACTTCAATTTTAAGGAAAAAACTAAACATACTTTTCACCATTTTTACGCCCCATCGTAAGTACCAACATTTTTTATAGTGAACCAAAAATTGTTCAATACATTTTTGGACACTATAGGTATTATCAATATGCACTTCTGAAATTTTTCTTATTCTTGGTTTCAATAAAATGAATCATTATTGCTTAATTTTTATATACTTATGTAATGTTGTTAATGTAATTGAAAAATATATAATTTCCGAGATAATTTCTTATTTTATCATAATAAAGTAATAATTAATCCTGGAATGAATCATACTCATTAAAACAGACATGTCAAAATTTCTAATTAAAAAATGAAATTAAACCATCATAAGACCTTGATATACCTAATACTTACCAATCTTCATGATAATAAAAAATTAATTACATATCATCATGACAACCAAATAAAATCAATCACTTTTTCATGTTTTAACCTTTTGAGCTTCAAAAAATTTAATAAAGAAATTAAAATACAACAGGTATCAGTTTAATTTTAGGGTGTTCAAATATTAACTTAAGTACTCAATAAAAATGTTTTATTACTTACAAATTTGATAGCAATCAATCAATATGTTTGAATGAAAGTAACCATAAATGGTTTTAACCAATTTCAAAGCAGTCATAATATGCTTCATCACACGAATACTGCTCTCATTTTTACGAATTGTTCTAAATTACTAACGTCGTGTCGTCAGCGTACTGCCTAGAGTAAAATTCAAATAGCTAGGACCCTGGACTGCGCGAGAAGGCAGAGCTTGTCATGTACTGTCCGTTTTACAAAAGCGGAGCTAGCGAGTATATGCTGCGCTGCGCTTCACTTAATTTTCAAACAAAACTAAAATATAACTCAATCATAATCAATTACAAAATTCGCAGTGTTACACGAAACAAAACACTACGAATGTCAACATGAGAATAACAGATATTGAAGCTGATGTTCTGTAGAACAGACAGTAGCGTAGTTTATCATCTATGCTTCTCTCTCTAAGACGAGAATTCGTACTTCGCGCAGGGTTCTAGCTATTTGAATTTTACTCTAACAATAGTGTCACTGCTGAAAATGAAATTAAGAACGTTAATGTAATAGAAAATAAAATTGGCGCCAAAACACTCCCTTGAGGCATCCCAACATTGCTGATCAGTGGTGTCGAGTTTACTACTTGGCTATTGTTAATGCGATCAGAACAGTTTTGAATGCACACATATTGACTTTTATCAGTGAGGAAGCTTCTGATCCAGTTCAGAGGTACATCTCTTATGCCGACACTTTCAAGTTTGTTCATAAGCCTATCGTGATTGATGCAATCAAATGTCATCTCCATCTTGATGACGTAGGTGCACGAGCCTTATTAATTGTAGGATGAAGAAATAATAATGAACTGTGCAAGATCTTTTTATTTGTTTATAATATTATGTACATTATTAACATTGAACAACACTGAAGACAAGAACAAAATAAATTTAAAAATCAGTTATTTTTGCAATTTGCAAATATTTACAGATATGTCAAATTCACAAGTCCACGAGGGAAAGTCTTCCTTTATTTCAATGCGCCAGTCCCACTCCCTCTGGTACGTGACGTCAGGAGTGTATGTGTGTGTGAGGCCCGTGCTGAGCTGTGTGACGCGAATCTCACAGCGGAACTCACACAGCCGCTCACTCGACACCGGGATGTAGACAGTGAGGGCAAACACTGAGTCGTTCAGCAAGTACTGGAACATCGAGGTGCCTGCAGGACAAGTCACGAGACACCACCGCCACCCGCTTGTCTTTGTAGCCCGCCATGTGGAGCCGGCGCTGTGCGTCACGTGCCTCGAGGTGTAGTGCGTGGACAACGTACCACGTGACACGTCCTCACGGCATATCAAACACGTGGTGCGCTGCTGACAGAAGTACCACTCGTGTTTGATGCACTTGTCTGGGATGTCCTGGTGTGTACAGCCCTGGAGCTGATTCCTGCAGGCTAGCTTGGTGGGGGCGCAGCGCTCGCACTGCCAGCCGCCCTCGTCACGGTACAACTTCACCGTCACTTCCGCCCCGCACCTGGAGCATTTCTCCTTCTTTATCTTCTTCTTCTTCTTCTTCTTCACCGCCACGGTCTCCTGCTGCTCGCCCTGCACCTAGCAATACACCGGAAACTTAAAATCAAGGCAACATGAACATAGATGGGAATATTGCCAAAAATGGAAATATAGGGAAATTTCGGCTTATTTTTAATTGTTGTCTGTGATTATTGGTACTTGGTTATGCTGGTGCTAGTACTACTTGCCGTTTCCCATCGTTTTTTGGTAAATCTACCACAACTCAGTGGATAATTACACTGGGTAATGTTTGGCCAGTTTTACTTACCGCCGCAGCTCCCGGACTACTGGCGTATCTTTGGTTTTGTTTTGTTATCTTACCATATAGTGTTGCAAGATTTCACAAGGCCAGTAGTCTGGGAGGTCGGAGTAGACAAGTGTACAAGTCATTAAAATATTTATGAATATTTGTTAAATACACCAGGTCAATGTCAGTAGTGTGGAACCGACATTAGCTTTAAAGATCACTGACTAATTTTTATAAAGATAAGGAAAATCCACTGGAAAACTTAAATTGTTACAATATTTCAACTTTTGGCAACATTGCTGGAAATAATGTCAGCAGTATTTCTCAATTTCGGACAACATTTTCATTTTAATGTTACCGAAATTTGGCAACTTTTAATAAGACTCTTAGCAACTTGTCGGGAATAATCCCGAAGTGGAATTATGCCCATTAGAAATATTTCCGCTGTCACATTGCTACCTACCACAGTCTCCTGCTGCCGCCCCCGCCGCTCCACCGCCACAGTGAACGTGGCGCCGCCCCAGCCGCCCAGCACGCTCAGCAGGCTGTTGACGTCCAGGCCCAGCGCCGTGGGCTCCTGTAGCGCTAGGCAGCCTTGAGGGGCTACGTCACCCCTATTAATTAGTTCTACATCACCGCGCCTGACGTGAAGCTTGTAGCTGAAGTCCTGGGCCATGTCGTCACTGTCCAGGAGGCGCACGGAGTGGTAGATCCGCCCCGACGTCACACAGACCTTCGTGAGCACCAGGAAGATCAGCTGGAAGGCCTGCAGCAGGTAGTTGTGCAGACTGGACGTGACGATGTCGTGCGTCAGGCTGCAGGGGTTGTCGAGCACGTGGTCCGGGTGCTGCTCCTGGCAGTGCTGCAGGAGCTGACTCCTGGTGCCCAGCCACTCACAGCGCGAGGAGCCGAGCACCGGACACACGTACTGCCGGTACGAGCACGTCACTTCGTGTGCGACCTCCTCGAAGCCGACTGTCTCCCCGCACCCCAGGTCTCGGTTCTTGCAGGGGAATCTTAGAAGCTTTGCCACGGCTTCGTACTCCTTGTTCCGTGTTGCTGGCCGCTTGGGGGAGAAGCACCGGCCGCACGCCGCCGCCCCGCCGTGCTCCAGGTACTCGGGGCCCCGGGACAAGTACAACTCACATTTGTGGCATTTTAGTTCTTCTAAAATTTCAGCTGGGACGTCCATTTCGTTCTGCAATATTAATACAAATTAAACTATACTTTAAATATGCAGAGTGATTATAGATTCATATACTGTTAATCTAACATTATGTATAGTGCCATTACGACAAATTTCAAGTGAAGAGGATTATTATTATTATTAAGAAATTTTGAAATAAAAATGTTCTATATTCTCATTTTTAAGTTAAGATAGAGCTTAGTTCAATACGCAATCACATCGAGGCTACATAAATCAAGTTAGAACGAGGTGGCATAATCATTTATGATCACTCTGTACAAATTATTTTGTATTTAATAACTGTAAGGCTAATTTAATAATTACTTTACAAAAATATTTACAAGTAAAGTTTAATAATGATTTCTTACCTTCAATTGAAATTTCTAAAGCAATGAATAAAGGGTTACGTAGTGAAGATTGTAGGTAATGTAAGGAGTCCAAGTAAGATGAATGGCAGGTGAAGTTTGAGGAAGGAATATATAGGGCAGTGTTATCACTTATCAATCATCATCCGATACTACGTGACTTTACACATTGTTTAAGTACTGATAAGTGATAAACAATGTAAATACCTTGAAGTATGTCTTTCATAGAAATGTGTCGCCATATTTAATCATATTAAATTATTATCTACTCAAATATATGTACCTAACGAACTAACGATAATAATCAAGTTGAAGTGCCTGATAATAATAAACATATTGAATTTGATTTCGAGTAAGGGATCCAAAGATCTTGAATATTTCCTTACTCCTAATATCTTATTTATAAGTTATTTTATGGATATAACAATATCAAATGTTTTTTTTTACTTTTCCAGCCATCTTTGCTTCGATTTCTTCTATTTTAAAAATTTAAAAACAAATTGAATTCATTGTGGGTAATATCTTAGAACTTAGATGCACATCGTCTTTACAAGATCAAATGCGGAGAAAGTGCTTTAATAAAAATAAAACTGAGCGTAGAGCGATGTACAAAGTACTACTGTTTTGTCACACTTATAATATAGTTTAATTATTAAACTATAAAATTTGCCTATAAAATTAGTTCGAAAACTAAGACTAAAACCATTCTAAAACAAGCACTGAGAATGGTTATGGTTATGGTTTATGGTACAAAAACTATAACAATGATATCCTGTGAGAATAAGCCTTTATTCTTTGTGAAAAATTTGTATTTGTATAAAACATACAATATTGTTTATTTTACAAGAATATTTATACTTACACTGAACTACTAAACTAAGCATTATAATGAAAAAAAAAAAAAGACAGTTTTTGAAATATCGAATTCGTGACCCTTTTACCTCCCGCCTCCTAATAGTATTCTATAAAAGAGGTGTTTCAGGGTCTCTAGAATACGAATTTATTATTTTCGAGATAATGTCTGCGTATTTTTACTTCGACGGTATCTCAAAAAATATCAAACAAACCTTAATCTATAAGTGGCTATGTTCTATAATTTATCTTTAGATTGAAAATATTATGACAAAACGTGTTTAAAAATCCTTCATTTTCTACGAGGAAAATCGTCGTTATAAATAAATTATTTCACAATATATGAACACAGTCTCGAAGCCATCTTCATTATTCAGTTTATAAAACATGTCGATTTGTAATCATTTCTCTTAAAATTAAAATAACCTATATCTACATTGACAGTTTTTCCGAAACACTTTTCATTATTTCACTGCAATATTTACCTGTTACTTTTTAATTTACTAATATGCTTGCGTGTTCTATATATTTTACATATATTTCTATATCACTATATAACGCACAAATTATTGAATTTTAAAAATACTATTCAGTGACAGCAAGTGACAGAATAAATATCGGCATCGGCAGTGACCCAGCAGAGACACCTAGAAACCCTATGCCCAGTGCACACGGAGAAACATTTTGACAAGTTTCCTGAAAAAAGTTTCCAGAAAATGGAGATTTTCTTTGAGAAACTATAATTATGTTTATGATCACATGTCACATTTGACGATTTGACAAATAAGAAGTTAGTTGCACTTCACAATGTTTCCTGAAAACGCCTCATGTTTATAGGCGCCGTTAAAACTTTGAAGTTTCCGGAAACTTTTTTCACTTATCAAAAAAAAAACCTATGAACTAATTACAACTTCTAACCGCGGTTGTTAATGAAAAACGTAGCCAACCTAATTATTCTTTAACTGCGTGGTTAACACTTTCAATAATTTATCAGCTATCTGTTAATCTACTGGTGTTTTTGAGCTTAAAGCCACATTCCCACCTCTATCATAGTCGTAGTCATAAGTCTTTAGTCGTAACCTTGAGAGTTTGACATACGAAACAACGTTACAGCGTTTCCACCTCTTGTCGTAGTCGCAAGTCGTTAGTCGTTAGTCGTTAGTCGTAGTCGTAAGGATTTGGCTCTGCCAAACATTTTGTCGTTATCATAAATAGAAAGAGATGGAGATATGTAGTGCTGCTGGTTTCACTACTGTCACTGCACTACTCGTCGAAAGAAAGGTTATAGAAATATAAATATGAATAAAAATAATATTGTTTTAAATATTTCTGAATGTTTTATAGCTTTTAAGGTAATTCAATATTACTATGATTTATTTCATAATATCTTATTACACATTTTTAAAAATCATGGTATGTTCACATGCAATTGAATACATTGTATGTATATATTTTTTTTTATTATTTGTCCTAATACTATAATTTTCTTCCTGGGCAAATTAGTATTGTTTCCGATATAACAGTAAAATTCAATTATCTATTATTTGAAATGTATTTGACTCATTTATTAGTTTAGTTGTGAACAAAACATTACCCTTATGATAAGAGCTGGGAACGGTCGGTTTTCCTTATGACTACGACTACGACTTACGACTACGACTATGATAGAGGTGGGAATGAGGCTTAAGAATACCTATAAGCTTTCAATTTTACTTTTTCTTGAAAATTCAGACACAATATTCGAGATATCAGTTATAATTGCATTAACCGCTACTAGCAATGCCATACTCTTGTGCAAACCCCAGAATCTCACCTTTAACCTTGGTTGACATTACGCCACTACGAGGTCATCGGCTGCAACTGCAAATTTTCAAGTTTCTCTCTTTCTTTGCCGTCTGTCTGAATAAATGTTTGTATGATTGTGATTGTATATGTTCTTATGTTCATATATTATGTTATGTGTGAATGCAGGTATGTGTGTATGTTGGGCGTGAGGGATGTTGAATACCACAACTCAATGCGAACCAGACTTATTTATTTCCTAAAGACCAACTCCTACGTAAAGTTATTCTTTTCGTGGCATTGAACTTAGGTTAGTTTATTTTATTATCTTATTTGATTGTGATCAGACGAGGCATTAATGTAAATGATAAAAAATCTGACGTGGCCATCACACAACCTTCCGCCATATCTAGACTTTAAACAGAAATGTATACGTACAATCCGCTGCCCATTTAAAATATACAAATAAAAATCTCAAATATTCAAACAAAGAAATTTGCATCACCTGAATAAAAAGATTCATTCACAGGAAAACTCTGCTGTGTTGAAGCCATCCTCCGTTCAATTACTACATTTATTATCTTACTTAGGACTTATATAGCGCTAGTATGCCAACTTGTCACCCGTCTCACACCTGTCAATATTTTTTACGCAGAAACAAAAATCAACCGATCATGGATTACAAGATATCAACGTTTTATTTGATAAATTTATTTTTTAAATTTTACTGCAGTTCTTTAATGCTACCAGATAAAGACAATTTTTTTATAACGTAAGTTGCAAATAACTTTTCCTCTTATTCTCATTACAAATAAATACTATATTTTTCCAAATTTATATACAATTTTGACAATTAACCTTTTCAATCTTCAAAAAATATCATTTCCGATGAAGATATTTGTACCAAAATCTAGGGAGCTCTTCCAATTTATATACAAATGTTAAATACCAAATATCAAAATTTTCGGGTAATTCGTATTTAAGTTATGCGACTAACAACCCTTGACCACACACACACACACATACACATACACACAGACATCATCGTGAAACTATCAAAAATGAGTTGTAAGGACCCTAATTCGTGCTCATCCACTAAAAATTCACCACCCGATTTTTTGCATGATTCCAATACCTTCCTTTACAGGTAAGCGGAAGGTAAAAATTGAAATGATTTATCTTTTAACTCTCTTAACGATATCTGTTGATTTGATCTAGTTTAGTTTAAATTGAAGGATATGTAGAAATATAGGTAGGTACAATAAAGTGTTGTTACTTGGTATTATATGTATATGTTTTAAAATTTAAGTTAAGACTACAGTACTAATTATTATTATTCTACTTAATTTTCGACACAAAATAATGTGATATTCATTTTTAATAATACGTAGTTTTGATTTGTACTAGTAAGTCAAATTGTATACCAGTTTGAATTAGAATTTCTATAAAGAGGTTTTATTAATTTAATAAATTACAATAATTTATATGTTAAAATAGAATAATTCGCAATATTCAAAAACATTGATATAAAAACAGTACCTATACGCGTTACATTGATGAGTTTATTTTATTCAAAACCTATATGTTTCCGTTTAAATCCGAAGCCAGTTAAAACTGAAAACAAGTTTTAACTAGTAAAAACTCGAAAAAATTAAGGATATTTGTACAAATTAACCGAACCTAACCTAACCTTACCTAACTTCAGCTATTGACTATTCAAAACTAGGGTTTTGTTAGATTAGTTTCCAGTTTTTACATATAACATATATTATAATGCCCGCTTTACACGGTCATAAAAATACATGTAATTTTACAAAATCTTCTTGTTCAATGAGATTTGACCGTGTAAAACGACAGAATTTTACAGAATGACATTGTTCAATACGATGTTGTAAAAATAGTTGGAATAGAGCATGTTCTAATTTATCAAGGTCATTTTCATCATATTTTGGTAATATTTAGGGGTTTTAGAAATCGTAGTTGCAAACTTGTGTGCAACGCGTTTGACGTTTAGTTTAGGATCTAACTTCATCCTTATTATGGTTGAATTTCGAACAACTGACAGTATTACTTAAAAGCCGGTATAGAATCAACGGCACAGATATCAACGGTAAAAAATGTGGAATCAGGAAAATACAAGCAAACTAATTTTCTTGTACGAAGAGCAAAGAAAAAAAACACAAATGAACTTGGTTGTTTTTCCTGGAAAGTATTGCCACCACAAATATATTAGTTGTCGCTGTCATAGTATCAAATATTCTGAGAATATTTGATCGTGTAAAATGCTAATATAAATTGTAAAATATGACAAGAAATACATGTAAAATTACATGTAAAATTGTATGTAAAAATATGATCGTGTAAAGCGGGCATTAGTAATTTAATAAAAAAAAACTAATCGTCTGACTGTAGAATGAACGCATTCAATGATTTTATATTTAAACAAAATGTAATAAGGACACTGTACAACAAATACTGATCAAAATTCAGAATGAATAAACACAAAATGTTACAAACTTGTCCTTTCCTATATTTTTATGAATGAAAATGTCAACACTGCATACAATAAGTACAAAAACTTTTAAAAAAAACTCTTTTTAATCAAGACACGAACATTTAACAAAACACAAAAGATTTAATTAACAATTTACAACCATTAAGCAATTCATTTACATCCAAAAAACGTTACAAAAGAGAAAACATTTAAATACAAAAGACTCAACAATTCATCACACCAATGTCATCACTTAATAAATATAAAATAATGAAGCAGGAATTTTCGGTTAGTAAATCTCCTGACAAAAACGCGAAGTGACAGACCAACGAGAGACAGCCGAGTGCGGATGTTGAAACGTACTTCATTAGGAACAGTTCAGAGCCTTGTGCCACATCCTAGCATGCCATGAGATGGTGTAACATACATGCACTGTACACTATCATAGGTTCATAAAAATACTTGCACTAGTGTAGTGTACTCGTAGATTAAGATATGCAGCTATAGATTATATGTGTACTTATATCTAATCTTATACACCAGGCGGTGTATTATGAAATGATGAAATCTGTATGGAGTGTGGATATACATTTTTGTTTCATATAAGTGATTGGTGTTATTATTGGTACTATTATGACAAGACAAATTTACATAAAGACTTGTAAAATTAAATATCAGTCTTAATTTTTAGTATAGTGATTGTAGTAGAGTAAAATTCAAATATCTAGGACCCTGAGCTGCGCGAGAAGGCAGAGCTTGTCATGTACTGTCCGTTTTACAAAAGTGGAGCTAGCGAGTATATGCTACGCTGCATTTCACTTAATTTTCAAAGAAAATTAAAATATAACTCAATCAAAATCAATTACAAAATTCACAGCGTTACACGAAGTAAAACACTACGAATGTCAACATGAGAATACCAGATATTGAAGCTGAACAGACAGTAGCATAGTTTCCTCTTGTTTATCATCTATGCCTCTCTTTCTAAGACGAGAATTCACTTCGCGCAGGGTTCTGCTTAAATGAATTTACCTCTATACAGAAATACCGTGAATTTATTTTAACATGAAACATAGGACTTTTCATATCCATGGTTACGAATTTGACAGCAATGTATTAGAGCGTTCTTTTTAAAATCGAACATAGGGAATCAATTTAACTGTATTATTCTTGACTAATATAACATATTTGGGCAGCTGTAATAGTTCCAAGAGACGCCTTCAACATAAACTTTTAATTGTTTAAACTATACCTACATCGTATGTCCAGGTAGCAACATTTGAATTTGTTAATTGGAATCAAACTGATGCTACCTGGAAATACGATGTAGGTATAGTTTAAACAATTAAAAGTTTATGTTGAAAGCGTCTCTTGGAACTATTACAGCTGCCCAAATATGTTATATTAGTCAAGAATAAAATAAAATAAAACAAACAAGAATAATACAGTTAAATTGATTCCCTATGTTCGATTTTAAAAAGAACGCTCTAATACATTGCTGTCAAATTCGTAACCATGGATATGAAAAGTCCTGTTTCACGTTAAAATAAACTCACGGTATAAATTTACATTTATTTATACCTTACAATTTATTATAAGAGGGTGGATTGAAAAGTTTCCGGAATGGGACTTTCATATATTTTTATGTTGTTGTGTTGGTTATTCATTATTCTTTCATAATAATTGACACAAATTTTCAAATCGATCTGTCATTTAGTCTGGATTTGATGACCATTTTAGTGTGAGTAGGTTTGTGCGTTTTGAAAAATAGATAGAAAATAAATTCGAGCGGTTACCAAATTCTTGCATTTGGAGGGAAAAACCGCAACTGACATCAAATCCAGATTTGATGCCGTACTTGGGGATTAATCTGCTTCATTTTCCACCGTAAGTTTCTGAGTTTCTGAATTCAAGCGTGGTAGGACGTACACAATTGATGAATCACGTTCAGGACGTCCAAAAACGGCTACCACACCAGAAATGGTAGATAAAAGCCATTATACGGTTTTGGAAGATCGACGAATAAGAGTCCGTGAAATTCAGCAAGGTAGGCATCTCTTATAAACGAGAGAAAAAACGCATTCAAGCGAGAACCTCAGTCAATAGTTTGGTAGAATTTAAGAGGAATCCAACCGATTTTAAGAGGCGATTTATGACCATGGATGAGACCTGGATTCACCACTACACACCTGAAACAAAACTTCAATCACATCAGTTGACTGGCCGTTGAAAATCCGCTCCAAAGAAGGCAAAGACCATTCATTCGGCTGAAAAAGTGATGGCATCCGTTTTTTGGGATGCCAAAGCAGTTTTGCTAATTGACCATATTAAAAAAGCAAAAAATATTACAGGACAATACTATTCAACACTTTTGAATAAGTTTAAAGCAGCTACTCAGGAAAACGCCCCAGAAAAGGCCGAAAAAGGTGTTGTTTAATTACGACAACGCACCCGCACATTCAAGCACAATCGCGTTGTTAATTGTCATGATTATGTAGATACTTTACACAACAATTCGATAAATTTTACGATACAATAGATAAAACATTCTCAACAAAAACCGCCTTGCAAAAAATATCGCAAGAAATCTGCATTCCATCTACCAACGTACATATCAATTTAATCTGACAATTCCTTTTATGCAAATATCTCAACAACTTAACCTTCTCACAATATTTTTCACAGAGAAATTTCTTTCTCCAAACAAACAATTGCGCATTGAATTAGCTGTCAAACTAACTCTGCCTGCTTGATATTGAAAGCAACAGTCGACAGTCACACATTCAACAAAATATAATGCTGAGAAATCCTTTCATGACATGCTAATCATTAATTATATTATAAGTAGGAGAAATACGTGAATTAGAAATAGGAGGAGACGTTCTTATGATTTATTAAATTAACGAGTATGCATTTTTACCTTCCGCTTACCTGTAAAGGAAGGTATTGGAATCATGCAAAAAATCGGGTAGTGAGTTTTTAGTGGATGAGCACGAATTAGGGTCCTTACAACTCATTTTTGATAGTTTCCCGATGATGTCTGTATGTATGTATGTGTGTGTGTGTGTGTGTGTGTGTGTGTGTGTGTGTGTGTGTGTGTGTGTGTGTGTGTGTGTGTGTGTGTGTGTGTGTGTGTGTGTGTGTGTGTGTGTGTGTGTGTGTGTGTGTGTGTGTGTGTGTGTGCGCGTGTGAGTGTGTGTGTATGTGTGTGGGTATGTATGTGGTCAAAGGGTGTTAGTCACATAACTCAAATACGAATTACCCAAAAATGTTGATATTTGGTATTTTACAAGTGTATACGAATAGGAAGAGCTCATTAGATTTTGGTACAAATATCTTCACCGGAAGTGATATTTTTTGAAGATTGAAAAGATTAAGTGTAAAAAATTTCTATAAATTTGAATAAATATAGTATTTATTTGTAATAAGAATAAGAGGAAAAGCTATTTGCAATTTACGTTAAAAATTGTCTTTATCTGGTAGCATTAAAGAACTGCAGTAAAATTAAAAAAATAAATTTATCAAATAAAACGTTGAAATCTTGTAATCCATGTTCGGTTGATTTTTGTTTCTGCATAAAAAAATATTGACATATGAGACGGGTGACAAGTTGGCATACTAGCGCTATATAAGCCATAAGTAAGCTATTAAATGTAGTAACTGAACGGAGGATTGCTTCAACACATTAAATGGGCACTGGATTGTACGTATACATTTCTGTTTAAAGTCTAGAAATGGCGGAAGATTGTGTGATGGCCACGTCAGATTTTTTAAATTATACATAATGAACATGCACCTTGCACCTATAATCAGAGAGAGCTAAACTTTTTTTTCTTATTTCCTCTCCCTTGTTTTAATTTGTTTATAAATTTGGTTGGCCCGTATATAAATTGAAAATAGAATTCATTTTGGTAGAGGAGGTAATCATTTTAATATAAATACTTTTTTTTCATAGCTGATGTTAAAGTGCTACTTCATCGACTATTTTGATTCGATAAAATAACACTTTAACTGCAAGGGTAGATAAAGTAAAATATAGTAGATAAAGTAAAACCTTAACAACAAAGAGGGATAAAGTACTTTAATTTTTTACATTTCTTCTTCAAATTCATACAAATTTTTTGCATTCACTTTGTGAAAGACGTAAGATGCAATACATTTCAAACAAACTGCAAAATTGTGTTTTAAGAGCGTAATGTAGCGGTATAAAAATAGGGAATACAGTGTTATACAATTTGTAAAATATTGAATCTAATGCTAATGTAAGAACATTGGTATTTTTTTACAATAATATTTAATATTTATTCTACAGTGCGACTCATTGATATTTTAAAATTTTGCCGTACTAGTGTTAAAAACAATTGCCGAATAAATAGAAAAATCTAGAAAAATACTACTTTTATGTTTAATTTAGGGCACTTAAAAAACAAAATGTATTAAAATACATGCGTCGCACTGTAGGTAAAATGTTATACAGTATATAAATAAAGCATTTCTTTTGTCTTATAAATTCAATTTTTTACAAATCCGATGCCACTTTTAGAGCGCGTTCTCTATTGCTGTTTTTGTTCGACAACCTAAATCTGTATATATCTATCCTTTTTCTCGACGAAATCGTTACATACAGTTACATACCGGCCTTAATATAATAATTTGGTGTAAAATGGGTTTACTTATATTTTTTTAACATCAGCTGTAGAAAAAATTGAATTTTATACACGACGATAAAATTGTATTATCGAGTCGAGAAAAATAATTCACTCGCTCCTTCGTCGCTTGTGGATTAACAATTTTCTTTCGTCGATAAAATATGATTTTATCATCTTGTATAATAAATATCTATTTATTTCAAAGAGATTTTCATGAAATTGGACTATGAATTGAATAAAATTAAATGCGCCTCCCTTTTCATTATAAATTTTTATGGCGTCCCTAACCGTTGTTTCTTAAAATTTCACATGGCATTTACATATTTCATTATGACTGCGAACCTAGGGGCAAAATTTATACTAAAACAAGTGCTGCTAAATGGGCACCAGCGCATATTTTCTGATTTTGTTTCAAGTTTACAAAATAACAAGATCAGAACCTAATAAAACTATTATTTTATAATTTTGCACTAAGATTGCTAAGAAATAAGTACTAAGAACCAAACAAAATTGAACCTTTGTTAGGTGAATTACACAGTAGTTCAACATCCCAACACCGAAATGCTCCGGAAAGCGTATGAAAGTAGAATTAGTAGAATATTATTTTTTATTTTTGTTGATTTAATAAAAAGTTTTTCTATAATTTTTTTCACGCGTCCCACAGGTTGAGAAACGCTGTTGCAATGACAAGATTAGAAAATTTCTGAAATTCAGTAACCCAAAACTGTTTGATTAAAATACTTGGAAACTAAAATAGTGAATTTAGAAAAAATTATTTCAGTTGTCATACGAGAGTTGAGCATTTTATGTCATTAAAATATATGCACGAAGTTGTGAATTACCCTGTATTTGTTATATTTGTTTGTATTTGCGTTTCACCACTTCACTTTAATTTCTGGTACTTAGCAGGTGACAGGCAAATCCTTTTGACACATATTTCATACATCATACCGCCAATTAATTACATAATGTAATGTCCAAGTACTTATTAAATATGAATTAATTTATTGCTCCTAGGCTAGGTAAATGTTTTTCGTGAGAATTTAAAAAGTTATAATTAAGCGAACTGCTCGTATGTAATTATTATGCGCCACTACGTGATTAAAACGTTAATTCCCAAATTGCAGGTGTCATATATATCTTCTCAATTTTCACACATTAAATTTGCATATATTTTTAAAATTATATAATTAAGAATTTTATATAATTAGTGCTAAGGTTAAATACTTGCTAATTACCTCCCGCCTTATATTCTATAAGGGAGGTATTGTGATGTTGCAAAATATTCTACTGTGAGATTTTAAGAGATGAACACGTTTTAGGGTCCATAGAATACGTATAAAGAATTTTCGAGATGATGTTTGTGTGTGTGTGTTCGTTAGGTTGTATGTAACATTTTTTTCGTTTTCTATAACTCAAAAAGTTACAAAAATTTAACAACCAAATTTTATATTTAAGATTTTAATACGAATCTTAAGAGCCCAGTAAATGTTGGTATCAATTCATAAACTGGAAGTTGTACTTTTTAAAAATATTTCAATAAATAATTAATTTAAGACAAATTTTTTTATTGTAAATGAAAGATTATGTGATTATTATCTACAATCGGTATTTTATAAATTTTTCTGTATCTGCTATAATTTAAGAATAATTTAAGTATATACTTATAATTTAGTATTTCGGTATCTTGTACTCCATGATCGTTTAACATTTGTTACTACGTAAAATGATTATGACATGACAGTGACAGTGGCAGTGACAATAGTAAAATATCGTTTATTTCTTCTGCAGTTTAAATAAAATGACTAAAATATATTTGTGAGTAAGTAGTAGCAGTAGTAGTAGTACTTATAATATTAATATAGGTATTTGTAAAATAAGTAAAAAGAATAAAGTAGGTATAGCGGGAGGACGTGTGATGGCCACGTCAGATTTTTTTTTCTTTGTATGAGCAAATTTTTACTTATAATTAACTTACTGATGTAATTTAGCACAGTTTACTTTTATATTAATTATTCTATAATTTAACAAAACCATCGAAATTAATATAAAGGATTTTAAAAAGCAAGTATCTATAAAGATGTTAACAGTAAAATAGTTTACATTGGCATTATGCAATGTATATTATAAAATAAGACGATACTTTTACTTTTATAGTGTAAGTGAAATATTTATTGAAAGTAATCGATATATGTACCTACCTGTTTTGAAATATTTGATGACCAAATATTTACCGTTTGCAACTACTACGTGCCTCTTATGTACACCATCGATACACCTTGCAACTTACACATTGGTGTGTTAGGAATGAAAGAAAGCATTATTACAAAATATTGAAATAAGCAAAATAAATATATCTTACGAATGCAATTAGCAAAATTTCCATGAGAAACAAGCAGTCTAATTGTGAAGGAAATGCAGATTTAAGAGCACAGTTAACTAAAAGGTCAAATTCTTGTCAATTCGAAAGTAGGAATAAATAACATTTTACCTGCGAAATTTCACGAAATACCAATAGCAAAAAATCACCCACCCAAAAAAGACATTCTTTAACGCTTGACAATACTCGGAGACAGTGTTATAATAATTAAAAATTTTCTACAGCATTTCAATGACCTCTAAGTCAACACGTGAGTGCTGATACTGAATGACATTTCTAGATGACGAGATACCGCACCCCAGGAGTGACTCACGGAATTGTTAATCGGCTCCCTTGAAACATTTAACCGAATTATTAATAATAGGGCGATATATTAACTGGGGTGAGCTAAATAAGCGCATTTGGCCTTTATCAGTCTTCGCTTTCGGTTATCACATTGGAATAGCGCATAAAACAACATTGGAAAAGCGCATAAATTGTAGTTGGATAAGCGCAGAAGTGCACATTTGAAAAGCACAATAGTTTTAGGGATTGTACGACAGTTTTTCTACAATATTTTTTGAATTTTTTAAAACTAGAAAATATTCTTGCCTAACATTTTTCTGAATTTAACCCCATCATACTCGAAGACGATCTGGACTAACTTGTTATGGTCAGAAATCTCATTTTCGAAAAATGCGCTTATTCAATGTTACGATCTGCGCTTATTCAATGTGTCGATCTGCGCTTATTGAATATAAATTTACTGATTATATTTCTGCGCTTTTCCAACGTCTTAATGACTAAAAATGCGCTTTTACAACTTTATCTAATAATTTAAATTAATATACGGGTAGAAAGAAATTGAATGTTTTCTTACCTCCCGCCTTATACAGATTGTAACCTAACCTGTGTAAGTGTAACAAAATTTATTAATTTATAATATTGGACGCACTGATCATGAATCAAAAATTGGCAATTGAAATTCGCAAATTAAAAAATGGGTCCAAGCAAATGAGACATTCTGTTAGTACCTACAAATTTGATTTTTACCTGTTTGTACAATTATTATTACATTAATGTAATAACGCTAATAAATACTGCATAACTATTGTTTAACGTTTTTGTATTTAAATGCGACAACCAGTGATACCCAAAATGCTATTGTTTTGCAAACTACTGTTAATTTTACGAATTTCAACAAAATTATTTTTGATTCATGATCAGTGCGTCCAATACTATACACCCTCAAAATTTGTTACATAGGTTGGGTTACACTCTATATAAACTTGTTGTGGAAAATACTATATCAATAAAAGTAATAGTATTATAAATGTACCTAACCTCAGAATTTAATCATTATTTAAGAGTACATTACTACCTAATCTATCTAGTACCTACGCACATTTATCACTATTTAAATATTTTTAGCTTTGAGAAAGACTATCGAAATTAAGTAATGTAGTTTATTGACGAATTTCTGTAACGTCAATAATAATTAATGCTTAAAATTAAAATTAAGCCTTAAATTCAATTTCATCTCAATTCCTTCGGGCTAATAATCGTCAAATCTTTTGATAATGTAGGTACCTACCATAGCATATCAATTCAAAACATACATATGTAGTAGTTTGTTGTACCTACTTAAATTACAATTATATTGAGACAACAATAAATATTTTTAAACAGCTTTTGACTAAATTAAGCTTATAATGAGACTGTAGTCCTGACTGATTTCTACTGCTGTTACTTAATCAAACTAGTAGATAATTAAATTTAATAGAAAAAGTAAGTAGGTAGGTACTACCTATAATGTTTTTCTAAAGTTCAACATGCTAATAATATGCTTATGGCTCCTACTATAGTATTCTTAAATAAATAATCAATTGAAATTCTTCATTAATGTGTTCAAAAATATGTCGAATTTGTATATAACTCAACTACACTCGAGGAAAAAATTAGGGGAACATTTTTTTGTTGACGAAAAATTTCCAATTTTCAAACCATGATAACTCGGTTGCATTTGACCCAAAATCAATAATACTTTGAGTTTTAAAAAGATCAAAGTCTCCTCTTTCGAATGGTGTCCCTGAAAGCCACATTCGGTACATCTCATGTCCCGTAACCCACCATAGAAAAAAACAGTTTTTGACTGAAAAAAATGTTCAACTTTAACAATTTGCACGGATTGCCAAAAAAATTGTAGACCATATTCAAGGCAAAAGTTCACACAATTTCCCTTAAAGTTAAAAAAAGAACAAATTTCTACGATGATTTGATCCAAAGTTATGAGCATTTGAAATAATTTAAAGTGCTGTTTGGGTATTTTAAAACTCAAAGTATTATTGATTTTGGGTCAAATGCAACCGAGTTATCATGGTTTGAAAATTGGACATTTTTCGTCAACAAAAAAGTGTTCCCCTAATTTTTTCCTCGAGTGTATTTTCCCAACCGAACTATAAAAGTAAAAGCAAATTCTTTCTAAATTCAAGTGGACAATAAAACTTTTACACCGATTTATTGGCCCATTATTTATCATGATTTTATATCCAGTTGTTAAACTATAAAATCATGTATGTAGTAGTGCCACAATCAATTGTCTACGTCCAAACAAACAAATGACTAAAGAAAAAAGAAAGTTTTACATCTTGACGTCATGTTACACTTTACTACTCCTATGATCCATTCAATTTATGATGAAGCATTTTACAATCCAATAGTTTCACTATCTTCATTGTGGTTATAAAATTCCCTAGAGCCGATTGGATGTGGTGGTTCTGTAATAGTGTAATAAATTCATGTTGGTAATACTGCGTGATTGTGTTTTATTTTATGGTTGGAAGATTATAGATAACAAACAGATTAGATCAGGGTTTCTGAATTCTAGTGCTAGTTGTGCATTGTTAGATAAAAATAAAAAGAGGATGACGATGACTAACTGACCGGAGTATTTCGAAAGGTTAGTTTTACTCAATGGTAGATGATGTGTCATGATCATGAAATCAGATATTTTAATTGGGAAATTGTATTAGTTAATCAACACACATTTGAAAATAAATATTGTAATGTACTAGGACGACACAGTTTGATTGTGAAATTGTTATTCACACTGTATCACTTTCCGTATTTACTGGAATGATTTTAGTCCGGTATATGAAGCCCTGGTCGCACGAGGATTCTTTGAAGATTCTACCTAGATTCTGAATCCTGGAAAAGAAGAAGTTTTCTTCTTCTAGTGAGAATTATCTGTTAAATTGCGGTGCTGCTAAATTGAATCTTCAAAGTGTGTTGGAAAAGAAGAATTTATAATTTATTGATTACTTCAAAACCATGAATTTTTTCCAAGATTCAGAATCTTGAAACTTCTTCTTTTCCAGGATTCAGAATCTTGGCAGAATCTTCAAAGAATTGGGTTTTAAGGTAAGAGAGAGTATACTACTATTGCTATTACAATGTATTACCCCGTTGTTAACAATAACTCCTAAACTGTAAATACTGGCAATATAATTTAAACGGTAGAAAATAGTACAAAATATGTACATAAAAATTTTGTGAAAAATTTAAACATTTGGTGCTAGCGTGAACTTGACACCAAAAAACTTAAACGACTATATCTTTGATAAGGGCCAAGGTAGGATAATTTTCAAAACGATACATACGAGGTCTGGCTATTAAATAAAGGGACTGCGCACGCAGTAGGCGTCCTAGAGGGGCATGAGGGGAAACGAATGCAGCGTTGGATAGCTGGAAGTGTCTACTATTCCGGTACGAAAACACGTTTTTGTCGCTATAGTAGTAAAACTGGTGTTACTTCAGCCAATACAAGATTTTAGCATTTTATCTTATTACTACAATTCTTTAAAGCTACTAGAAAAATAATCTTTTTTATAAAGTACCTATCTATGTAGCAAATAATTCGTACTCATCCATTATAAACTTACTACGATTTTTAGCATCATTCCTTAAATATGTGGCGAAAGGTAAAAACATTGTTCTGATAACAATTAAAAATCGTTATAGAAGGTGGTTTCATAGTACTTTATGTTTTACAAAAGAGACAGTAAAACATAAAGTAGGTACCTACTTCAAATATGAACATATTGCATAAACTAAATCACCATAAACGAAAGTAACCCACCCAACCACAGACCGCTATTCAGCTGAAGATAATTACACTGTCTATAATACATCTCTAAATATCATACAAGTCTTTACTCTACATCTACAACATGTAACAAGTAATATCGTCTTGTTCCACTACACATACACTGCCTTAGAGCGAGTTGTTCGCTTTGGCACTCGCTCGAGTTTCCTGGAGACCTTTTAGCTTCTAATCAGGAGCACACGACTCACGACTGCAAAGGCGTGAGCAAGTAGGAGGTAGAATCATGTCATTAAACCCATTCACGCCAGAGGTTCGCTATTTTAAGTTGACAAAGTTCACAAGCAATTTTTTTTTACAAATTGTTGTTTATTTTACACATGTTGTTTTGATAGACACGACCTTAAAACCTTATCTTCCTTGCTTCTTGCTTCCTTAATTTTAACCTTAAGGCTGAATTACATTATGCTTTTTTCGTCTAGCTAGATTAATGCTAGATTTCTAGTTCAATTTCCATCCGAGATTCGTTCGAGTTTCATACTTTGTTTCCGAACTATTCATATTCAATCGGAAATCTTCAATTTTTTCCGAGCCAAAACTTAAAGGTTGGTCAAACTACGACTGCAACTGCACACTGAACTGAGCACGTGTAGACAAATCTAGTACTAATCTCGAATAGAAAAATGAGCCAGGCGTATATAATTTTATACTAGCAAAAAGTATGTAACTCGGATGGGAATTTCTGATTTACATTAAATTAGAAATGGCAAGGAACTTTTCGGATTAATCTCAAACTAGAATCTAGACAAAACAAGTTTATTGTAATTCACATTATCACATTCACATTATGCTACCAAACTTATAATTATTATACATATCTATCAAAAATTAAGCATTTGAATATACCTACTATTGTAACAATGTTGGCAATGGGTATAAGACGCGCATAAATTATGTGTCGAAACAAATAGTATAATAGTTATCTATGCAGGTGTAAGAAGAATAATAAGAACGATATTAGGACCAGTAAAAACCCCAGAAAATGAACTTAGACAAAGAATGAACTTCGAGATAGAACAAGAACTAGAAGAAGATATAGTAAGAAAGATAAAGCAACAGCGAGCAAGATGGTTAGGGCACGTATGGAGAACAGATGACAGCGAAACAATAAAGTCAATAGTACAATGGGACCCAGGTGGTAGAAGAAGAAGAGGCAGACCGAGATCAAAATGGCTAGACGAAGTAAAAGAAGATTTAAGAAGAGCAGGCATCAAGAACTGGCAAGAAAAAACAAAACATAGAAAAATATGGAGAGAAGCAATAGAAAACATATAAAACAAGAAACAGGGACTGATCCTCCCTAAAAACCGGATTTAGAGAGCTCTACGAGCGGCGATACTCCACTGGAGTGTAAAGCCACTATATATATATATATATATATATATATATATATATATATATATATATATATATATATATGTATATACAGGTGTTTTAGTCTAGTCAACATGTGTGAAAATTGAGAATTCCAGTTAAAGGGGTGCTAAAATTATAATCTTGGTGTCATTCCGAATCGAATGACACCAAGATTATAATTTTAGCACTTATTTAACCTTTAACTGGAATTTTCTATTTTCACACATGTTGACTAGACTATATCTAACCATGAGTACCTACATATATTAAAGATATTTAAATTTTCAATATTATGGTCCTATACTTATGTTTCATAATTTTCAGGTAAAATGGCAGATAATATAGGTACATAATGTACCAATGTACAGAACAGAATTTTTTTTAAATTCTCAAAATTATGTAGGTACCTAATGTACATATTTTTAGTGCCACTTTTTCAAGTTGTATTTTGAATATATCAAAATATAATTAACCTATACCTACTTAAGTTATCATCACTTACCTACCTAATGTTGTTTTAATTTAAAAAATTCTATTTATCTTCAGGACATTATGAAGTACCATTTAATTTTTATTTTGAAGGTTTGAAACACTCTTTATAGAAAACCAAGTTTAATCCAGTAATTTTGTAGTTGAATCCAATCATTTATTTAAATTAGGAATACCTACTAGAATTTTCGGTTATATCTTTGGATAATAAGGTTTTAAGGTGGATCACTTAAAACAAATTTGCATAGTATGGTTCCTACTTTCCGTTCTGACTTATATTTAAACATCTTTAAATGATCACATAAAAAGTGACATCATTCATTTCGTAAACTTCCAAAGGGAAAGTTAACTAGATTGATGACGCATAATATTAGTAAACTATAACAGGTTCTCATCTTTAACCTGCTTACACGTTCAACTTTTAACCAGAACATCCATATTTCTTCATATCATAAATACAAGAACTTATCAATTCTAACGTAATCTTCAAAATATTTCATTTAGAAAATATTGGTAAACGAGTAAAAGTTGTAGATATTGATTGACTAGTGCTGCAGAGTAAATAAGGAAATATTACAAGACGTATGACCTAGTAACTGCTTGCCTACTCTGTGAAATAGTGGATTGATATTGGAATTTTCGCGTTTCGTAAGAATCGCTTCTGTAGTTACGAGAAAAGGTAGGAGAGCAGTGTAAGTGGTTCATTTAGAGGAGAAAGTAGTGGAATATTGTCGATTTTTCTCACATTTATTTGTGGAATGCTGTGATATTTGATTATTGGATTCCGAAGTTTAGAAATTTTGATTGAATAATAATATTGGAGAATGTGTAAATTGATCATTAACTTATGAAATAAAATTAAAATAGGGTAGAACAGGATTTAATATGATGAGTTTTGTTTTTTAAATCTATGTACTCTCAAATTGGTCATACACATGTTTAAGATTGTTCTTAGGTATTGCATAAAATTCTTAATAGTTTTTTGATATTTTAATTAATTACTAATTCAAACAGTTTATTAAACTATTTTTTAAAGCTTTTTGTTAGATTCTTCTTATTGGCATCATTTTAGCCACTTACGTTAAATCGGATAATCATGTGGTACAAAAAATGTGACTAATTTGATTAACTGAAATAAGAGTAACAGTAAATAATCTACTGTCAATTTTTCAATCAGATATATTGCTGTTTGTCAAAAATCAGACTCAAAATGAATGATCCGGGTTGTAATCAATGGGGAAAGTGAAGACGAAATTAAGAAAGGAAAACAGAGTTTATAAAGATTTTGACAGGTTGAAGAAACATTATTTTTTATTATTATACATTATTCTCCCGACATATATAACTCAGAAAATTGAACTCGTGCTGCGCACTCGGTCAATTTTCATCGACAAACTCATGCTATCATCGATGATAATTATAGCACTTGTTATATTACGCCGATAATATGCAATAAAATTCATTTTATATAAAAGAAGCGAATTCCTAGAATACTCTCGATTTTATATTTTGTTCTATTCCACTTTTTTCCTCACTACTACGGTTGCCTGAGCTGAAACCAGACCGAAACTCGTACTTTGCCGCATCCTAGCTATGCAATGTCATTTGAAGTTGAAAAGTATTGTAAAAGTGTTTTCGTTGCGAGTAAACTGTTAGATTTTATTATGATTAGGTTTGTTTTTTATTATTTGACTTCAGGATAATGTTTTTATAAACATTTAATAGAGAATGAATGGACCTACAGATGTCTTTTTAAAAATTAATTTCTATCATGTGATATAACCGAGTAAATTTGGATTTTTTGTTTAATTTTTATAATCATGTACAATTTTAAAAAGGCACATCTGTAGATCCATTCTTTCTCTATTAAATCTTTGTTGAAATAAAATTTTACCATTCTTGTACTGGCCACAATATACTCGCTATGTTAGTACATTTTATGCTCGATTTTATGAGGACTAGACTAAAAATGCAATAAAGAGCTAGATGTTTCATTTTTCTATAATAATTTTAGAATTATGCAAAGGTTGTACTGAATTTATTATTTTTATAATAGCTATATATTATACAGATAGCTTGAGATGTTGATATGATAATTTATCTATAAATAGATTTCCAAAAATAATAACACAATTTTATGCAAGTAGTTCGTAGGTATATTTTTTAATGTTTTTGTTTTATATTAAACTCTAGCATTCATTATAATGCATTTCTTGTTTTTCCACTTATCATATTATTATAGTTATTACAAAAACTACTATAGAATGTAATATGTAAACCAAATGATCAATCTGTCTCTGATAATATAGTAAAAGTAGTAAAAGGATCCCTCTTACCAATGACATCAAATTATAATAATTTCTTGTTTATATTTATAAAGTCCAACATTCTCTTAATTATTAAATAATTACGATAATTGTTTCCCACTTTCATTGTTTACTTTATAGAATAATTTTGATACGGTTTGGTGATTTAAATAGTAATAATTCTTTGATAATAACAGTGTTGGAGCGATCGTGATGATATGAATACACTTATGATTGTTTTAATTATAATAGCGTGTATAGCGAGTGCATTTTGTTAAGTATGATGTAAAAATAACCTTTACATGTTGAGGAAATAAAAGTGTTCCATTGTAAGAACTGACAATAAGATGAACGATCACATGAGATTGTTTCGTTTACTTTACTATCCTTCCTGTGTTTTTATTAACTGTATTTCAACTTATAAATATTTAACAAACAAGACTAAGATTGTTTACTTATTCTATTCTCTATTGTCAAAGATGCACTCTGTGCACATTATAATTTATTGATATTAGTATTTAATAACAGTTTTTTAGCCAGAGGCTCGTATCGAACAATATAACGGTTCAGGTTTGATTCGCGATTCACTTTTCTTTATAGGGTTCGGTTTTGTTCCGGTTTTCATATTAATTTATTCTAGAAATAAACCGCTGACCGATTGTCAAATAATGGTTCAAATTCCGGTTTAGGTTTAATGATTTATAAAATAGCAATCAATTCATAAAAATCTGACGTGGGCACAGGGCACCACATGACTTCCTTGTACGCCTTGTGTGTTCATACTTTTCTTAATAACTAAAATGTAGAATAATATAAAAAATTCTTTTAACTTATTATACTAGTATACTCACAAATATATTTTAGTCATTTTATTTAAACTGCAGAAGAAGATATAAAGCATATTTTACTATTGTCACTGTCATGTCATAATCATTTAAATTTTACGTAGTAACAAATGTTAAACGATCATGGAGTACAAGATACCGAAATAATAAATTATAAGTATATACTTTAATTATTCTTAAATGATAGAAGATACAGAAAAATTTATAAAATACCGATTGTAGATAATAATCACATAATCTTTCATTTAAAATAAAAAAAATTGTCTAAAATTAATTATTTATCAAAATATTTTTAAAAAGTACTACTTCCGGTTTATAGATTGAAACCAAAAATAGGAGGTGCACAACTAGATGCTATAACAGTCCTAAATACAAAATTTCAGCTTTCTACGTCTAACCGTATTTGAGTTATGCGACACATATACGTCCGTACATACGTACATACGTACATACGTACAGACGTCACGACGAAACTAGTCATAATGGATTCAGAAAAGGTCAAAACGGATATTTCCATCAAAATCTGAAAACCGAAATTTTTCGGGATTACAATACTTCCTTATTACTCCGTACAAGGAAGTAAAAATATTAGTTCTAGTTTTGATTTAAAACGTACGAGTAATAATGTATATTTCTAAAATCAAACAAAATTTGAGTAATCTAAAGAAAAAAATCTGTTGTGGCCAGCACACAACCTTCCGCCATATCTAGACTTATAAACATAAATGTATACGTACAATATCCGGTGCCCATTTAAAATATACAAATATAAATCTAAAATTTTCAAACACAGAAATTTGCATCACCTGAATCAAAAGATTCATTCACAGAAAAACTTTTCTATGTTGAAGCCATCCTCCATCCTCCGTTCAATTACTACATTTAATATCTTACTTATGACTTATATGGCGCAAGTATGTCAACTTGTCACCCGTCTCACCTGTCAATATTTTTTACGCAGAAACAAAAATCAACCGAACACGGATTACAAAATTTCTACGTTTTAAACTAAAGGTTCTTATTATGTAACTATTGTTATAATTTTGTGATGTTGAAACAAATTCTTTTTGATTTCTTGACACGTTATATTTGCTATTTAATTTTTTTCCTGAAGTAGGTACCTATTGAAACACCTTTGTATATTAAGAAAGTGGTAGGTATCATTGAGTGTTAATTATAATAAGATCTTTACCGTTTTCATTTTCGTCTCAGTCTAAAATTAAATAATTAAAATAATAATATAGTGAAAATAAGTTTTTAATTCTTGTTAAAAATTATATTCTTCCGGATTATGTTTCAGAATTTCACATACGTGATAACGAGATAGACAATAGCACTTCAAATTAGAAAATTAAGTACCTGCCAATTGCATGAATCATGACAAGCCATTTAGAAGTAATTCACAGATAATTAATTAATTAAGTAATAAGTGAAATAAGTCGTTATCTACACACTCAAAAAAACTAATTTCCATTCCGGTTATTCTTCGCATTCACACTTGCATATTAACGTAACAAAAAATTACATTATATTCACACTTTCTCCTGCACCTGACCCCTTAAAAATGTCATACTCTACGCCTATGGTAATTATCCTTATTTCTTTTATTAATTTAATGAGTTTATTATTTTGTTTGAAAACATATTTAAGTTATTTAATAAATTGTTGATATTGTTTTAGAGTATTTTGACAAATTGGATGATTATTTTCTAAAGGTGAAGGCCGTTTATTTTTAGTTGCCTTGGTAACGGATTCTCACTGACGTGAAACAGTTGAAAGCGAAATTAGTGTTTTTAAATTACTCGCGTTTTTACTGTCATCAATTTTATTTCTTTTGTTTGACGTTTTTATGATTATTATAATGTTTTATTTTATTACGGTACTATTTCTTAATGTTACTTTTGATTCTTAAATTGTATATTATACCTACTTACTTTCAGTTTAAACTTGTAAAATAATCTTACCTAATTTTTTTCTACAAATATAGATAAACATAAGGTAATTATTAATTTTAAAAAAATATGTAAATAGGTACTATTATAATAGTAAATTTTCCTGAACCCGGCAAGAAAGTAATGTTTTTCAAACGCATTTTAGTATGGAAAGAAGATAATGATCTTCTTTCCATACTAAAATAAAAACAGTCTAAACAAGAAAGTTTTTTATTTAGATTATGCTATGTATTGTAAGTTCTATTGCCCCAGGGGCGGATCAAAGATTTTTTTGACGGGAGGGGCCTGAAAATTAAAAGAATTAAAATTTTGCTGGGGTGCGCTGGCAATAAAATACGCCGCAGACGAAATTTGATTTCTTCCAAGGTCAAATGCCCGGTAATTGAAAGTTCCCCTGCTTACCCCTTCATAAACGTGCCTGAATTATTCACTTTAGTATACATAATAATAGAAAATTATTTTGTTTTACTTGTTCATGATTTTTAAGCTTCAATTTAGAGCATTACGCTAAAATTACGCTTGGTTTTTACTTAGTCAAATAGAAAAAATAAGCGTTTAGATTTATTTAGGAGAGAGGGAAGTCTGTGCCCCCCCCCCCTAAATCCGCCACTGTATTGACCAAACCGAAACTCATAATTCAAGATGTTTTATTTGTCAAAAAGCAAGGTGAGTATATTATAACGTATAAAATCGTGAATAAAATCTTTTGATGATATAAATACCTGTACCTACCTAAAGATCATATAAATTTTTATTTATAATTATTATTATGTTTGTCTTGACAAGCCGACAAATTAAATTCTAGATTGGAATTTGCCTAAAGCACATACCATTTGCATTGTTATGCTCTGAATTTCTACATAATAACTTTTAAATGAATTGAATATTGAATCATGGAATTTTAATGACTAACTACAAACAGGTAAGTATAGTTATATTACCTATGTGAGGTTAAATAATACTTATTGATAATTTAAACATTTCAAACACAACGTTTGAATGAAAATGTATAAATTTGCTTAACTACATATTAATACCTTAAATATAAAAATTGCAATACAAGCTTTTTGCACAATAGCCGTAGCATATTTTATTTAAATTGAGGCAAATTTGTTGTAGATACATTTGAAGAAATTAGGTAATTCAATGGTAATCTTGATATATCGGGATAGGTCGTAATTAGGATTTTTTCTAGGTGCATTAAAGACGGGCAGATAAAAAATGAAAGTGAGCTACTGTAGTTACTTTTTATTTGAAAAATTTGAGAGATTGTCGAGCGAAGTGAGACGAATTCTTTTAAAGATAAAGACCACCTTGGCCAATCCGAAGTCCTGAAAATTTTTACTTAAGTTAACTTAATCTTCAGTTTGTTAAAAAATGTGAATATCTAGTGAAAAATCATTTTTACGCAGCATAAATATAATAAATTTCTTAATACGTAAATAATAATTATTAGTACAATTCGAAGTGACTTATCAATTTAACAATTTTTGTAACATTGATATCATTATTTATTATTTCATTAACATTTATTTTAATACCTATTTGAATTCGTTTCTGGGATTTGCCACACACGATTTTCAATTTGTACTTTTATGCCAAAATGATTAATTTACTATCATGTGTGTTGCCATTTTGATACAATATTAAACTACTAGCTGGTGTCCTATAACTTTGTATGTGCCAAATCTGTTCCCAACTTGAAGGCGACAACAGTAGAGAACTTTGATTACTTATTAATAGTGGGGAGATTTGGCATAGAACTTGTGCACTATTCCACTTGACATGAATCGTCCATGGGATGTTTCAAAATATAAAAATATATTTGTACTTTCAGTTATATTACGTACTTCTATCCTAGCCACATCCTGAGTATGGTCAAAATTACATACTCAATACAAACATCTCAGAGAATTACATGGGACGCATAATTGGGATATTATTACCAAATTACTAACACTGGGATGTTACTAAGGGGGGACATTAGCAATCGCTAGAATATTAATTGGATGTTAAGGGGGTTTTATCGCACAGGACTGCTATATCACAAATCCTCGTTATTTCAGGTACCCGCGCTGACAGCCTATGTTTTATGAGCACATGTTGTCTCTATTTATCTAATTGCTATGTTTTGCTCCATTTTTGTTCAGAAAATAAGTACTTAATTTGATTGTCTAGCGCGCATGCAATTTTTAAATTTATTGAACAAATTACTCGACTACTATTTGAAAATGTTATATAACAATGTGATACAAACATTTAAATTTACAATGCAATCATAGTTTCGAAGAGTTCTTCTCAGAATTATTATTATTTAATTGTTTATAAATAATAATAATAATAATAAAAATTTAAAAAATTCGACAACGTAGTAAGTTTTTTACTGCCTTTGTCTTTATATGATATTTTTTTAAAGATTTATATGATTAATAGGTTTTGAGTAATTTGTTAAATACTTCTTTACTGTGATAAAAGCCCCTTAATGGGCAAATATAGCAATAAGTAATAAGCTGGGATGTTCACATTTTTTGAAATGTTCTGAGGATTTTATTTTGTCAAGTGGAATCACTAGGCTAAAGATCAGTCAATCAGTCAAACAAATACCTAAGTACTTGTTGATATTTGTATTTGTTACTTACTGTTTTTAGCGCAAAACTTTTTAAACCATACATCTTTGGCATTAACGTTCTTTATAAACTTAATGCATGTGGCGTGTCTCTTACTATTAATAATCAAATAATCAAAGGTAGAGAAGATTCATTCCACTCTTACCATTGCTCTATCTCGTCTTATTTTCTATTACATAACCCAACCTTGCTCTAACTACAACATCATTCCAATAATTCTTGTAATTATTCGTGAACACCATTTCAATTCCTCTACAAATTGTCGTAATTCATACTTGTGCTTATAAATAAATTTCGTAACACTTGGTCACACCTTCCTACCTACATATGGATGACGATGGCAGTGACTACATAATCACACATCACACACGATGTTGGAGGATTCTCAGAACAGAATGAAATTACATTGATGGTTTAAAAACCGAAAGTGAGTGCTTACACTGCTGAGAGGACATATTATTTTCACTTGGAAAAGAAAGTGATGGCGAGGTACTGTTAAATCATTGGAAAACTCAAGTTTGTAAAAATTTATATAAATAATGTAATGACTACCTTTGCGAAAAGGTTTTCCGGTTGGTTGTAAAATGTGACAAGTTATAAATAAAGTACTGCTTTAAACAGTTAAAGAAAGTTTGTGATATTATAAAAAGAATTTAAATTGCTTAAGCTTCTACTTGAACCTTAATGAAATTTATTGGTAAAGGTAAAATTACTCATAATTCCTGCGTAGAAACGACAACTCCGGTCAAAATTGACTCTTAAATCACTGCAGCATCCAGTTTCGCTGTCATGATTTAAATATGTCAATTTTGATACTCATTTGTCCATATTAGTACACGCAACAACCATTTGACATTAAATCAAAATATGATATTTTCACGCAGTAAAATATGACAGGAGAGGAAAGTAAGATGGATCGAAATGGGTTTTTTTTTGCATTCGCTTCCTAAAATTAAATAGAAACTTTGTGACTACTTGTGATCCGCTTGGGTTTGCAAATTGCATTTGTGCACTGCAAAATGCATTCTGAAAAATGCAGTTTTCCAGGCAGCAGTTTAAAAATTAATAACTTGGCGAATAACGACTGCAATTGCACCAGTGCGGGTCTCTGGGGGTTTTCGAGGTCGCAGAACCCGAATCTTACATTAAATTCAGCCTTCCGGGTACCTGGGGTACCGTACCTGAACATATATGTCATCCCCTGGAGTTTTCCTGAAATTATCATGCGAACTGAAAGAAAATCGATATCCGGGGGTTTTCAGGGGTGCAAATTGGAGTTATTAATTTGGAATTAATTGGAAGTTATTAATTTTTACACTGCTGCTTGGAAAACTGCATTTTTCAGAATGCAAATTTTGTCAAAAAGCTCAAATAATGTTGTAACACTAATTTTTGTAATGTGCATTATAATAAAATTTAGAATGTTTAGATTTTAATCTCGTACGCAATATTAAATTGTCTATTATGTAGTTCATCTTCTAAATTTCCATTGTTATTGCGTCTGTACTTGGAAATTTAATTATAGGGTACTTAATTTCTTTTTTATTTCAACAACAAGACAAACGTTGCAAGTTTGCAATTAAGCAATGATTTTATTTTACAATTTTTTTGAAACGCCTCCAGCATATTAACTATGTCAGAAATTAAAAGCAAATAATAATTATGTATATTATTCAACAATACATGACTACTGAAATTAGCACTGCAAAATTTTAACGAGACAAGTAACAAAAAATGTCTTAATTAAATGTATAAACGAACAGTAAAAGTAAACTCAAATGCGTGAGTATATGGATCAAATTTGCGATTCGGTAACAGTAAAAGTGGTCAGACGACATTCTTAATGTCAACTAAGTCACCTGTAACATAGTAGGCTACGCTAACCTAAATATGTCAAAACTAAACGATGCTCAACTTTTTGGAGAAAATTTCACTTTTTGTACCAACTCTTTTTGAATCTTTTGTTTATCTGTTTATTGTTCGCGACAATTTTCTTTCTATATTGTGAAATGAGACAATTAAAATTAGTTAATAATAAATGGTTGTGAAATGGTTGAAAATAAAAATGCATTCTCTTAGATTGTGCAAATATCGCTTCGCTTCCTTGGGTTGCAGAAATCAGATGCAATTTGGTACATGAAAAATATTTGCTGGAGATAATTAGCTTATTATTTAATTAGAAATATTGCTTTCGATAGAGGTATGGTAATTACTAGTTTATATTAGCAAACAATAAAAATTAATGAACTGTATTATATGAAAACAATATACTCGTATTTGTCGAATAACAGTAAAAGTAAGTTTTTAATGAACTTTTATATAAAAGCGATAAGGAAAAACAATTTTAAATTGCTCTCATTTTTGAAAAGTAAAGCTTAATTTAAAAAATATTAGGCATTACAGAAGAAATTTCAACCTTATTATTTCAATTTTAGAGAAATCTGTAAAATAATTTCACTCAATTTGTGCTTTTTCGCAACAGGAATTTCGATTGAGCGAAATTATTGATCCCATAAAAAATTTATGTGTGTTGTCGGGTGTTCGAGCAGTTCGAGCTCATCCACCTCTCTTCCTGACAACAGATCCTGTTTCCCGAAAGTTTTTTACCCACAATGTAATCGATTTTCGGTTCGGAACTCATTGACGACGGGAAATTTGGAATCGAATACGGAACGCGCACTGGGCGGCGATTACAGACTCGTTTCCGCGTATGTATGCTTCCACGGCAAAAACGCGTTGCTCGTTCGTCCACATTATGTTTACGACTGAAACTTTTGTAACGCAAACGGCATATCTACCGGCCGTATACACGCCATTCCCATTCTTTTACGACCTCTGCTCGCTTCACAATTCTCTATTGAAACTAGGGAGGTTGTTTTGCCCCACCCTATTAAAAAAAATATTATAATTAGGAATTCTTTTTATATTTTTAACCATGAATAGTCTTTTATCCATAAAACAAAAACACGATTTCAAGTAATTATTATTCAAGTACCAATCCACGTTTTCATTGTTTTTTTTTCATTCTATCATTCTCAGAATACGATACCCCACCAAATACAGCACCAACTCTTCCACATCCTGTTCCTGGATGGCACTGTATATCGTTTAGTGCGTGTCCCTTCCGCTGCCGTACGCCTATGCGTTTCCAACGGAAGGACACGTACGCACGTACGACATGTCGCCCAATGTAGAATGTGTTACGCAATCTAATAAGCGGTGCTGTAGACAGTGAGGTAGTGAATGGAAAAGGAGACTTACGCAGACAGACGGTTTGATAAATATGGTTGGTATTACTGTATCTGGAACACTAAGTACTGTTATAATGTTTTGTTGTCAGGGAGTATTGACATTGTTTATTTGAATATTTAAAGTTGATGTTATAAAAAATTAAGATGTAGGTAGTTCAGATATTAACATCATATACCAATGTTTCTCAATTTAAAGTGCAGTAAGAATTAGAATAGAGTGACCATTTTTTTGCTGAAATCAGTACAAAACATAGGCGTAGCCAGGATTTTTGTTTGGGGAGAGGGGGTTGAATCAGTGGTGCAGTACTATTAAAATAGTACCGGGGCGCTGGTGCGTAAGGGAAAAGGAAAAAAAGCGCCTCAGGCGCCATTTTCAAGAAAGTTACATTTTAAGCTATAAGAGTATAAATTACTTAAATTTAAACATAATATTGAGGTGTACGACCGTTCATTTCAAAAGTCAGTCCAAATTTGACTCTTTATATATCTTACTTGTGCAACTAGTTATCCAATTAAAAACGCTCTGAACTTAAAATACGGTGACATTAATTGTATCTCTGTTAAAAGCTTAGGTATATTCAATAACGTATTTAAATGCTCCACAATTATATCTGATTGGTTTAATTTTTCAACTATAATCTAGATAAATAAGAAAGACCTTTACAATAATAATTTTATGTTATGACATTATGATTATGTTGAATGTCCTCCAACATCCACCTTCTGTAATTTCATTGTGATGCAAACACAATTGAAAACTTGTCACTGAATAGAGTGTAATTATTGTTACACTTTAAGATGTTTGTGTGCAGCAGCAACGGCCATTGCAGTCGGATACGCGTAAAAACAATGGCAGTGTTTTGCTACGGTTTTCGTCATGAGAACGAGAATGAAATCTGAAACTTCACTTTCGAACGCGAAGTCTACGCAAGAAATAAGAAATTTAATCATCTCGTCTTTGAGTTTTGGGTGGGAATTTTTATTTTACTAGGTACATTTTGAAATGACAACATCAGATAAGACTGACATTGGTAATGCGTTACTTAGGAACAGGGTACTATATTCGAAAATGTTATAGTACATGAAGTTTGATTGGTCAAAACTCCAGTTAAGTAGTTAATATTCATTATTACGTGTATTACTTACTTGTATGTAATTTAAAGCATTAAGTATCATTTTCATGGTGGAGCTCAGTACTGTTGTAACTTAGTACAGTTTTTGTATGAGCAAAAGTTTTCTGGTGAGCAAAAGTTATGGACAGAAAAAAACGGAGCGCTTTTTAATAATTAAATTATGACATTACTTTGCTTCATAAAAAATATAAAAATGACTGTTACTTTCTAACAGATAAAGACTTCTGGTTTCAAGTATTCAATTTGACAGACTTTTTTCTATCTACAATACAGTTTTTAAACATTTGGAGGCCCTAGTTTAGCCACAATTCAAAAAAGAAAATAAATAAATTTTTATATTTTTAAAATTATTGTGTTTAATCAACTTTAATTTCTGAAGATATCGACTTCCGGTTTCCAACATTAGATTCCTCGGATTTTTTTGTGTAAGAGACATTATTTAAAAAACTTTTAACGGGCTTAGTTCAGCTGAAGTTTTAAGTTATTTCTCCGAGACAATATTGTGAAATATTAATCATTTCAAAAATTCTGGTATTTAATCAATTTTAATTTTAGAGCGAATGAAGATATCGACCTCCGGTTTCCAGCATTGGATTCCTCTGACTTTTTTTGTGTAAGAGACATTATTTCAAAAACTTTTAAAGGCCTTAGTTGAGCTGAAATTTTAAGTTTTTTTAATTGAAGCTAAACTAGGGCCTTCAAATATTTAAAAATTGTATTGTAGACAGAAACAAGTCTGTGGTATCGAATGCTTGAAATTGATACATTTATCTGTTAGAAAGTTAAAGACATTTTTGTATATTATGATATTATGAAACAAAGTAATGTCATAATTTAAATCTATTTGAATCTATATTATAGAAGTTTTTCTTTAGTTTTCAGAATTTTCTTACGTCAAGCCAAAAAAGTTATAAACAAAAAACTCTGTAAAAATTTTTGAGCTCTATTGCCTGGACTAATACTTATTTTTGATTGGCCTTTGCATCGTATAACGGTAGTGGAAAAGCAAAATCCTTTTCACATTTTTACACTATCATGTAACGGCACTACCGTTAATTTTGAATGTGAACGGCTGCATTTATTTACATTGGGCAAGGTTTCCGCACTTCCATACAACCGTACATGTGAATGAAGCTTTACAAATCTGATAACAAACATAAATAATTAATGCATTATTTGAAAGTTATAGGTAAGGCAGATAAAATATGATTCACTTACTTCACACTACATTAAGCAAACAAGATACTTCTTTGCTTCTTTACTGCTTCTTTGATCCATTTCATTCTAGAAAGTAAACTTGCATTTAATTATTCACTGCATTAGCAAGTTGCAGCTATCGATAACGCAATTGAATCTTTAACTTGTGCTAACTATCATTTATTGAGCAGAATTACGAGATGACGTGAACCGAATGATCTAGATTGCTATGGAAATATTTGTAGGCAGATTGTGAAAGAGCTGAATGCTGAGTTCTCAGTTTCTGTTCTGCTCGAGGGTTTTATGCAGATTTGTTGCATATTCTCCGCTGTTCTTTGCCGACTGTTGTGTAATTTTATAGTCCAGTAGTGCAAAGTGCTATGTTTATGTATATCCGGTTGCTAGGGTAACGAATAGATTGTTATATTAGATTTATGTCTTATTAGACTGTTTAGAAGAAGTTGGATTTATGAATGGGATATTTGTCATTGAATTAATGTGAATTATATGGTTTAAGGTGAAAATGTGTGTCAGGATCAGGTTGTTTATAAGCAATAAATATTTTATTTGGATCACTGTTGTAATCTTGTTTATAATATAAATACTTATAGCAATTTGAACACCAGAACCAGAAAATGTATTTTTATTTAGATATATCATTAAGATTAAGATAACTTCGAGTAGGTACCTATGTTAAATATCAACGACATAATATAGACTTAAATGAATTAGAATTTGAAATACCTACAATCAGTAGGAAAGTTAGTAAATGATTAAAAGATAAAGATATGAAGAAAATCTTGTGCATAGTAAAATTATTATAGTACATTTATTACTCCGGCGGTTATAGGACAAATTAAACCATTCTCTTTCATATAAAAGTAGTATAGTACTAGCGTTACGCGGGCCTTCGGCTAGGTCGCGCTGCCGCGCGACAAGGGGGATTCGCCTACTTCGCGGGCTCTGAATGTGGGACAATTCGGCACTTCGTGCCTCAATTATAACGATTTTAACATAATTTAGACTCTACCGCTGCCGCGCGACAAGGGGACTTCGCCCGCTTCGCGGGCTTAAGCTCCGCGGACTCTGAATGTGAGACAATTCGGCACTTCGTGCCTCAATTATAACGATTTTAACATTCAGACTCTACCGCTGCGCGCGACAAGGGAAATTCGCTCGCATCGCGGGCTTAAGCTCCGCGGACCCTGAATGTGGGACAATTTGGCACTTCGTGCCTCAATTATAACGATTTTAACATTCAGACTCTACCGCTGCGCGCGACAAGGGAAATTCGCTCGCATCGCGGGCTTAAGCTCCGCGGACCCTGAATGTGGGACAATTTGGCACTTCGTGCCTCAATTATAACGATTTTAACATTCAGACTCTACCGCTGCGCGCGACAAGGAGGATTCGCCTGCTTCGCGGGCTCTGAATGTGGGAAAATTCGGCACTTCGTGCCTCAATTATAAAGATTTTAACACAATTTAGACTCTACCGCTGCCGCGCGACAAGGGGAATTCGCCCGCTTCGCGGGCTTAAGCTCCGCGGACTCTGAATGTGAGACAATTCGGCACTTCGTGCCTCAATTATAACGATTTTAACATTCAGATTCTACCGCTGCGCGCGACAAGGAGGATTCGCCCACTTCGCGGGCTTAAGCTCCGCGGACCCTGAATGTGGGACAATTTGGCACTTCGTGCCTCAATTTTAACGATTTTAACATGCAGACTCTACCGCTGTGCGCGACAAGGGGGATCCGCCCGCTTCGCGGGCTTAAGCTCCGCGGACCCTGAATGTGGGACAATTTGGCACTTCGTGCCTCAATTATAACGATTTTAACATTCAGACTCAACCGCTGCCGCGTGACAAGGAGGATTCGCTTGCTTCGCGGGCTCTGAATGTGGGACAATTCGGCACTTCGTGCCTCAATTATAACGATTTTAACATAATTTAGACTCTACCGCTGCCGCGTGACAAGGGGAATTTGCCCGCTTCGCGGGCTTAAGCTCCGCGGACTCTGAATGTGGGACAATTCGGCACTTCGTGCCTCAATTATAACGATTTTAACATTCAGACTCTACCGCTGCGCGCGACAAAGAGGAATCGCACGCTTCGCGGGCTTAAGCTCCGCGGACCCTGAATGTGGGACAATTTGGCACTTCGTGCCTCAATTTTAACGATTTTAACATTCAGACTCTACCGCTGTGCGCGACAAGGGGGATCCGCCCGCTTCGCGGGCTTAAGCTCCGCGGACCCTGAATGTGGGACAATTTGGCACCTCGTGCCTCAATTATAACGATTTTAACAGTCAGACTCTACCGCTGCGCGTGACAAGGGGGATTTGCTCGCTTCGCGGGCTTAAGCTCTGCGGATCCTGAATGTGGGACAATTTGGCACTTCGTGCCTCAATTATAACGATTTTAACATTCAAACTCTACCGCTGCGCACGACAAGGGGGATTCGCCCGCTTCGCGGGCTTAAGCTCCGCGGACTCTGAATGTGGGACAATTTGGCACTTCGTGCCTCAAATATAACGATTTTAACATTCAGATTCTACCGCTGCGCGCGACAAGGGGGATTCGCCCGCTTCGTGGGCTTAAGCTCCGCGGACCCTGAATGTGGGACAATTTGGCACTTCGTGTCTCAATTATAACGATTTTAACATTCAGACTCTACCGTTGCGCGCGACAAGGGGGATTCGCCCGCTTCGCGGACTTAAGCTCCGCGGCCCCTAAATGTGGGATAATTTGGAACTTCGTGCCTCAATTATAACGATTTTAACATTCAGACTCTACCGCTGCGCGCGACAAGGGGGATTTGCCCGCTTCGCGGGCTTAAGCTCCGCGGACCCTGAATGTGGGACAATTTGGCACTTCGTGCCTCAATTACCTATAACGATTTTAACATTTAGACTCTACCGCTGCGCGACAAAAAGTAGTTATCATCTAGCCCTTTAGTTTAAAAAAATATATATAACTCGATGGATTTGTGATAAATTCCGAGGAAACTATAAAACAGGAAAATGCTAATATAAAATGTTTATAATTTTCACTGACTGTCTTTTGATGTGATTATTGGAATATACCAAGTAGGTAGTCAAGAGTGTTTTAAAAAAAAATAAAAAAAAATTGTGAAAACTGAAAAAATGCTTTTTGTCCGACTAAAAACAAAAGTAAAATTGTCGAAAGTCAGTTTATTGCATACTGTACATTTTGTGTCCTTATTATGACCTTTTATTTGAAATCAATCGCGATATAATTTAAAACATATTCAGAAAAAACAAATTCCGCTCACCGAGTGCAATTTATACTTAGTAAACAGCCATAATTTTGGGCAACATTAGACGATAATGTTTAATACCAATCATGATTATATTAAATTTTTATTGATAAACAAATGCCGATCATAGAAGCCATATTTTGTACCCCTTGGTGCTTATTATAATACCATATACATACTTTTGTAAAAACAGATTTGATACTTGATACAAGTGCAATAACAATCTAGATCATCTCTAGTCCGCGTCGTGTCTCGTGCTTGTCCAGTTGTTAGTTAATGGGCGTATGCAGGATAAAGATGTCAAGGGCGGCTTGGGCAGGACAAACTCAAACTCAACCAAAACTCAAGTACAATAGATAAAAATCCCAATTATCGGACTCCATTGTTAAATTTGTATATTAATTTGACATTTAAAACTTTCAGTAAAATACTGAGAAATAGTATTATCCACAGATATTGGATATATAGAAACCTATTTTTAATTGAACATTTACACTTGGGTCAAAATATATTACTATAAATACTACAGTAATAAATAACAATATGATTCAACTTCACAGTGCATTGTTAAGTTGAATAAAAAATTTCAAAAAATATATTACAAATTTATACAAAAGCATGTAAACATAATGCGTGCTCCATCTTTAAATACTCAATAAAATTTTCAAAATACTTCTACCTTATCAAATATAAAAGATAAATCCAAATAAAATTTCAAATTGGAAACGTCAAATCTGACAGTAGACAAAAAAAATCATTTTTATCAAAAAGAAAACAAAACTTCCATGGCATGCTCCCATTTGCGTTCCGTGCATTTTTCAGTTTTTTCTTAATAACTTTCTTAATATACCCAATATTGGGTTGAAACATGCATAGAAATATAGTCAAATTCATCCTCTACCTATATGTCAAATGAAAAAAACAATCGAATAAAGTATAATACCCGTATCCAAGGAGTGAAAAAAATCACTGTTTTTCAACTCCCCTGCGACTACCACGCCATCTATAATATTCATATACCCAAAAGGCACTACTTCACATGAACCTCTATCAAATAAAAAAAAGTTCATAAAAATCGGTTCACCCGTTTAGGCAGTAGGCGTGTCGAAAAACGGTTGCTAAGCTGCTGAAAATGATCTCAAGCCTTTTAGTATATAAGACTAGCGTCAGGCCCCGCTACGCGGGTCTTTCGGCTAGGTCCGTGCTGCCGCACGGACTGTGTTTATATGGTCTCACACTCGCTTCGCTCGCGAGTAATATAACGAATTAATTTCGGACCTCAAATGAATCCAATTTTACATTTAGATTAAAATTGAATTTTAAATGTCACTTTGACATTGACAGCTGTCACTTTGACATTGATTGCTGTCACTTTGATATTGATTGCTGTCACTTTGACATACGCAATATTTTCAATTAAATAATTATACATTTAAAATTGTTGCAAAATCCGAAAGTGGATTTGTCATCTGACAAATTCATTTGTTACGAAATGTTTTACTGCATTTAGATTGCGACTTAACAAGGATACATAAACAAAACATTTTCGTTACTTAGGACAGCGTGATTTGTTTTAATTTAAAAATTAATTGTTGTACGAAAAAATACTTGATCATGTCAATCATGAACAATGTTAAGTTGACCATCGCTGTATACGGGTTAAACGGGTTATACTATAGTTTACATGGAATACTGAAAATATTTTATGACATTATTTTTATTATAGGTAGATAACTTCAGAGTGCATTTTACATCAAAAATTTTTTAATTTTTAAATACACAATTTTTGAACTATAAAAAAAGTAAATAAACACATCTACACTTAAGTTATATAGGTTAGGTACTTACATTAATTTCAAAATCATGATAAACAAGGTGTATTATCATCCTGTCTAGTAATAAAATAACAACTGTCAAACCACCAACTTTCGTTATTCATCTTAAAAATTACATGGACAGCTCAATCTAATATGAAAATGGCAAAAAAATGCATGTTTTTTAAAAATTTCTCATACATTATGAATTTAAAAAAATCCAAAACAAATGTAAGAATATAGTCTAAATAAATATCTATTTTATAAAAAAAAATTCATAAAAATCGCTTAAACCATTTAACATCTAGACGTTCTGAAAAGTTTCAAATATAGTGAACCCAAGCTCTTTTAATATATGGATAGCGTCAGGCCCCGCTACGGCTAGGTCGCGCTGCCGCGCGACAAGGAAAATTCGCCCGCTTTGCGGGCTCAAGCTCCGCAGCCCCTGAATGTGGGACAATTCGGCACTTCGTGCCTCAATTATAACGATTTTAACATTCAGACTCTACCGCTGCGCGCGACAAGGGGGATTCGCCCGCTTCGCAGGCTTAGGCTCCGCGGACCCTGAATGTGGGACAATTTGGCACTTCGTGCCTCAATTATAACGATTTTAACATTCACACTTTACCGCTGCGCGCGACAAGGGGGATTCGCCCGCTTCGCAGGCTTAGGCTCCACGGACCCTGAATGTGGGACAATTTGGCACTTCGTGCCTCAATTATAACGATTATAACATTTAGACTCTACCGAAAAAATTGTATGATGAAATTATAATTATTTAATTACAACTTCATATTATTCATCTTCCTTCTTCAATATAAATTATATTTATGCCATTAAAATTTTAGAATAAAATAACATAATATGTGTAATTAAATTAATTTGATATCAAACTTGAAATTATTCTATTATTAAAAAACAAAGTTTTTGATAATAAATCCATTATATGTGAGGCTCGATCGATATTTATTTAAATTTTTTGTGCACAGATTTTTGTTTCGTTTTTCACCGCGTAAACACTTTTCCGGTACTATTTTTTACAGCCCAGTTTTTTATGGTGGACTGACATTGTTATATACCTATAGTAGGTATATTAAATTAGATCTTTAGCTGTTACTGTACTAAATTTGAACCAGATCGGTGCAGTACGTTTTGAGATAGCTAGCTGCCATTTTGTTTCAAGATGGCGGACTAACATTTTAATATAGATTCTTAGCTATTACTGTACCAAATTTTAACGCAATAGTTACAGTACATTTTGATATATCTGTCAGCCATTTTGTTTCAAGATGGCGGACTGACATTTTAATATATCTATATCATAAGTTAGATCCTTGGCTATTAGTGTACCAAATTTTACCGCAATCGGTGCAGTACATTTTGAGATAGTTAGCCGCCATTTGGTTTCAAGATGGCGGATAATTTGAAATGTTGCCAAAGTGCATTGTTAGGTGACAAAAGTCTATTTGCAAAATTGCAGTTCGATAAGATCCCGGGAAGTGGGTCATTTTTGACTTTTGTTTTTTTTTACCGTACGTAGACAGACAGACAGAGATGAGTGACGATGAACTTAATATCAAGGATTTAAATAAAAAACAGAAGCTAATCACGCACTATCAAATTTATAACTTTTTGTGTATATCAGTCCTCATCATCAAGACCTTTACTTTGATATCAAAATCAATATGATTTTAATAATATTATAATAGGTATAAACAAATGACGATCGTAGGTCTCCATTTTGAACAACCCTTACCAATAAAACATTTAATTTGATATAATACTCAAATAGGTATTATTCTAACATATTTTTATAAAAACAAAAGATAATCGTCGGCCATCATTTTAAATAATCTTATTAATTATCCCGCATCTAGCTCAAACTCGATATTGTTTTTTTTTATAAAAACAAATTCCAATCGTCAGCCACCATTTTAAATAATTTGATTAATTAGGTAGCCCTTATCCAGCCCTTGAATTTGATATGAAACTCGATATGATTTTTTAATAAAAACAAATGACAATAATTGTTGGTCGCCATTTTCAATAATTTTATAAAATTGGTGCTCATTTGGTAGTTTCATTTAATATCAAACTCGATATTGTTCTATATAATTTTTTTTTGTTAAACACAAAATGCATATTGTCGACTTTCAATTTTAACAGTTATATAAAGTACCTAGTGTTCCTCTAATCCTTTACTTTGGCATCAAATGCCATGAATTTATGATACTTTCCGGTGAAAAAGTTCCTTTTTTGCTTTTTTATTTTCAAATATTTTTTTCTTTGCATGTAGGTACCTAAACTTGACATTTTTTGTTGGGACTGTACTTGAAATGACTGTAAACATAAAATACTAATATTGATAAACATACAAAAAATGGTTCTTTCGATTATTACTTAATATTCAGGGTTGAAAATAAACATGTTTTTTTCAATTTTAAACAAAACATTTGTTTTTTACTGTTTAAAACTGTTTTTTTGGTTTAAAACATGTTTTTAACTCTGTACAAAAAAACATGTTTTAAACAACAAAAAAGCATGTTTAAAATATGTTTTAAACAGGATATCTGTTTTAAATATATATTATTTCCATCGAAATATGTCGCCAATGCTACTTTTTGTGCGAAGACGGGGATTTACATCGCTCTAGCTGCGTAGCTAGGAGTCACCGATGGTCGGTAGTTGAATTTGTTTTGTTTTTGTTATGCGTCGTGAATGGATTTCGATATCATTTTTAAAAACCTGATTTAAAACACAGTTTAAAACATGCATTAAAACATTAGGCCGTGTTTAAAACATGTTTAAAACAGTTTGTTTAAAACAAATTGTTTTAAACATAACAACCCTGCTTAATATAATTTACAAATTGCTTCTATTACTAATATAACTTAAGATACATGCATCTGAATTAGTGCTGTTGATTTTCAAAAAAATTGAATTCGAAAATTCATTCGAAAAAAAATTTCGAATTTTAATGAAAAATTCGAAGTTCGAATTTCGAATTTTAATGAAAATTCGAAGTTCACCACTACACTGCGTCAAGGGCAAACAAAAACGTGTCTGCACTCTGCACTACAGGCATAAAGCTAGATTCAGACCTACCCAATTATAAGTATAAGTGCTAAATTAACCAACCAGCGCTTCCATAAAACTCCAATTTCAATTATGAGTACAAACATTGAGCGCTGATTGGTTAAATTAGACACTTACACTTATAATTGAGTAGGTCTGAATCTAGCTTAAGCGTGTAAATAACTAGTGTGCATCATTCTTGTTCTAATTAACCTGTTTTAGCCCTTTCTCCAAAACATGCCACTGTATTGATGAGAGCATGACGATAATCGAATTAATATGTAATGTTAAAAAACACCGTTTACAATACACTCGAAATTCGAATTTAAATTCGAATTTTGAAATATGAAATTTGGAATTCGAAATTCGAAAATTTAAAAAGCATATTTTTCGAATTTCAAATTTTTGAAAATTCGAATTTTATTAACAGCACTAATCTGAATATCGAATTATTGTAAACTGTAAACGTCAGTTTGACAGAACATAGCATTGTTTTTTTCAAATATGTTAACAATTTTTACCCTGAATGTAGGTACTAAAACTTCTGACGTCTTTTTCTGCGACTGTACTTTGTAATGACTGTCAAAATAAAATAATTTGTCTAAAATATTATTAAAATTGATGAAAATATTGAAAATATTTACGGTCTCTCTATTATAACTCAAAAAATTAACTGTTTCTAATCTGGTGACTTTCATGGGGAAACTAGTTCGTTAGGTTTTCACACTGTTTTGGTATTGGTGGTAACCTTGTGGTAACTGTCTACTGTCATTCTCTCACTCTCTCTTTTCTATGGTCATTGTCATTCAGAGATTTTAAATGAACGCTACGGAAGAACAAAAACAAAGAATAATCAATTTCATGGAAGATAATGTTGATTTTTTGTATTCCGAAGCCCGACTTCTAAATGCGGTTGCATTTGGTCTAATAAAAATTGGCGTGCTTCTTTGCTCAATCTAAATTTTTTACAAATTCCGAATTTTCAATTTCGAAAGGATTTTGAACGTCCCTTAGCTGCCTACGTATAAGTAAGACGTATGTTAGGTGGTCTTTCCTCCAATACTTCTTAATTTAATTTGTTAATTAATTTGACATTTAAAGTTTTCAATTGTAATATATCAAGGGACCATTATTTCGCTGGAAAAATTTATTTCAAAAGATTGTTGCTTGGTAACATTTCGAGACAAATGACATGATCAAAATCCCTAGCTGAAGGCGAGGGACATAGACAAGAGATATATTTAGACAGGAATCTCCTATGATACTAGGTTGAACGCTACTCCTAGCGGTTGTAATTTGGAACTAAAGAGTAAAAAATGCAACCCGTTTAACAACAAAAATATTTCAAAGTGTTTGCTGATTTAATGTATTTCGATATTAAAATTTTTATTACATACATTTATTGTACCACAATTATTTTCTTGAAATTGTATTTCACATAAAATATGTTGAAAATTATTTATATTTACAATAAATGTGTGTAATATTAATTTAAATTTCGAAATACATTACATCAGCAAAAAATATTCTTCCTCGGTGTCCTCTTCGTAAACATCGACAATGTGTTGCCACTTTGCCGTCATTTCTGCCCCGTCAATTGTAAATTTTAAATCGTATTTGATTAATTATTCCTCATGCATTTGAGGAGATGTGGTGGATCATAATAATGGTAACAATGGAACTGTTCAAATGTTCAAATGTCAACTAGTTTCATAGCTGCCAACTGTTGGTAAAGTTGATAAAATAAACTATTTCCCTCATAAAATTTAAGCCAATCAGAAGTCCAATCAACGTAGAATTACACGATAATTTTGCACTAGTGTAAAATTATTGTATTTTAATACGGCGTGGCAAAGTGATTCTGACTTGCTGTCAAAAGACATTTTTATATTTTGCTTTATTTTTCATGAGAGAAACAGCGTTTGGCTAAATTTTAATCGGAAAATAGTCCTTCGAATATCCCTCGTGCATGTAATTGTCGATAATTTCCTCAAGTGCACTTGAGATATTATATATGATAATTTTGTTATCATTCATGGCTGCTAACTGTCAATAGCGACATCTATTGATAATTGAGTACTATAAATAAAGGCCGAGCGCCTGCAATCTAAGTTACCAAAGGCTGGCGAGGGATTTTATCATTGAATTTGTCGAGGAATGTTACCTATAAGCAACAATCTTAAAAATAATGAGACACGAGATAAATTTTGTTAGACTATTTCTAAATAAACAGACATAAAATATGAACTAATAAATTTACGTTGGAGTGTCCTAATATTTTTATTATTAAATGTTTTCTAATGTCGGAGTAAGCAAAATTTGACACTGCTGCAGACCGATTAGAATAATTATTAGTCGTGGGTTTTCGTGTTTTTAAATCAAGACTAATTTATTGAGCCGAAACGGTTGTTTAGTTTAACATTCAATTTTTATACTAACCTTTGAGTGTCAAAATTTTATTTTAGTTTCTTTCGTTTCACAAGTTCATTAATAATTGGTTCCAAACTAAGGTTTTTGACGTAACTGTATTTTTTGGTGTTCTATTTGATATATTTTTTATTTCATCGTAAGAAGTTGTCACAAAAAGGTTAATTTGACACTTTTAATTTCAATTAAAATCAATAAAATTGTCATAGCTATGTATGACGGGTAAATTGTCACTTGAACAATCCCTAGGGAATTTTTACATTTTTTGCCGATATATTTTGTACGTCATTGGTTAGAATTTTAAAATTTGAAGCAAATAAATGGTTTAATTAATATGTGGGAAATAGTCAGTAAAATACTCCGAATTATACATAGTATTAGCCACACATATTATATACAGGGTGTTTTAGACCACCCGTACCACCCAAATATCTCGCGTAAAACGGAACGAATCAAAAAAAGAAAAAATACGTCCAAAAAGATTTCAAAAATTCTATTAATTGACACCAAATGCAAATTTTTCCCCCACCCCCTGGGGGTGGAGGGGGTGTTGCTTTGTAAATTTAAATGGGGACCCCCATTTTTTATTGCAGATTCGGATTCCTAGATTTAAATAAAGAAGGTTTTGTCCGAAAAATTTTTAAGATTTTTCGAAAACAACGTAATTTATCGTCTACGCAAGGGTGGGATAGGACTGACATTACGGTAAGTACCTTACACAGTTATAATTTTTTAAATGATTTTTATTTCTTGTTTCAGTTACTGCGCTTTTTTCTTTTTGTCAAATTTGAATGAATCAATTTCTGTTTAAAACCAAAATTTAATTTGCCTTTTAACTTCATTTGAGGGTGGTGAAGAATCAAATCAAAATCAAGAATCAAAAAAAATTTTTCGGACAAAACCTTCTTTATTTAAATCTAGGAATCCGAATCTGCAATAAAAAATGGGAGTCCCCATTTAAATTTACAAAGCTATACCCCCTCCACCCCCCAGGGGGTGGGGGAAAAATTTGCATTTGGTGTCAATTAATAGAATTTTTGAAATCTTTTTGGACGTATTTTTTCTTTTTTTGATTCGTTCCGTTTTACGCGAGATATTTGGGTGGTACGGGTGGTCTAAAACACCCTGTATATGAGGGGTTCAAAGCTGAAGTGGACCAAGTCCATGCATGTTAAATTTGAGATAAAGCTATAAGAAGTTGTTTGTTAACTATTGGATTGCTAATTTGCTACTACGGTAAAGTACCATATTAATGCTATAAATGTCTGTAACAACCATGTAACACCACAAGAAACAGTGTATTATAAAAATACTTGGACTTGTTTCACTTTTCTGCTGAAAAATCTAAATAATAATTAACAGAAAAAATACACGTATGCCTATTTGGTGGCAAAATTATAAATATGGACTTGGTTCATTACTAGGGCTGTTCGTTTAAATCGATATATCGATATTATATCGATATATCGATATATCAAATAACGATATTTCGAAGAAAAAATATCGATATATCGATATAATTGATATATCGAGATTTGATTTACTGATATATCGATATAAGTATCGATTTTTGATATATCGATATATCGGTGTTTGATGTATCGATATATTGATGTTTGATATATCGATATATCCCGCCTCTGTGTGATTCTTCGTTCCAGAATTAATTATGTTGTTTTATTTGTGTATTACTTTATGGGTACGGGCGGAGCTCAAATCTTACTTCCACAATGACCTTTTTCAGATTTCTTTCATCTCAAATTTGTAAAAATTATACTGTATTTTTTAAAAATAAAATTGAATCTTTGACGTAACTGTATTTTTTGGTGTTCTATTTGATATATTTTTTATTTCATCGTAAGAAGTTGTCACAAAAAGGTTAATTTGACACTTTTAATTTCAATTAAAATCAATAAAATTGTCATAGCTATGTATGACGGGTAAATTGTCACTTGAACAATCCCTAGGGAATTTTTACATTTTTTGCCGATATATTTTGTACGTCATTGGTTAGAATTTTAAAAATTGAAGCAAATGAATGGTTTAATTAATATGTGGGAAATAGTCAGTAAAATACTTCGAATTATACATAGTATTAGCCACACATATTTAATATATATAGGTACCTAATTGTAATTAAAATTTAAACTTGTGTCAAAATATGACATAAATATAGTAATAAATAGTAACATGATGCAACTTCACAGTAGTGCATTGTTATTAAATAAAATAATTTCAAAAATTATATTTCAAATTTAACATAACTACCTATATGTAAACATAACGCATATGTTCCATCTTTAAATATTTAATAAAATTTTCAAAACACTCTTACCTTATCAATTATGACAAATATATCGAAATAAAATTTCGAATTGGAAACGTCAAATCAAATCTGACACGAATTGACAAAAAAAATCTTGTTTTATAAAAAAGAAAACACAAAAATTCCATGGCATACTCCCAGCTGTGTTCCGTGCATTTTTCGGTTTTTTCTTAATAACTTTTTTAATATAGACAATATTGGTACAAAACATGTATTAAAAATATAGTCAAAAACATCCTTTACCTATATATCAAATGAAAAAAACAATCGATCAAAGTATAATACCCGTTGCTAAGGAGTGAAAAAAGAGTGAGTTTTTTTCATTTCTCACTGAAACTATGACCCCTACAACAATGAAATATACAAAAGGCACTAGTGAAAATAACCGTTAATAATATAAAAAAAGTTTGATTAAAATCGATCCAATAATAAAACGTGTAGAAGAAAAAAAAGTTTGGTTGCTAACATGATGAAAACATAGTGAATTAAGCTAATTAGTATATATAGATTGCAGGGATGGCGCTATTTTGAAAAATGTTGAAAACATTTTATTTTCCGGATTATAAATGTCGGAATTTTGAACAAAATTCCTCTTCTGTATTTACAAACAAGTGATTACACTTAAGAGGCTCGTCTACCATTTTTTCGAATTCCCAGAATACTCTCGATATTACTTTTTTTTCTATTTCACTTTCTTCCCCACTACTTCGGCTGCCCGGAACCAGCCCGAAACTCGTACTTTCCCGCATCCTAGCTATGCAATGTCATTTTGAAGTTGAAAATTACTGTAAACATGACTCCAGATTCCCATAATACCTTGTGTATTTTTTAAAGAAATTGAGTAAAACAAAAATTATTCGAAAAAGGAAGCTTAGCTGCATGCTTCTTGTTTTTTAAATTTTTCTTGTCTTTTATAGTGATCGAGGAAAATATTATCAAATAATGACAAAAAACCGCAAAAAACGTCATTTTAAATATTTTTTTACTTCAAATTCCTGGGCCAAAGAAAAAAAATAAAAATATAGAAGCATTAAGACATCCTTTGTTAATACACTCATATGTAATAGCATCATATATTTCAATTACAATTAAAGTAAACGTGGGAGGCGTACACCTCTGTAACGCTGGATAATATTAGGGTAGACGAACACCTTAAGCGATTGAGTTGTATTTGGTTGTATTTTATATTCCTCCTGCATATTTTGGAACATGTTACTAATATAAATGTGTTGTTTGTGTGTTTCAGAAGCCGTGGTGGCAGCATTGTTGGCTGCCGGCGTGTTTACTTCTAGTGGCCATCACACACACAGGTAATTTTTTATTTATTTAGAAAATCAACAGTACAAAAGTACCAATTACAGGTTTCCACAAATTACCATAAAGAACGGCTTATAAAATAGATATATGCAGGGTGTAACCCAACCTGTGTAACAAAATTTAAGGGTGTATAGTACAAAATTCTTTTTGATTCATTCATGACCAGTGCGTCCAATACTATACACCCTTAAATTTTGTTACACAGGTTGGGTTACTTCCTGTATATACTGGATGTCCAATTTAACATTAATACGTTCTTGAATATCTCGAAAACAGTGCATCTCAAGCGGCCCGTCTACATTTTTACCGAATTCTTAGAATACTCTCGATTTAAAAAAATAGTTGTAATATACCATCAAAGATAGTAACAGTGGAGAATCTAGGTAATGTTTGCAGAGTAGTATTCTTCGATATTATAAGAAAATGGACCGCAGACGAATTTTTTTACTTCCTTGTACGGAGTAATAAGGAAGTATTGTAATCGCGAAAAATTTCGGTTTTCAGATTTTGATGGAAATATCCGTTTTGACCTTTTCTGAATCCATTATGACTAGTTTCGTCGTGACGTCTGTACGTACGTATGTACGTATGTACGGACGTATGTGTGTCGCATAACTCAAATACGGTTAAACGTAAAAAGTTGAAATTTTGTATTTAGGACTGTTATAGCATCTAGTTGTGCACCTCCTATTTTTGGTTTCAATCTACAAACCGGAAGTAGTACTTTTTTTCAAATATTTCGATAAATATTTAATTTAAGACAATTTTTTTAATTTTAAATGAAAGATTATGTGATTATTACCTACAATCGGTATTTTATAAATATTTTTGTATCTGGTATCATTTAAGAATAATTAAAGTATATATTTATAATTTAATATTTCGGTATCTTGTAGTCCATGATCGACTAACATTTGTTACTACGTAAAATTTAAATGATTATGACAGTGACAGTAGCAGTGACAATAGTAAAATATCGTTTATATCTTCTTCTGCAGTTTAAATAAAATGACTAAAATATATTTGTGAGTATAGTAGCAGTAGTAAGTAGTACTCATATATTAATATATTTGTATAATATAATTCTACATTTTAGTTATTAAGAAAAGTATGAACAGTTTAATAGGCGTACAAGGAAGTCATGTGGTGTCCACGTCAGATTTTTTTATAAAATTATGATTTAAGTTGACAATTACGTACGTGTTTTATTCTTTTTTTCGTTTTGATTTTTTTTTCAGTCATGAACTACGTTAATTTATATAAAAAAATACGATTGTAGAATATAGATAAATTACTTTCATGACGTGACTTTGCAAAAATAAATAATCTGACAAGAAATTTTATAGGTAATTTTAAATTATAATTATATTTGTTACATATAGATAATGTAATTTTGTTATTCTTGAACAAAGAACAAATGCGGAAGAAATAGCATCTACCATACAAATAATAGTTTGGCATTATTGCATTATGTCAAACAAGTATTTGATATTATCATCTTGAACATGAACTATTGAATTAATGGAATAAACTTCCCAGAAAAACAAACAGTAACTCAAGGATGTCAGGGTAAAGAAGAGCATTAAATTTTCCTTTCGAAACGATTTCTTACGCACTTGTATTTCAGATTTGTTTTATTGATTCTTTACGCTTGAGGCAAATCAATCATATGATGAAATTCTTTATTAATTACTGAAAAACACGTTAACATAAATAGACTTGATGGAATTGGTGATTTCTGGCACGGTTTCTCTTTTTTGTTTGTGAAGAAGACTCGACGTTTCCGGTATACAGGAATTTGAATTTTTATGCTGCAGTAAAATTTATAAATTATTTATATCACGTGTTCCGAATTTTACTGTACTTTATGAGAATTTTGTCATAACCGGAAAAGAAAATTATAAACAAGTGAAAATGCAAACAGTACTAAATTATTTCATAACTTTTCTTTATGGCTTCATCTGGAAGATGATTCTGTAAACAAATGGGTAATAATTTCTTTTATTGCTTAACTAAGCATATTTAAGTTTTCTAGTATTTTTGAAATATCTGGTTAGTTGTAGTTTTACATATTTTAAAAGATTTGTTTTATAAATTAGATTTCTAAATATAGCAACGGATAAACAAATCTATCTTTGACTTAATCAATTATCGTACTTATATCAAGATTTTGATACGATAGTGAATTACACTTATTTAAAAAAAATTTGATAATTTAATCTATACATTCCGAAAATAGTATTTTGTGCACCTAGGGAGGGAAGCGTGCTATTACTCCCGCGGGCGAAGCGGCGGTCCGAGCGAGGGCGCCGGCTTCGCCCAAGGGAGGAATAACCTTCCCTCCCGTGGGACACACAATATTTTACGTCACGAGGGCCTCGAAATCACCTTTCTTGCAATGTTTTCCTCCTGCCAGTACCGGGAAGAAAACAGTGTTTTACTCCCGCTCGGAAGGAAAACAAGTACGGTCCTCCCGAGCGGGAGGGAAAACTCGCTTCCCTCCCTCCATTAGCAAGAGGAAAACACTGCTTTCCTCCCCCGAGTGACGTAAAATATATTATATACGAGTAGATCAGGAGTATGACGAATAAAATATAAAATTCGCCACACCAGAATTTGCTAGTGGGAGGAAGAGGGCGGTATTTTACAGGTATAATATAAACATTGAAGAGATATTGGATTTAAGGGCTGTAGGAGAAAAAAAATTAATGAAACATTAATTTTTTAATTTTATTGCGTAGACTGTGACGTTTCGACCAGTGTTTTGGTCATTATCAAACTCTAAAAATCTAAAATTACAAAATGAGCAAAACCATACAATCAAAAAACAACCTTTTTAAAAAATATTTTGGATTTGTTCGTTAATTTCATTACTTTAGTTTACTTTCTTGATGTATTTAAAAAAAAGTCTTTCTAAGATTTTCTGTGTTTCTTAATTTTTGGTATGTTGTGCCTCTGTTTTCTTCCCATGTTTTTGCAGTTCTACCTCTTCCTTTTTTCTGTTACTCTGGTTTCATAACATAAACCCGTTTGACTTGCATTCTGTTTACCGGTCCTTTCCAACTTAATTGTCCTCTTCTATGCTTTCTTAGTTTATTGTTCTTATACACAGATCTCACAATTAGGTTAGTTGTAAGTTCTGTATGTCTCATTTCTGATGCTGTCATATTTTGTTTGTCCTTCGAATCTTCTGAGAAATCTCATTTGTTCGTTTCTTATTATTTATTTATAATAAAAATGTTTTTTCCTTAATCCAATACTGTGTAACATTGGAAACATCTGTTCCTCAGAAACAAATGTAAACTAATGATTGATGAATCGTCGTTAATTTGTAAAGAATTTTGTCAAAGTCAGGGAAATCCGGAGAAAAGATCAAATTGGCAATTTATAATTCTACTAATCGGTGTCAGTGTCACTTTCCACCGATGCGTCGCTGTCGATGTGATGTGACTTTGTTTTCTAAAGAGCAGAACCGCCTATGCATGGGCGCCGATCAACCTTTTTAAATAGAAATTAATAAATCATTTGTTTACATTATACTTTATTTATGCATTGAAAACGAAGTAGTTTAGTATAATCAAATCACTAGCTTTTTGTTTTAAATGTGTGTTCTCTCTAAACTCATAAACCACAATTTAATATTACATTATAGGTACATATACATACATAGGTACAAATCTATCATGAGTGCGCGGTGAATATGCACTATGTTGTACCTACATAACTTGATTAGAAACTGAACTTGTGAAAACACAATAACAATCGGTCACATTCATAACGAACGTACTCTGCAATCAGTGGAGGATTTGCCATAAGGCCCAGTAGGCCCGGGCCTAGGGCGGCCAGATATTAGGGGCGGCCAATTGTGGCATAAAATACAATTCATATCCTTAGTAAGATACGAACCTACGATCTTGCCAGTAGATCGGACTACCATGAATTTCGATACGTTAGTCCTGTCAGCTATCGTATAGTTTTGGTTTCGTGGCGGCTGCTATACTTCGTAAAGTAAGCTATTTAGCTTTGTGTTTTTTCTCAAAAGTGTTTTGAATTTTTATTATTATTGTATTTCCTTTAAGATTTATTTTGTTCAAATTCTGTTAAAAATTGGTCGCCCTGCCTCTTTTTACAAAAAAAAAATCTGACGTGGACACCACATGACTTCCTTGTACGCCTTGTGTGTTCATACTTTTCTTAATAACTAAAATGTAAAATAATATTAAAAATTCTTTTAACTTATTATACTAGTATACTCACAAATATATTTTAGTCATTTTATTTAAACTGCAGAAGAAGATATAAAGCATATTTTACTATTGTCACTGTCATGTCATAATCATTTAAATAACAGTCCTAAATACAAAATTTCAACTTTCTACGTCTAACCGTATTTGAGTTATGCGACACACATACGTCCGTACGTACGCACGTACGCACGTACGTACAGACGTCACGACGAAACTAGTCATAATGGATTCAGAAAAGGTCAAAACGGATATTTCCATCAAAATCTGAAAACCGAAATTTTTCGCGATTACAATACTTCCTTATTACTCCGTACAAGGAAGTAAAAAGAGATAAACATTTTGACGTATTTATATGGAATAACAATCAGATGCACTTCTATTATGTCGGTTGTACACCGATAATGTATAAAAGTTGACAAGGAAGTAAATTCATAAATGTAGTACCTAAATTATGGAAGCTGAGAAAGGGGCGGCTGGTACCTACTACACGGCCTAGGGCGGCCAAGACTGCAAATCCGCCACTGTCCGCAATGCATCTCACATCACAAAATAATGTTTATTACGGTGGAAATGGCAATACTCATCAAGTAGCTACACTAGTAGATACTACACAAATAATAAAAAATTAAAATTATCGTCTTTAAAAATCTGATGTGGCCAGCACACCACACAACCTTCCACCTTATCAAGAAAATTGAATTTTAAACAAAAATGTACAACCACTACAATATTTGATTACTTACATACCTACTTATTCACGTATGTCCTTTTATGTCACCCTGTCAATATTTTTTTACACAGAAACAAATATCAACCGAGAGCCGATCGCGATCATGGATTACAAGATTTGTGCGTTTTATCTGAGAAATTAATTTTGAAATTTTAGTAGGTAGGTACAATTTTTAATGCGACAAATAAAGAAAACTAGCTAGCGGTCCCCCAGTTCGATTTCCAGCGTAACCGACAATAATACCACTGGGTCCGAGTGGTTGGATTCCACTATAATAACATCTACCATTCTGTAATTGGGAGTTAATCCTGTAAAATTGTTACCATGAAAATAAATAAAATATGTAACAAATAATTATTCCTCTAACCGAAATTTTTGAGAAACAAACTTTTCATTTATTAAAAAAATACCACTTCCGGTTACTAAAATCTTTCAATTTGTGTATAATGTAAAATATCAAATATCAATTTTTTTTATAATTCGTATTTGAGTTATGCGAGCTACGTCCGCAGGTATCCATTACAGACAGACACACACATACATATAGACATATTCGCAAAAATATCAAAAATGAGATGTAATTCGTGCTCATCCACTAAAATCTCACTACCCGATTTTTAGCATAATGCCAATATCTTCCTTTACAAGTATGGCGGAAGACATACCAAATTACACCTTATCTATAAAAAAATAATAATAGATTAAAACTTGTTTGGTTACTTGGAAAGTGCCCTTTGCTATGAGCAAAAAATTAATATGTTTAAAATTAAACGGTAAACTTTTGTATATACTCGTATATACCGTGAATTTATTTTAACATGAAACATAGGACTTGTCATATCCATGGTTACGAATTTGACAGCAATGTATTAGAGCGTTCTTTTTAAAATCGAACATAGGGAATCAATTTAACTGTATTATTCTTGACTAATATAACATATTTGGGCAGCTGTAATAGTTCCTAGAGAAGCCTTCAATATAAACTTTTAATTGTTTAAACTATACCTACATCGTATTTCCAGATAGCAACATTTGAATTTGTTAATTGGAGTCAAACTGATGCTACCTGGAAATACGATGTAGGTATAGTTTAAACTATTAAAAGTTTATGCTGAAAGCGTCTCTTGGAACTATTACAGCTGCCCAAATATGTTATATTGGTCAAGAATAATACAGTTATATTGATTCCCTATGTTCGATTTTAAAAAGAACGCTCTAATACATTGCTGTCAAATTCGTAACCATGGATATGGAAAATCCCATGTTTCACGTTAAAATAAACTCACGGTATAAGTTTGGTTAAAAAAGTATAGAATCAAGTACCCTTTTTTCACTATTGTCTCCACCCATGTGCGCTAGTCTTATTAACGTTTCTGTTCACAGACTTCGTACGTGTATTAATCGATTTTACCCGCTTCATTATTTGCATACAATGAAAGAAAGTTGTAGTCAATTGTCCGATAGTTTGATCCGTAAATGAAGAGCAAAATAAATTGCTGAGAAATTGTAAGTGGGATGATTTTCTACTGAATTAAATTTTATTCTCAGAAATTGCAAATCGGAAGAGTGTGTGAAGAAATTGTTAGATAAAAAAAATTAACAATAAGACTGACAGATGTCAAGATGTAGTAGATTGGTATCTAGAAACTTTTTTAGATTTAATGTTAAAGGGACATTTTGCATAAAAAGATTATATTTATAAATTTATAATCTTTAGTTACATTATCTTTTAAATAGATAGATTAATTATTTACAATTTTACCATTTACCACATTTACCAATATGTTGAGAGTTAATTTCTAATTACCCCAACTATATGATATGCATAATTATTATGTCTTATGGTTCAGGGTTCAATATAAGTATACAGCCTACCTATATTGATAATTTGAAATAGTGAGTTACAAATATAAAATCATATTTTTTAATATTTCACATTAAAATCCAGCATGAAATGTACTAACGTATTAACGTAGAAAGTGTTTTGTGGCTAGTAAAAGAAAAGTAACATTTTATTTCAACTTAATTCCGAAAAATTCTTTAAAATGTTCCATTTATGCAAACTTTTACACTATAAAAAGGCACATCTGTAGATTTATCCTTTATCTATTATTATGTTATAGAAACATTATCTTGAAGTTAATAATAAACTGACAGTTTATCGGAACGAAAACACATTTTTACAGTATTTTTCAACTTCAAAATGACATTGGATAGCATATAGCTAGGATGCAACAAAGTACTTGTTTCGGGCTGATTTCAGGCAGTCGTATAGTAGTGAGGAAAGAAATGGAATAAAAAAGTATTCTAGGAATAAGTACGAATTAATATTTTTAAAAACGAATTATTTATTTGGGAATTAGTTCCGTGATATTTATTTATTTACAATACGAATTTTATTATTTTACATTATTCTGCAAAATGTAGTAGAAGTGTTATTTATGATTATGAATTATAACTAATATAATTTTCTTTTTTTGTTACAGTTTCATCGGAAACCCGTGTCGTGTGCTACTACACAAATTGGTCAGTGTACAGGCCCGGCACTGCGAAATTTAGTCCACAAAATATTAATCCTTATTTATGTACACATTTAATTTATGCCTTTGGAGGATTCACGAAAGAAAACTCACTAAAGCCGTTCGACAAGTATCAGGACATTGAGAAAGGTAAGTTGTTTTGGATACTAGCTATATGTTAAGGCGGTACACTTGTGACAAAAATATAGTGAAAAAGTGACCTCGCTTTATTTCAAATTGTGGCTTTGCTATAACACCTACACTGTTCATATTTTATATATGGTTAGTTAAAAGATGACTCTGGAGTGCTATGAAGCTATATTTTTTAAATACTTAATAGTTTTTTGGTAATAAATTAATAAAAACAGTCTATTTTGCCACTTTTTCACATTTTTTTAACTAGTTGTGTAATTTTTTTGACAAAAAACTTTCCATACCACTCTTACGATCAATGCAAGGAATCGATTATTTCCTAAAAATAAAGACTAAAGAAGAGTTTTAATCCCGGAAGTGCAAAAACTTATTTTCTAGACGACCAGTACAAAAAATCTGACGTGGCCATCACACAACCTTCCGCCTTATCTAGACTTTAAACAGAAATGTATACGTACAATCCGGTGCCCATTTAAAATATACAAATAAAAATCTAAAATATTCAAACACAGAAATTTGCATCACCTGAATAAAAAGATTCATTCACAGGAAAACTCTGCTGTGTTGAAGCCATCCTCCGTTCAATTACTACATTTAATATCTTACTTAGGACTTATATAGCGGTAGTATGCCAACTTGTCACCCGTCTCACCTGTCAATATTTTTTACGCAGAAACAAAAATCAACCGATCATGGATTACAAGATATCAACGTTTTATTTGATAAATTTATTTTTTAAATTTTACTGCAGTTCTTTAATGCTACCAGATAAAGACAATTTTTGTATAACGTGAGTTGCAAATAACTTTGCTTCTTATTCTTATTACAAATAAATACTATATTTATCCAAATTTATATAAATTTTTGACAATTATCTTTTTCAATCTTCAAAAAATATCACTTCCGGTGAAGATATTTGTACCAAAATCTAATGAGCTCTTCCTATTCGTATACAATTGTAAAATACCAAATATCAAAATTTTTGGGTAATTCGTATTTGAGTTATGCGACAGACGGCATCGGCCCGGACCACACACATACACACACACGCACACACACACACATACATACAGACATCATCGAGAAACTATCAAAAATGAGTTGTAAGGACCCTGATTCGTGCTCATCCACTAAAAACTCACTACCCGATTTTTTGCATGATTCCAATACCTTCCTTTACAGGTAAGCGGAAGGTAAAAAGTGAACCCATACTATTGTGTAATGGTACTAACAGGATTTATTTTTATAATAATAAAGTAGATTAAAAAATATCATCATCTTTTCATCTTGTCCTTCGACCAGAGAATGTTCATAAAATTCAATAACTAGCTATACTTACTACAATTTTATTAAATAATTAGCAAAAAACAGTATTAATTTCATTTACCGGTACTAATTTATATTCCTGATGAGTACAAAGTAATTTATTCAAGGATTTGAAAGTAAAGAAGAGATTCATCATTCAGTAATTTCCAATTTAAATGATTATTTTTAATAGAACGGAAATCAAAATTCTTGTCGCATAAAAAGGTGCGACCAGAGAACAAGACAATGATTTTGTTATTGTCTTTAAGAAAGGCATTGTTTATGAAATAATGCTAAGAATTTATTAATGCTTGAAAACTAAAACCAGGATAATAATATATGACTTATATTAATGTCTCTGTTAACAAATTATGGTTTAACAAAACAGGAATGAAGTGTAGACAAATCAATCGATAAATAAGTGCTTAGTTACGTTATAGATATGAATAATATCAATTAATATTCTAATAATTTGTGCAATGCAGCGAAACTGGTGTAAATTATGTCAAACGTTGTTGGCAATGAGACTAGCAAGAAAAAAAACTTTCGTTTCTCTTATTGTAAGAATAAGAATTTAAATAAACCTGTTTATAGGCAACCAGAAATTTGTTCATGTTATGTGTACTTCTCAACTTTGTGCGTTTTAAATCAATTGAGGATGCTGTTGGCTAGAGTTGTCATTTGGAAAATTTCCAAAAAAGTCATTTACCCAAAAAAGAAATTTACCGGTAAAGCAATATTCACAATTTTAAAACTTGTCCATGAAACATTATCGGAAATATCCGGAAAATTTATTTTCATATTTCGCGGCTTATATTGTGCACGCATATTTTTGTCTGATTTGTTTACAATTATTATTCGCCAATATAAATTGCGGTCTATTAACATCAATAGGTAATGCTCAGAAAGACGTCAAGCATAAGGAAATATTTTATGAAAATTTACCGACGAAAGTAAAATTTGTTATACTCTAATGCATTTATACTGCAAAAATAACGCCACAAAATCATTTAAAAAAATCTGAAGTGGCCTGCACACAACCTTCCGCCAAATCTAGACTTATAAACATAAATGTATACGTATACAATCCGGTGTCGCTAAAATATACAAATAAAAATCTAAAATATTCAAACATAGAAATTTGCATCACCTGAATCAAAAGATTCGTTCACAGGCAAACTCTTCTGTGTTGAAGCCATCCTCCGTTGAATTACTACATTTAATATCTTACTTATGACTTATATGGCGCTAGTATGTCAACTTGTCACCCGTCTCACCTGTCAATAAATATTTTTTACGCAGAAACAAAAATCAACCGAACATGGATCACAAGATATCAACGTTTTATCTGATAAATTTATTTTTTAAATTTTACTGCAGTTCTTTAATGCTAACAGATAAAGACAATTTTTTTATAACGTAAGTTGCAAATAACTATGCCTCTTATTCTTATTACAAATAAATATTATATTTATCAAAATTTATATAAATTTTTGACAATTATCTTGTTCAATCTTCAAAAAATATCACTTCCGGTGAAGATATTTGTACCAAAATCTGATGTGCTCTTCCTATTCGTATACAATTGTAAAATACCAAATATCAAATTTTTTGGGTAATTCGTATTTGAGTTATGCGACATCCGGCATCGGCCCGGACCACACACATACACACACACACACACACACACACACACACACACACACACACACACACACACACACACACACACACACACACACACACACACGCGCACACACATACACACATACATACAGACATCATCGAGAAACTATCAAAAATGAGTTGTAAGGACCCTAATTCGTGCTCATCCACTTAAAACTCACAACCCGATTTTTTGCATGATTCCAATACCTTCCTTTACAGGTAAGCGGAAGGTAAAAATCATCTATTTTTTATTAAAGACTACATATTTTGGTATCAAATGAAACCAGAGCACAAGTGTAAGACAAAAATGTAAAAAAAATTGAGGATTAGAAAAAAATTACTGGGATGCAGTCAAATATTTTTATTGTCTCACTCTAATTTGTTTCATTAATTATTTTCCAATCCTCATATTAACATCAGTCAAGACAATTTTCCTTAATTGTAAAAAAAATTGTCATATATAATATCCCAAGTGCATGTCAAATTATCGACAATTACATGCACGAGGGATATTCGAAGGACTATTTCCCGATTAAAATTTAGCCAAACGCTGTTTCTCTCATGAAAAATAAAGCAAAATTTAAAAAATTCTTTTGACAGCAAGTCAGAATCACATTGCCACGCCGTTTCCAAATACGATAATTTTGCACTACTTAGTGCAAATTATCGATAATTTGCACTAGTGCAAAATTATCGTGTAATTCTACGTTGATTGGACGACATTCAGAAATGTCAGACTTCTGATTGGCTTAAATTTTATGAGGGAAATAGTCTGGAAAATGTTCTGGTAATATTGGTGCAGAAAAATTCCCCTTTTCAAAATTTCCGCGAATTTTCCAACTCTACTATCGGCACTTGGTGAAACATGATTATAAAATTAAAATAAATTTAATCTGTACCTTCTGAATATGGCGTAACTGCCAAAATTGTGCAATAAAGTTTTATTGTTAAATTTGTGAAACAAAACCGAGTCTTTTTATTTTAATTTTAGTGCGTTTTGTTAAGGATTTGCAAAATTTAACCGATAAATTTATTGCTCTGATATTACTTATAACGTTATAACACTTTTTTTTAACCCAACTTCCTATCTAATTGTTTTTTGTATACGAATACATTGTATTAAATTGTATGCAAAAATTGCCATTTCTATCTTACTTTTATGAAGGAAGTAGTTAGTGGTTAAAATTTCATAATCATATTACTTACTTATTTCGATAAAAACTTCTAAATAGTGCTAATAGTTTAACTTAAATTGAAAATAACTGTTATTCATGTAATATGAAAATTTCTATTTATTTACATTAAATGCAGTGACTGTATCCTGTAATTATTTGTTTTATAACATGTTATTCCGGTTAATCATTTCACTTATTTTCAAATAACACTTTTTGTCTTATAGCATAGTCTCAATTATAATAGTTATTTTTGTATTAAATGCGCGAAGTTGATGTTTTTTGTGCGTGAGAATGTCAACTATATTTCAATTCTAAATATGAACTGAAATTTGTAAAATGCATTAATATTTAAATCATTTTCAATGACCGTGACAAAGTGTTTATCAAAACCGTGAAAAAAATATTTTTTATTATGGTTACCAAGGTAATACTTAAAAAAAGAAGATTGTGAAAAAAACACCTACTTCGAAATTTGTTTACGATTCAAAAATGTCAACATTTTTTGAAAAAAATAAATTTAATTGAAAGTAGGTATACATTTTTTTTTAGCTTAGGTACATTTTTTATCCAAGTACCTACTCTGAAATTCTTTTTATTTTATCTTTATCATTTTTAATATTCAGTTCTAAGTATGTACTTATTTTACTCTGAGAATCAAAAATGTTACTTGATCCTGGAGCAAAATGTGAATATAAAACAAATGGTAATCACGGGTTGCAACAACAATACCCAAAGTTCTGGCCAATTCTCGTCAGCGATTGAGTGCACAGGCAGCGCTCTTGGTTGAAAAATGCGGAGCTAAAGTTGTACTTTTCACTACGATTTTGCGGTGCTAAAGTATCTCATTATTGTACGATTTCATACAAAATACATTTTTTAAATAAGTTGATTTAGAAAATGAAAATATACAAAATATTTCTTAATTTGTTTAATTTATGACATTTTTCATCAGGTGGATATGCGAAATTCACTGGCCTAAAAACCTACAACAAAAACTTGAAGACGATGTTGGCTATCGGCGGTTGGAATGAAGGATCAAGTAGGTTCTCACCCATGGTGGCCAGTGCAGACAGACGGAAAGAACTTGTGAAAAATACCGTCAAATTCTTACGACAAAATCACTTCGATGGATTGGATCTTGATTGGGAATACCCCAGCTTTAGGGATGGAGGAAAGGTAAGAAAATCATAAACATTTAATAATTGTGCTTGTTCAACAAATGCAGAAAAGTAGCATTTTGTTGTCGTAACTTATGTACTATACTTTTTTATAAGAACATAGTAGATAGCGCTGCGGATGCAGCCAGTTTTACACCATTAGCTTCTGTCCACTACGAATATTTTTTCCTCGAGGATTTTCCGAAGGCCCTGCCTCCTGATTTTCAGCCATATTGTAAATTAAACTACACAGGTCAACAGCAGAGCAGAGTGATGGTCTGTGGCAGAGTGGGACTCGATACGCCATGCATGCCTCGTTTTGCCTTTGTAAACTCGACTGGAGAATTCTGCGCTGTGATTGGCTAAAATTGCGTCCCCATCTTACTCAACGCTATGTTCTTATAAAAAATGAAGTATAGAAATAGTAAAACTGAGGTTATGAATAGACTTGTTTAGTGTGACGTCACTTTCTGGTTCCAAACAAGAAAATGGCCACTCGTTGCTAAGGTAGTTGCTATGCTAGTCGATAAAACAGTTTGGTTTGACAATCAAAAATCATTTATAAAATAATTTATTACGGAACTAAACTTTATTACGTGTTTTTAAGCCACTTTAAAACAATTAAATCTCAAAATAAATTTAAAGACGCAGTTATTGTCAAACGGCAAACGTCAAACCAGCCTGTTTTACCGACTTGCATAGCAACGGTTTTAGCAACGAACGGCCAATTTCTTGTTTGGAACCAGTGTGACGTAACCACTAAACAAGTCTATTCAAAAAGCCCATTTTAAAATTGCCAACTATTGTCTTCTTCTCTTCTCTAATGTTTAGATTTCATACGATTTGTAATATTTATAGAACCTGTTAAGAGGAACGGTTACTGCACTACCAAAATTTATCGGTGCGGGTCGCTTATTATCAAAAGAGTCAATTTCTTAGAATTTTAATAAGTGTACCCAATACGACTCTACTTTGGAGGTGGAACTAAATTGAAATTTGAATATTTATTCGAATATTTACACTGCCTGACCTTATTTTTGTGTCAAAAAGGGGTTTAGTTTTCACCGTAAAATTTAGTCTAAATATTAAAAAAAATTAACAATTTTTTTTTAATTTATAGAAGAAAGTTGGTTCTGTGACATTTCTGTATTGAAATTTTAAAATTCAAAACATAATACACTTTAAAATGAATTACAAAATTGCCAATGTTTATAACGCCTATAATAACAAACCAAGCAAAAATTTAAAATTGTAATACACAAATGTCATACAAACAACCTTCCTCTACAAATTAAAAAAATAAATATTTTAAAATGTTAATATTTAGATTAGATATGATGGTGAAAACGAAACCTTGTTTTCACTTGTAAATTGCACCAGTATCCGTTCCTCTTAATATTGTGAGATATTTAATGTTTAAATATTTGATTACAGACCAGAGATAAAGAAAATTATGCCAATCTCGTCCAGGAATTAAGAGAAGAATTTGAGCGCGAATCTGAAAAAACAGGAAGACCAAGACTGCTGTTGACCATGGCTGTACCCGCTGGAATTGAATATATCAACAAAGGATACGACATCCCGAAACTCAACAAGTAAGTACATTATTTTATTACAATTTATAAACACTAAATTCAATATTTTCCATTTACCTATCCAGTACAAAAATGTAACAGAAAAACAGATGATTTGACTAAAAAAAATTTCCTAGAATATATAAATTAATAAATTATACCTACCTACTTAAAAAAAATCATTCGAAAAAATGACACTGACAATAATAAAGTAGGTACTTAACTGTTACTTAGAAGAAAAAAATATATACAAGTATAGTAAGTAGTAGGTAGATAATTTAATTATCGGGCAGGAATAAAATGAAAAGAATTAGATTTGCCTACAGTCTCAGAAATACTAATTTAGATCCTACATTATTTTGACTTACACAAACAAATTCACATCTAATTGAACTCCTTATATTAATGTTTGTCAATATTTTGAAAAACAGATGAATTAAATTCTTTAATTCCTAATCCGGAACATTATCTCCTTTATCTATTATTTCCACTTCTTATAGACTAATCCGTCTAAACATCTATTTTATTATTTACCTAAGCTCATTTATTAGAGACCTACTGTCTATTTTTTATGGATAATAAATATATTGAAATAACAAATTATTGGGAACATAAAATTCTGATGAATAAAAAACAGGATAGCCGGATTTTCAGTCAAAATTCTTTAATTTATTCTATATTATGTCGACGTTTCGGCCTTGCTGAGGCCTTCCTCAGGACTAATATAGTCAAAAATTTAAAATTCATTTTATTGTTGTTGGTATTTTAAATTTTAATTAAAGAATTTTGAATGAAAATTCAGCTATCCTGTTTTTTATTCATCTTCCTGTACCAGTCACGAGTACAACTTATCATAAAATTTAGATATTATTTTAAGAAACTGTTTTGTGCAATCCATACCGAACAAGTTATTAGATGTTTGATAAACTAAATAAATAATTTAGTTTAATTTGACTTGTTGTATTTAATTTGTTCTATTTTCTGTGTCTAGATATCTGGATTGGATGAACATTTTGAGTTACGACTACCACTCCGCCTTCGAGCCAGCAGTAAACCATCATTCGCCCTTGTTCCCTCTTGAAGAAGATAACGAATACAACTTTGACGGAGATTTGAATATCGTAAGTTATATAAACTACAACATTGTTATCTTATTCCTTATTCAATTACTTTCCACAGGACCACACAATCAAACATTACTTGAAACTGGGAGCCGACTCTTCTAAGCTGGTTCTGGGCATCCCTACTTACGGAAGATCTTACACTTTGTTCAACCCTGACGCCAATGAGCTGGGGGCTCCTGCCGACGGACCTGGAGATATGGGCGACGCTACCAGAGAAAACGGTTACCTGGCGTTCTACGAAGTAAGTGACCACCAAAACTTTGTATTATAACAACCCCAATTATTGTATCAGCCGTTAGCGTTAGTAATATAAACCCTAGGTCATCAAATTGATAACACTCTGATTTATAATACTTCACCGGCTAAAACATCAACTGGGAGTATAAAATAATTTGTTTAATTTTGATTGTTTGCCTAAATTTGGTAATGTGATTTCGGAAGAAGGGTTTGTAGCCCGTGAATCGATCAACTTAATTAGATGGGAGATAGTTAAATGTTTAGATTGTTCTGACCTTATTAATCATTATAAAAATGAAATAAACAATTGATCACAACTCAATTTATTCAAAAATAATTATAATAAACTCAAACTCATACAAAAGGTTCTCAGTTTGTGAAACAACCTCTCTTGATGACAACACACAAAAATAATAAAATACAAAAAAATTGTACAAATACAAAAGTTTCACTTACTTAATAAATGTAATTGTGAATAAACTTCAATAAAAGATGTGGCGTCTGAGAGCTGCAACAACGATGATTTCTTCTTAAAACTTCAGCTTGGCTTTTTAACAATTCTTCTTCAATAAAAACTATCTCCCCAAAATTTAATTCCCACATGTACTCGCGACTCTACTTCCTAACTGACTGGTTGGAGACCCCGTTACTCTCTGACTAACTCATGACTGACTGATGAGCCCTTAACTGACTGACTGGTGAGTCCTTGACTGACTGACTGCGGTCCTCACACTCCATATATCTTCCCCCCATATTTTAGAGAACCCACGCTAAAATAATAGCCCTGGGTAGTGGTTGTTACAGTATTATTACTTTGACGTGAACAATAGATTCAAGCTCGATTCGAAACGGTTGCCTATATCTGATAATATAGGTACCTACTGCATTTTCTTTAATTTACACTCGAGGAAAAAATTAGAGGAAAACTCAATTTTTGACGCAAAATGCCAAATTTTCAAACAGTGATACTGATAACTCGGCTGCATTTGACCCAAAAACAATAATTCTTTGGGTTTCAATTTGGAATTGTTGCTTCCTTGGCTGAAACGTGTTCGCTTCAACATAAAGCGTTTTTTTTTAGAATTTTAATAAAAAATCAACCACGTGTCTCACAGTTCATCTCAGTTTTTCACAGATAACGCTAGTAGTTTCTTGATGCTTCTCCGTGCGTTTATCTTCGGGTAGATATCGTCTGGGAGCACACAATTTGGACAAATATAGTTTTGTCAAAGTGTAGTTTGACCAAAAATAATTAAGCCAAACTGTATTTTAGTCAAACTGTAATTTGTTCAACTGGAATTTTGTCAAACCGTAAATATACCAACCCGTAATTTGGCCAAACTGTATTCTAGACAAACTGTAATTTCACATTCCGTAATTTGACCAAACCGCAACTTCGACTAATATTATATTGTCAAATCGTTTTCAGGTAAACCGTAATTTAGCCAAAACGCAACTATACCTAACTGCAATAATTCAACAGGGAATTTATCGATCACGTATTTTTGTCAAATCGCAGATATGCATAACCGTAATCTTGCTAACCGTATTTTACTCAAATCGTAATCTTCCCAACTCTATATAAAGACATACAAGTTGGGAAGATTACGATTTGAGTAAAATGCGTTTGGCAAGATTACGGTTATGCATAACTGCGATTTGACAAAAATACGTTTTGGATAAATTCCGTGTTGAATGATTCCAGTTAGGTATAGTTGCGTTTTGGCTAAATTACGGTTTACCTGAAAACAATTTGACAATATAATATTAGTCGAAGTTGCGGTTTGGTCAAATTACGGAATGTGAAATTACAGTTTTTCTAGAATACAGTTTGGCCAAATTACGGGTTGGCATATTTACGGTTTGACAAAATTCCAGTTGTACAAATTACAGTTTGACTAAAATACAGTTTGGCTTCATTACTTTTGGTCAAACTACGTTTTGACAAAACTATATTTGTCTAAATAAGCGGACGCCGTATCGTCTACCCCGAAGTCGGACGGTTTAACATCAGAAACTAAGCTGAGTCGTATTCGAAACAGCTGTCTACGACTGTGCTCTGTCCAGTGACCTCTAATAATAATTATGGACGGGAAAGCCGTATACTTTCAACACATAAGGGACTGGCTCCTGCGGACTGTCATGGGAGAGAGTTCTTCCTTGTCTTTTTTAACATGCCATCTCTTTCTAATGTAACAACTGCGCATGCTCTGAAATTTGGCAATTGCAAAACTTGTCGTTGGTTAGAAAGAGACAACCTCTATGTATTGTTGCGGGTTGCATACGATTTTTTTTGAGCCACGGGCAGATGCTTTCTTTCCGGTCCATAATTAATAGAGGTCACTGGCTCTGTCTGTTTGTTTTCTGAGATGAACTGTGAAATACATTACTACACCCGAGGAAAAAATTAGGGGATAACTCGATTTTTGACGCAAAATGTCAAATTTTCAAACGGTGATAACTCGGTTGCATTTGATCCAAAATCAATTTTTTTTCTCTGGTGGTTTACGGGATCATGGAATGTATCGAATATGGCTTTCAAGGTACACCATTCGAAAGAAGAGACTTTGATCTTTTTTATACCCAAAAAGGTTCAAAACCCGAAACTATAATACTCGTACATACACTAATAGTAGATTCAAATTCACAATAATAAAGTCCCTTGCGCTCATACTTCTGAAGAGTCAATATGTTATGTATGTATGTATGTATTATGATTTCGGGATTTGAACCTCATTTGGGTTATATATCCCTAGTGTGACTTGATGGCACACACACAGTATTATACTTTGTGCGCCATTTTCTTGTTTACTTTACTACCGTGTGTTGCCAGTCAACCCAGCGCAAGCCCTTGTTGCAGCCTTTAGCAGCCGGTGCCCGATAGCTAGAGGTTGCCAAGTTAATTAGATCCCAACTTGGAATGGTAACGGGAGTAGGTACCGATCCAAATCAGGCCGTGAAAATTTCCTGACCTGACCGGGATTCGAACCCACGACCTCTGTAACCAGAGCCTAGCATCCTAACCACTATGCTATCCCGCCGTGTTAAGAGTCTATTGCGTGGCAATAATACGCATTGAAAAACGAGTAATTTTTGTGAGGATCTCAATCTAATACTGTTATACGTATGATGTTGAATTTTTGTATGTAGATTAAGGAAGAATACCAAAAGTGCGGAATCTTCAAAATCTTTAATTAATGTAATTAGTTAGGCTTTAATAATTATGCGAAATTCGACGAAAATTGTACAAGTTTAGATATAATTTATGGCAACTCTGTTGATAAAATTATAGTTTTATTGTTTTTCCGCCCTTTTTACATCTATGTTCTACTCATTTAATCTTTAAACTCAATGATAACTTTTATAGTTCATTCATGAGATCCTCACGAAATTCTAGTGTTTAATTTCTTTTTATCTCTAATTGTTGTCGGAACAATATATAGTTTGAATTTTTCAATTCAACAATGCTTTGTCGTTACTAATGTAAAATTTCAGGTTTTTATTTTGAGCAATATAGCCAGAATCGTGAATTCTGATTCTTATTGCACTCAAGAAGCATAGCCCCGTAAGAGTGAATATATAATGAATAAATAATCAGTGTACACTTTGTATTCATCCTGAACACAAATTAAAAATGTCCTCCTCCTCTTCTAGATCTGTGAGAACTTGAAAGAAAACGACTGGAAGGTGGTGCAACCGAACCCGGAGGCGATGGGTCCGTACGCCTACAAGGACAACCAGTGGGTGAGCTATGACGACGAGCTGATCGTGAAGAAGAAGGCTGTGTACGTAGCCGAGAACAACCTGGGTGGCATTATGTTCTGGTCCATCGACAACGACGACTTCAGAGGAAACTGCTACAACAAGCCCTATCCTCTTATCGAAGCCGCCAAGGAGTCCTTGATTACTGCTGCTTCTGGGTGAGATCATTTTCTTGTTTTGTCATTTCTTGATAATATACAAATTTGTATTCGTTCGTAAATAAGTAATTGGTCATTCAAAACGAAAAATCTTTTAGTTCCATTGCTAAGCTTTAAAATTTGTAACTTGATTTTGATTTTTTTAAGTAAAAATTATTGAATATAAAATTCAAAAACCACTACTGTTTGAGTTCTATGGTAGGAACTACTACACAGTAGGGTGGCGGTAGCCACAGACACGTGTTTCGACCTTATTAGGTTTTATCAGTGTAGTAGTGGTTTTTGAATTTTATATTCAATAATTTTTACTTACTATTTTTAGCAACGCTCGCTAGTAGCCACAACCCATGGCTAATAGACTTGTTTAGTGTGACGTCACTTTCTGGTTCCAAACAAGAAAATGGCCACTCGTTGCTAAGGTAGTTGCTATGCTAGTCGATACAACAGTTTGGTTTGACAATAAAAAATCATTTATAAAATAAATTATTACGGAACTAAACTTTATTACTTGTTTTTAAGCCACTTTAAAACAATTAAATCTCAAAATAAATTTAAAGACGCAGTTATTGTTAAACGGCAAACGTCAAACCAGCCTGTTTTACCGACTTGCATAACAACGGTCTTAGCAACGAACGGCCATATTCTTGTTTGGAACCAGTGTGAGGTAACCACTAAACAAGTCTATTTCGAGTGGCTAGCCTTTTTGGCACTATTCAAGGTAGATGGCGTTGAGACTTTGTTTACTTCTCCGTTATCTTTTCCTGCTTCTTATGGTTTTGATTTTTGTTTAATTCTCTCAAGGGTAATAACATAACAAGTGGTGAGCAGGTGAGCTTATAGTTGATAATATTTTGAAATGTCACGAATGTTAGTCCCAATGACGAGAAAACGACTGTGAAGCAGGAGTTGTATTTCCTAAAGATTGGAATTAACACGAGTGACATTTTAAATATATTTTATTGATTTTTAAGCGAATTGCGAGTTTATATTTAGATTTAGGAAGAGAATATTTTAAAATTAAAATGTTTAAATATACAGTTTTGAAAGATATTGACGCATTTGAGCAATTTTTCTATCGTTTCGAACTCATTTATTTATTTACTTATTTCATCAATCAATTTTTTTGTCAAATCATTTAAATGTTGCTTTCGTATTTCCACAGTAAAACAGAAGACAACTTAGTGAAACCCCGCAAACCAACTTCTCGTCCTCGTCGTCCAACAAACTCTTTGGTAAAGCAAGAAGAAAAATCCAGTACTACTCGTGTTCAAAACAGCGGCGGACGTCAATCTTTCGAAGACGCTTCATCTTCCAGTGGCCGAAAACGTATACGGTAAGACTATTATTCACCTTGATCTCTTCAAATAATTTTTTCGGAATTTGCTCTTTCGGTCAATGCATTTTCGGGATTTACATTTTCAATCGAAATATTTTCGGATTTTGCATCATTCGGTTTTTGCACTTTCGGTCAACGCATTTTCTGAAAATACCCATTCGGTCAATGCATTTTCGGTTTTTTCGGATGCCGCTTTGTATTTCAACGGTCGTTGCACGGATTGAGATTCTAACTGTACCAAGACGAATCGGTCAAAGTGTTTGGATTCCACTATAATAACATCTGGCATTCTATAATTGGAAGTACATCCCGTTGAATTTCTTATTACTACTTAAGAGAGCAGACTACATTTGAGTGCAGTAGCAATGGAAACTTTTCTACTTTTAAAAAGTTAATTATTTTTATGTCACATATCTTTTGTGCACATCACAATATAAAAGTAGAGAGTATAAGAGTAAAAGTAGAGAGAGTAAAGAGTAGAGAAAAATCTGAGACCCTTTTCTCTCCTAAGCTGTTCCTTATAAGTGTGACGTAAGAGCAACACATTTTCTTACTAAGAAAAACTTATTCCTAACGACGAAGACGATACGATATTATTTTTTCATCTGAGTTTCTCTGAACTTATTATTTTTTACCTTTCCAGACCAACCACCAGAAGCCAAACTCGAAGCGAAGAGACAACAGTAGAAAAGAAAGAAGAAAGGAAGAGAGTCAGAGCACGCGGTCAAGGAAGAAGGAGGAAGACAACAACAACAACACAACCCACTACTGTGACTTCCACAACGCCAAGTACACTACCAACTACACCGATGTACAAAACGCCTGAACCACCCACCACTCCTGATCCTGGCGGTGGTAAGATTTATCAACAATTAATTCACGTACAAATACTGCGTATGATTGAAGTTGAAATGAGGTTTTTGGTTATAAAAGAAGGAATTGAATGCGAATAAATTGATGTATCTATGAAGAATGTCATCTATACGGTAGACATGTAGAAAGAATATGCCGAATGAAAGACTTCTTGTAAAGCGAATATACACGACTGAGTTAGTTGGAGTTTCTGTAGTCATTCGATGGTTTATTCGAGTTCAAAGAATAGAAGAGTTTCAATGAAAAATAAAATGAATGTTTGGCGAAGATTGATTGAAAGAATGTATGGTAAGAATGTGTGTTTTTTGGGAAACTGCATGATTTCTATGTCTGCATGCATTTCCATATGTATGCTCATTTGCAATAAATAATAAATGACGTATTTTATTTCCACCATCTGTGTAAATGACACTTTACAGGTATTATGGTAACTAAGTAAATGAGTTATTACAAGGTTAAAGCCTCATTTCCACCGACTGTTTTAATGCTTAAGAATTATGTTTAATGCATAAGTACTAAGAGCAACGCATAAGAACAAAACTTTGCAAACTCCAAACATAAGGCGTAATGCACAAGCATAATGATTGGCATGTGTCATATTTATTATTTGTTTCGAGTTGTCAATTTCTGTCTGTTTCTAAATATGGAACTGAATACCTTATACGAGATTATCAGTTCTTCCATTCCTTAATATCGCAAAAATGCCGGTAATGATTAAATTACAAAATTCGACAACAAATGTCATCTCTGTCGAATTAGTCCTTAAACAAAATAGGTGGAAATGGCCATCTAATAAATAATCACTATGCATTATGCCTTACGCACTAATCATTATGCATTAAGCACTAAAATAGTCGGTGGAAATGAGGCTTTAGACTGTAATACATTACAAGGCTCATAGAAGTGACATTACAGATCTATTATGCTCAATTTTCCTACCACCAACAACCTTTGATTACAAATTGTAATGTTTTTTTTTTAAATTATAAAGTTAATTTATCAAAAAACGCTCTGAAGGTGGAAATAAAAAAATTTACGTGGCTCGCTTGCAATTAATCTTTACTGGGCTCACTGGATTAAGAAGTCTCGTTCCTTCGTCGCTCGCCCTCAAACTTTCCAGCTCACCCGTAAAGATTAATTTACTACACTCGCTGTAAATAACTAATTATTGTAAACATGGTTTCAATATATAGCTACTTACCCGACCTATGTGAGTAATTAGGGGACGCAATTTATTGGTTATAGTAATTTTTATTGAAGTTTCAATAAATCTTCATGCTTCAAACTATTGGTAACTTTTTTTCATTAAAATAAATTTGATTCAAAAATTCTTAATACCTGTCGTTTCTTTATTACAGATTTCAAATGCGAAGAAGATGGTTTCTTCCCTCATCCTAGAGACTGTAAAAAATACTTTTGGTGTTTGAGCGGACCTGCAGATCTTGGTATTATTGCTCATCAGTTTACATGTCCTGCTGGTAAGTTTACAAAAATTATTATTGTATACTTTTGTAAAAATCTAATTTCTTATATTTACCCGTTGATTAAAATGTAAATAGATATTAAAGAGTGTTTGCCAACCGCTATTTTCAAAAATGATGTTAAGTTTTGCGTTTAAAGTTATTTTGTGTCTTTTAAGGTTTGTACTTCAACAAAGCAGCAGACTCCTGTGACTACACACAGAACGTGTTATGTAAAAAGAAGCTGAGTAAGTCTACCAGTACAACCACAAGCGCTCCGACAACCTCTACCACAACCACAACGACAACCACCGCTGCTCCCTCGACAAGAAGAGCTCCGGCTAGAATTACTGCAGCTACCAGCAGAACTACCTTCTTGTACACCTCCACTACTACCACAGAAGAACCTGAATACTATGTAAGTGATTGAAGTAGTGATTGATTCTCGAAAATAGTCCAGTTCTACTAATCCTGGAACCCGTAAAACGTAATTTAAGCTTTTCTTCTATTCCACTCCCTTCCCCGCTACTGCAGCTGCCCAAAACCAGTCCGAAACTCGTACTTTACCGCATCTTAGCAATGCAATTTTAAAGTTGAAAAATATTGTAACAGTGTTTTCGTTGCTAGTAAACTGTCAGTTTGTTATTAACTTGAAGATAATGCTTTTTTAATAGAGAAAAAATGCTTTTTAAAATTTTAAAAATAAATTTCTGTCATGAAATATACCCGTGTAAAGTTTGCATTTCGGTATTTTTATATTCATGTACAATTTTTTAATTAAAATTTTAAAACGGTACATCTGTTAATTCATCCTTTAAGTATATAATCCTTGTAGGATTCAAATTTTACCATTCTTGTACTGGCCACAAAACACTAGTTACGTTAGTACATGTTATGCTGGATGCTGGATTATTTAAATTTATGGATTTATACTCAATAAACAAGTTTAAAGTTAGTGATACCGAAACTCTTCTTTTCCTTTTAAATGTACAAATAAATCGATTATCAAATATTTTTGTTAAAGGTTACAGAAATAAAATCGTTAATCAAAGAAGTAGGTCGAATGTAGTACAAGATTAAAGAATTTTCGAGAGTACCTAGTTCAGCAGATACATATGTCGAAAGACATTTATAGTCCGTAACAAATATCATTATTTGAACTCATTAATTAACGCATCTCTTGAGCTTCGGTGTTTATAAAATACGAGTAGTTTTTCTCATTTTGTATTATTTGTATTTTAATGTATAATTTTTTAAACTGTTTGACTACTATTCATGTTTCCTATACCTACTTTATTTTTTTATTTCAGGATGAATATGAATACGATGATGATGAAGATCAAGAAGATGTTGCTCCCAGAAGAGGAGAGCCAGATTCTGAGGAAGATCCTAGAGTCATCAAAGAACTTATTGACCTCATTAAAAAAGTTGGTAGGTATCAAAATTTATGGATCAATATTATCAATTATGTAATAAAGACCATATTCATACGCACATCTAAAAAATACTTACACTAGACCTTGGATTTAAAGAAGAGTATTTAAACTCTGCATTAAGATTTTTTACACTATCGACTTATTATTTTTTCTCTTAAAATAAAGTTAAGTAACTATTAAGTTAGATACAGACCTATTCAATTATAAATAGCACTCAACGTTCGCACTTATAATTGAAATTAAAATTTTGTGAAAGCGCTGATTGGTTAATTTAGCACTTATACTTATAATTGGGTAGGTCTGAATATTTGTATTTGACATTTCTAAGTAGGTAAATTTTGACATTCTTGTAAATTTGATCTCTAATCTCTTGTGTGATATATTCTAATTATTCTGTAATTATATTAAAGGTGGTGTGGAAGAGCTAGAGAAGTTCTTAAACCTCCAAGAAAACGGCTCAATGACCGTTACCCACAGCGGTTCCACAACCCCTGCCTCCATCAGTCGTTCACTTTACGAACGAGTCTTACAAAGTCGACAAGCTGCTGGAAAAACTAGCACCAACTCCAATACTAACACTTCCACAAGCACAAAAACAAGGAATAATTCTCTATTATACTCGTCGATTAATCGCAACAGACAGGGCTCACAAAATGACGGCCTTGAAAAACCTGAAACTTCCAGTGATGCACCGGCTAAACGAGGAAATAGCAGATTTGCTCCACAAAATGCAGGATTGGAAAAGCCGGACACGTCTAATGATGGATCGGTAAAGAGGGGAAGGCCGCAGTATACCACTATCAGCAGACAAAGGTACGAATAAATAATTGTTACAATATTTTTCAGTTACTTACTAAGGCCAATAGGTCGTTTGAATACGGGTGCCACAAACACATTAAATTAGCTATTTTAATTATGTCTTTCTTTTATTGTAATTTGATAGATATGTTACCGTTTAAACCCAAAGCCAGTTAAAACTAGTTTTAACTAGTAAAAACTCTAAAAAATGAAGGCTATTTGTACAAATTAACCGAACCTAACCTTACCTAACTTCACGTATTTACTTTTCAAAATTAGGGTTAGGTTAGTTTCCAGTTTTTACTAGTTAAAACTAGTTTTAACTGACTTCAGGTTTTGATATAAAATCCGTTTGTATGAAGATATTACGTACTCTTCTTCGTATAAGTATAACCAGAAGTACTTACTCAAAATAGTTCTTCTTAGTTGTTCTATTTCATCGAGTTTTTGGTATTTATTTTCTTGACTTCTGGTTTTGGGCCACGTGTGTCTTCTTTAGAAAATGCGAACTAAATTATCCTGAAGAAAACGTAAATGGTGTCGAAATTAGAAGTCAAGAAATTAGACCACATGACTTTATCCCAGAAATTTTTCTTCATAATAATAAAATAATCAACTAAATACTATATATATATATATATATATATATATATATATATATATATATATATATATATATATATATATATATATATATATATATATATATATATATATATATATATATATATATACTAATATAAAGTGAACTGTTGTCTCTTTAGGGCTTCAACAGAAAGGACAGCAGAATCAGAAAACGAATCAGAAGATGAAGAAATTGAAGAGGACGAAGATGATGAAGACCAAACTAAGAACACCAGACAATTCCCTTCAAGAAAACAAACTACACCAGAATACGTGACTATAAGAAGAACAAGACCTACCAGCGCCACTGAGCCTGACATTGAAGATGAGGATACGCCGACAAGGTAAAAAGAACACAATTGATAATATTTCTTCCCCTTATTTTGCATTCCCAATTATTTATTCAGGCAAATTCTTATATTCTGGTCAGTTCAAATAATTAATGTTTTGATTACTTTCAGAAGCACAATTGTACGTAACAGACAAAGAGGCGTTCCAGGAGAAACCAATGAGGATGTCACTGATTCTACACAAAAATCTGAGTATGTCACAATTCGAAGAAATAGACCTGCTACTGAAGAAGCCACCACTTCAAAGTAAGTCACGATTTTGTAAATTTTTTGTATCTAACTAAAAATCTTTTGTAAGAACAATAGTTATTTACTTTATAAGTGGGAAACGTAAAGAATTACCCACGAGGAAAATCTTAACTCGAGGCCGAAAGTTGCGTGAGATAATTTCCTCGAGTGAGCCATTCCTTTTTGCCCACGTGTGATGTATAACGTTTTATCCCACACTTATTATAAAAATAAAATAATAACCACTGATAAACAGCTAGCTCTTAAAATTATAATTTTGATATTTATCTCAATTACTTCATAAATTTACGAAATTTATTAATTTTTTTAGATACACAACAATCCAACGGAAACGTCCATCAACCGAATCTTCTGACGACGTCGAAACCTCAACCGACATTGAATCATCCCAACGTCGTTCCACGACCCAATCTCCAGAAGAAGATTCGTTAGAAAAAGACAAACGTTACCGCTCCACCACCATATCAACCACAGACGAATCATCAACCTTAACCACAATAAACACAGACACAACCTTAGAAGATAACAAAAAATCTACCACTGACAAAGAAAGTACAGTGACAGAAAACATTGAGGTTAAGTCAACATTAGAAGAAGCCACAGACTCGACTGCAGAAAAAACTGCAACGTCAACACCAATCACAGAGTTGCCATCAAGCGAGGCGACCCAATCCACAACAATAGAAGCAAGCACTGAAGTACCTGCCACCAATCAAATCACTGAAAAAGAAGCAAGCAGCGAAAAGAATTCCCCGTCACCCCAGCTGTTTAGGCCACGCCCCTTCGCCACTAGAACCAGGTCTACCACTACACAAAAACCAACTGAAGCCACCGAAGCAACTACTAAAAAGGTGAGTGAATCCGTCGGTACCAAAGTTGTGCGTCCAGTTGTCCGGAAATTCCAGTCCGGAGTTAATAGGTTTTCAGTTAGACCACAGAACACGCAATCGCAAGTAAATAATAGTAATAGTGTTAGGGTTAGTGTTAGAACTACTACTGAAGAAAATAGTGTTGGCACTCAGGAAAGTGAAACTAAAAGAGATGAAGAATACAGACGAAGAATTGCTAATAGAGGAAGAAGTAAGTTTACTCTGGCCACATCAACGGCAGACCCTACTGTCGCTTACAGAAGACGAACTCAACATCAAGATTTTGAAGAAGATTACGAAGATGTACAACGTACTTATCGCCCGACTTTACTAGCAGATCTTTCTTCTTTAACTAGCGCTGATATTACTTTCCAAAGAGGTAATAACCGTAAACATATTCGTCGACGACCAGTGGCTTCAACCCAATCATCCACAACAACTACTGAAGGTCCAACTGAACCAAGCTTAAAAACCGGTCCAAGAACTCTTACGTTAGCTAGAAAACAAATTGATCAATCTATTTTTGGACGCAACAGTCGAAGAATCGTCACGCAAAACCAAAAGCCTGTCGAAAGCTCCACAACTGAAAGTAACAGTTTTGAAGCTTCCACAAAAAGCTCATTATTCCCCAAGCGCCCAGCTTATGCAGCTTTGGTCAGAACCACAACTACAACAACAGAATCAGTAGAAACTACATCCGAATCTGAAACAACGATTAACATACAACCACGAATTAAGTTTTCAGAAGCGCCACCTTTAGTAAGATCCACAGAAGAGGCAACAACTACTGAAAGTAACAACGAAGTAACCGATTCATCAGTAAACGAACAAGTACAAGACAGTACTGAGTCTAATAGTGATAAAGAGTATAAAATTTTAGCACCAGAAAATGAGGACGATAATGAAGTAACTGAAGTTTCTTCTACAACTGAAGAACAAGAGCAAGGTTTTGTATTCAACAACAGATTTAGATCAACAACTGTTGCTGCGGAGACCTCAACAGATTCCCCTACAACTCAAAGAACAATACTACGAAGAACTAGACCAAGTATAACTACTGTCCCTAGTATTTCTGAAGCTCCTGATGCTCCAAAAGTTAACCGTACCCGAAAAGTTTTCGTACAAAACAGACGAATCCGAACCACTACTCCTGTAACTATCGAAACAGAATCATCTAACACTGAAACTATCAGAACTTCGATTGATTTTAAACGCCCAAGACTTTCATATTTAAGTTTACGCAACAATCAAAGCCGACAAAATATTACTCGTTTAAACCCTGTAAAATCTGAAGATGATCTTGAAACTAATACCACTTCTGAATCCAACCGAGGACTTGTAAAAAGAATTAGACCAATTGGTATAACATCAAAAATTGACGAAGAAGAGAAAATAAAATTATCCGAAACTAATATAAGCGAGCATGGTTATACAGGCACCGTCCAAAACTTACCTGAAGACGATTCTGGTAAATATAGGAGACGCAAAATTGTTAGACGAATTCGGCCAAGCAAGGACACAATATACTCGAAAGAAGATGAACCAAATGGTCGTAAAATCAAGATAACTGACAAAAGTGTTCTAACTGAAGAAGACGATGAAGATACTACTGATACTGATGGCGAATTGATAAGAATCAGAGGTGGAAAAGGTTATTTAGAGTTAACAACAACTTTAAAAGATGACATTGAAACTGAAACCGAACCATCAGGCAAAAGAATAAGACCAAGTAAAGTTTCATTATTTTCTAAATCAGAATCTATTGATATTCTAAGAGCTAAACGTATCAGAAACGGAAAAACAGAAACTGAATATAATTCCGAACAAGATGAAGATGAACAGAAAATTTCACAAATCAGACAAGGTAAATCATCAATTGTCGATGATATTGATCAAGACACGACTGACTCTGAAACTGAGGGACAAATTGACGAACAAACCGATGAATATACACAAACTACTGAAACAGAAAAACAAGGTATAATTAAACTGCGCCCTAGTTTGTCATTATACAAACCATCAAATGATTTAAGAAACCGCAGATTGAAGTTCGGTTCTAGCAAAGAAAATGACGAAGACAAACAATTAGAAACAACAACCGCAGACGCGCCAAGCACATTCAGACCTCGTACCTTAATTCGCAAATTCCGTCCTGGTGTTACAGAATCAGACTCAAACGTGAGATTAAATGCTGCCAAGTTTATTGAGAATAACAAAGCTGTTAGCCGTACTCGAAAAATTATTCGTCGTCTTCGTCCAACCACCACTACCACCACAGAAAGTGAAATTTCCCAGAGCACTTTCACAGAATCGTCAGTTAGTATTACCACTGAAAACAATATTTCACCAACTACTGATAATATTTTGACAGAACTCGAAGATGAAATTGCAACAACAGAACCTGATGTAGAAACAACTGAATATTCTTTGACAACTTTGGATGATACTGACGAAACGACAGTATTTACTACTGAAGCAACTACTACAACTACAAGTAAGCCTAGACCTACAAGACCGTCTCTGATTGGTCGTAGCAGACCTGCATATCGACCAAGAGGAAGACTTACAGTAGAAGCTCGAAGTACCACTCCAGTATCTGTAACATTTAGGCGAAGATTTAACGGATTAAACAAAAATGAATCTACAGCTGAAAAAGAAACAGAACAAACAGAAACAGAAGATGGTATTATTGACAGTAAATTGAAGAAATTATACAGTAAGAAACAAAAGTTTGCGCCAAATGTCAGAAGTACAACTGAAAGAGCTAAAGCAATAGAAGAAGAACACTTAGTTGAAGAGGAAGTAAAAACAGAAGAAGAAAAAGAAACTTTAACAACAACTGTTGAAAACAAAAATGATACGGTTAGTACAGAAACAACTGTTGAGCAAACTGAAGCGATAACAACTGATGCTTACGTTGATTTAACAACAACCCCTGAAGAAGCTGAAATGTCCACTATTTTCATGACTGAAATACCTACTACAATTACAGAAAATGTTAAACAATCAGATACAACTACTCAAACTCTAAGTACTACTGAAACTGAATTAAAATCTACAACTATTGCAAATATTACGGAAGCGACTACGTCCGAATCTAGTTCTGAAGGAGTGACAGAAGCTGTAACAACAGAAAGCAATACAGAAATGTTTGAGAATCCTACAACTGAATACGTAGCTGAAACTACAATTCCTGAAGATGTTTCAGAACAGTTAGTTTCACAATCTACTACTGTTAGTAGTGTAGAAACAAGCACATCAGAAACCACAACTAATTCTGAAACTACTTCGAATGAACCAACTACAGCTGAAAATGAAAATAAAGATTCTGAAAGACCTTATAAACCAATTAGATACAGACCAAGTGATAGACCAAAATTGAAGATTAACTTAAACAGAACTGAAGTTGATACAGACCGAAATGACAATGATGATCATAAATCCAGAAAATTCACTCCTTCTAGAACTGCTGATCAAAGAAATAGAAGCAAATTGGCCTACAGAAAGGACTCAACAACGGAAAAATCTAAAGATGTATCTGAAAGAACGTTTATACCAAGAGGTAGAAAACTAGAGAGACCTGGTTTCCAACAAAATCTAAACACCAATGAAGAAGATGAGAAAAATGAAGATACAGAAGACAAAGCTATTGAAGATGTAAAAGAAATACAAGAAGAAATCGTGGAAAATAAATCAGACCGTAGTCACTACCCTACATTGAAACCAGTCAGCGAAAGTTTTAACTTCTACAGGAACAGAAATCAGGGAGAAGAAATAGATGTAGATGATGAGGAATATGAAGGTGAAGATGTAGAAGAAGAAGAAGAGGAAGAAGAACTGCCTCCTCCTCCTCCTGTTGAAAATCCTGTTGTTAAATATCTTCAGACAATTAGAAATAACCAAGAAGTAATTCGAACAACACTTGACAATCCTGAAGAAGAAATTGAGACCGCTAGCCCTGCTGAAGAACCTCTAATTGAGGAGGAAGAGGAGGAGGAAGAAGGAGAAGATGCGGATGAAGACGAAGATGTGGATGAAGAACAAACAGATGAAAAAACTAATGACCAATCCACTAAATTCAATATTCCAATTGCAAATCGTCCAACTGTAAGCCGTCCCTCAATTCAGAACCAACAAAACGTACCAGCTCGTGGTGTTGCGAACAGACCACAATTTGCTCGTCCAGCTGCACCAAACGTACCTCAAAGACCAACAATTTCATCTGGAAATCGTCCATTCAATCCCAATGATGCCAGCAAAGCACAAATAAATAGACCTGCCGAAGCAACTAGAACTACCACCCGTCCAAGCGGTGGCCGGAACTACCCTAGAAGATTCAATAAGCCAGTCAATCCCACAGTATCAACAACCACAACTGAAAGTTTAGCTGGTGTTAATATTGAAGCAGTAAACGCAAGAAACAAGAACTTGTACAGTAAGAACCGTAAAGCAAATATACCTCATCCAGGACCACCCACAAGCACGACTGTCAACGATACGGAAAGTGTTTCAATAGAAACAACAACTCCTAAAATAGAAATATCACAAGTAACAGAAGAAACAATTCTTCCTGAACCAACAACAGAACAGTTATCAACGCTACACCACGTATTTGCTGAACCAGATCTCCCACAAACAACTACACCAACTTCGTCTGAAACAACTGCGTCATCTATGGAAACTTCAACTAAATACAATTTCACTGCTGCGCAAATTGAAGCCGCAAGAAGTTTAGAACGTGTCATTGAAATAAACAGAATTGTAGAAGTATCTCTCAAAGAAAATAAGTTTAAAAACAGTTCTGGATTGGTTGAAACAAGAGTTATGTTGGAAAAAGTACCAACTCTGGATAGAATTGGTGCAATAAACCGCGTTACAGTTATCAAAGTTGTTGACGGTGGGAATGAGACAGAAACCTTTGAAAACTTCCCTAGTAACCACGCTGTAACCTTAAACGAAATTGTGACTGGTAAGCGAATAGATACCAGTCAAAAAATAGATATTGTTGCAAAGTTGCACGCTCCTAATATCGATTTAACTAAAATGAACATTCTGAATAATACATTAGAAATTATCGAGACTCAAAGACGTGATGACGAATCAAAAGAGGTTATCTCAACTACACAAGAATCAGGGTTGCCAACGGTAACAGAAATATCTGAAGGAGAAAAAATCCCTGAAGGTGTACCAGTAGTTGTTATCAATGGACCTAAAATATTAGATCAAATTATCAATGATACAGTACAAGTCAGCAACACTGAAGGCGAAAGAAAGTTTGAAATTAACAGCAAGAGCAATGTTATTGATTATAGTCATCGAGAGCTTGATCCGATTAAAATAATAAACTCAGCACAGCCTGCTGTTATTGAAGAAGCAAGAGAAGGTCGAAAATTAGCAATTGACTCAAAATCAGTAGTTGTCAATAACCACAACGTACGTCCAGTGTTTACAGAAGCAACAACTTTACCCATAGAAGCATTATTCCAAACTGACTCGCCAGACCATAACCTCTTAAAAGAAAATGGAGGTGTAACACAATTACCAACTTTAAAAGAAATAGTCACAGGTAAAGGAAACCTAATAGATGATGATCAAGACCTTCTTGAAAGTCGAAACCACAATGGCAGAGTTCGCATTCGCATTTTGGGCCAAGATAATGATTTTACCCAATATGAAAAAGAAAACAATCCGGTTTATGCTCCAATCCGAGTATTGAACGAAGAAGATGAAAAGAAATTAATAGATCCATTCACACTAAAAGCAGAAGTAGTAGAAGTGACGAGTAAACCTCTAGTAGAAACAATCAGAATCGCTCCAATAGAATTAAGTCAAGCTCAGAGAGTGCCAGTAGTCAGAATAGAATCATCACAAAGCATTAGCAAATCATCAAGCACTCCCAATAACCTGAAACGAGAGTCGCCAACCTATTTCAACCAAGAAGTCATATTCGGGGAACCCAAAACAGATAGTTCTAAATCAGTGTAATAACGGGGTGGCCTTTTAGAAAAGGTTTTGTCTAACCAAAAATAAGGTAGGAGTGTGTGTTTTAGTCCGCCCTGTACGTGCGATTGCGTGTGTAAGTATGTGTGTTGTTATTTGATTCTGTAAGTTACTGTTAATGGAGAATTGAATAGAAAGATGTAACATGATACAACCATGGGAAGAACAGATTTTAGTTAGTGTCTTATTGAGTAATGATGTACGTTTTTCCAGTGTTTGTATTATTATCTACTGCTTTGTTGTATATTATTGTCTAAATACATGTTTTGTATATATTGTATGCACGATTTTTCCTTCCTTTTGCACCTAGCTCTTTATTTAATATTTTTATTGTGATAAGTAATGGTTTTAACTATATTATTATTTACCAATGGATTGGTATTATTCATATGACAATGAAAGTTTAGTATTTGTGCCATCGACGAGTGGCATAATCATTTCAAACATAATCAAATCAAAAGAAATACTCTATACTTTATCTACGACTGCCTATTATGTATTAAATGGTTCATTCATTTTACTTTATTTTTGAGACATATGTCTGTTAGAAAGTTATTATTTTGAAAACTTGGTTTTTAAAATACAAAAATTGTATTGGTTAAAAAGCCAGGCAATTATTAAATGAATTCACTAGAGAGTTATTCATAGAGTAAAATTCAAATAGCTAGGACCCTGGAATGCGCGAGAAGGCAGAGCTTGTCATGTACTGTCCGTTTTACAAAAGCGGAGCTAGCGAGTATATGCTGCGCTGCACTTCACTTAATTTTCAAAGAAAACTAAAATATAACTCAATCAGAATCAATTACAAAATTCACAGGGTTACACGAAGCAAAACACTACGAACGTCAACATGAGAATAACAGATATTGAAGCTGATGTTCTGTAGAACAGACAGTAGCGTAGTTTCCTCTTGTTTATCATCTATGCTTCTCTCTCTAAGACGAGAATTCGTACTTCGCGCAGGGTTCTAGCTATTTGAATTTTACTTCTAACAATAGTGCTCCGACTGGCAATAAATTTTTCCGTTGATCGTTCATTAAGGGGCCTGTCTGGTAATTAAATTTATACTAAAACAGAGATGTGCGCGTCCCATGATCATTTAAGATTTAGAAGATATTTCTGTATTTACAACATGTGAACATTACTAAAAGATGTTGGAAGGTCTCTGTTTTTATATTTCTTCTTTAAGTTATGATTCTGGAAAAAAATGACTTTGAAATTAGCCATTTTTCTCGATTTTTATGATATTTTTCTGATAAACAAAAAGCAATTTTTAATTCCTGAAAACTGAGGAACATAAATTGAACCTGTGTTCACAAGTGCATGGTTTTTATTAATAAATGTTTTTTTGATGTGTTCAATACACGTTTCAAATATTGGCTAACGATAAGTTGCAGCAAAATGCTAAACATAATACAACAAAATACCTTTCACAGTTCTAGCAAAATAATGGAATAAGATTAGATTTTCTCCTAATTACAAAGGTACGACTAACGGAAAAATATTATAACTAAAGTAATGTGATGTGTTATTAATGTGCGATTAATAATCTCGACAATTAACGCGTTCGCTACTCTCAAGTTAAATAACTATAATTCACACAAGATTTGTATCAAAACTTATTTCTAACACCTAAATGAATGAAAACTCTTACATTTAGGTATTTGAAATATAAATTAAAAGATCTATTGATGCGCGTTCCTGTATGCTTTACAAATTAAATCACTCCATACCAATTATAAAATTATCGTCATTAGTCATTATGCAAAACTAGTGTATCCTTTTACCAATTACATTAACTACAACTCGAAAAGTAATACTACAACTGTGGGAAACAGTAGCAATTAGAACTCTTAAACAATCGCACTGATTTTATAACAAAAGCGCAACAATCACTAAAACCGAAAGTCATACATTTCACTCTTCATTTGATCTTTCCCCTTTCTCTTCTTCATTGAATGATGTAATAGAATTTTATGAATTTACTTCAATATACTTAATATATTGTGACTTTCACTGTTAATAGTTCACTTTCATAAAAAGTATGACAGGAAATATGTAAATAATCGCGTAAACAAAAACAATCGATGAACTTGAAGCTAGGTTAAATATTTGCACAAAATACTCAAGCAACAAGGAGGTAATTCTCATGACATTCGAGGTGGATAATAAATTTGAACGTTTCGAAATGTAAACAAAACAAGACACTAGACACAATATAAAAATAATTATCCCTGACACAACCTTGTCTGGTATCGAAATTTATTTTCTTTTGTTTATTCACTTAAACAATAATTTATTGTTACAAAGCACGAAATATTTAAATTAAATTCTGTTTTAACGTTTTCAGGCTATTTTAATTGTTTATATTATTTGCAAAGTTATATTTAACAATAAAAACCCGCTTCGTTTCACACAAACGATTTTTTCCTTGCAATTCAAAATGGACAAGATACATTGTTGCAAAAATAGATCCTTCTCTACGGAGCGTTTTAAGAGGAATCCCCACCCCTACAAAATTAAGCAAAAATATGTTCTCGTTGGGCACATGAAATTGACTTTAATTTTGGTCCGATTTGTTTGCTCTTTTTTTAATTTAAAGATAAAAGATGTCTCTAGGTCTGTCTAGTGGCATTTTTTTTTTAATTTAAATTTTTACATGTATTTTTTAAGCTCCAAAGTTAGTAAAATTTTAAGAACTTTGAAGATAAAATATTAAAAAACTAAAGTAAAAATCTGACGTGGCCATCACACAACCTTCCGCCATATCTAGACTTTAAACAGAAATGTATACGTACAATCCGGTGCTCATTTAAAATATACTAATACAAATCTAAAATATTCAAACACAGAAATTTGCATCACCTGAATAAAAAGATTCATTCACAGGAAAACTCTGTTGTGTTGAAGCCATCCTCCGTTCAATTACTACATTTAATATCTTACTTAGGACTTATATAGCGCTAGTATGCCAACTTGTCACCCGTCTCACCTGTCAATATTTTTTACGCAGAAACAAAAATCAACCGATCATGGATTACAAGATATCAACGTTTTATTTGATAAATTTATTTTTTAAATTTTACTGCAGTTCTTTAATGCTACCAGATAAAGACAATTTTTTTATAACGTAAGTTGCAAATAACTTTTCCTCTTATTCTTATTACAAATAAATACTATATTTTTCCAAATTTATATACAATTTTGACAATTAACCTTTTCAATCTTCAAAAAATATCACTTCCGATGAAGATATTTGTACCAAAATCTACGGAGCTCTTCCAATTTATATACAAATGTTAAATACCAAATATCAAAATTTTCGGGTAATTCGTATTTGAGTTATGCGACTAACACTCCTTGACCACACACACACACACACACACACACATACACACACACATACACACAGACATCATCGTGAAACTATCAAAAATGAGTTGTAAGGACCCTAATTCGTGCTCATCCACTAAAAATTCACCACCCGATTTTTTGCATGATTCCAATACCTTCCTTTACAGGTAAGCGGAAGGTAAAAATTAAAAAAAGTGACACTAAGCGGATATAGCCTAGACTTTAATCTTTCATTTAAAAAAAAGTTGTTTAAAAATAATTAAAATTAGTGGTAATTTCATGTGCCCAACGAAACCCTTTTTGTAGTAGAAAGTGGCTAAATACGGTTCATTCATCGAATCAACCGATGTCGTCACAATGGGTAACAATGATTTGTGACAGCATCGCTTCATTCGTTAAATGGATCTTCAAAACTAGTGGGGATTCCTCTTAACATGATTCGCTTCTGCTTGTTGTTTTATACAGGGTGATTCACAACACAACGTCGTGCATATATTTTAATGGAATATAGTATAGGTACCTACTCAACTTATAGGTCTGATTATGGAACAAAAAGAATTTTCAAAAAATTTGTAAATTAAGGACAGTTTTCACATAAGTACATTTTTGAAACCACTGGATTGTTGATTGTATTATTGATATCTTAAATATAAATAGAATAAAATAAAATTTTAATTTATTAACTGTGCCATGACAAAAATAGTAAATTTATGAAATTCTATTTGAAACAGAGGCCTAAAAACTGTTTGATTAAAAACCTGGAAACTAAAATTGCAAATTTTGAAAAAATTATTTCAGCTTCGTCTTAAGAGAGTTGAGCACTATATGCCATTAAAATATATTCACAAACTTGTGAACTGAATCATCCTGTATAGTAGATTTACGAACAATTCAAATGCTCAGCTTAAAAATGTAGGTACTAAATTATTAAGTATTAAGATATGAACGTAAAAATATTTAGCAAACAAAACTGGTGTTTCTATTTCTGCATTGTATTTTAAAATTTTAATACGACAGGTTATAAAGTTGAACATTTGAAATTGTGTAGATATCTACCTAAACAATAACATTTTAGTTTAAAATATTGCTTACATTTCCTCAAATTTAAAATATTCTGGTTGTTATAATTAATAAGTAAAAACAATAATTTGACATGATTTGACAATTCACTTGTACCGTTCACATAAAATCTAGAACGATAATTAATTTTGACGTTTGACGTCTCAGATGACAATAATATTCGACATCTTCGTTGTATCATATTTATAAATGCTTCTTCAGCCATTATATAAAAGGATTATTATGAAAACCAAACATAAAATATACTTATAAACGAACAATCTGAAATGTTACAAAATATAAAATACAATTTGATAGTTTCTTTATTACTGTAAGTAAGAATACACGTGAAACGCATTATTGTGACGTAGATGTGTCGATACGTAAAATCTCAAATATTTAAAGAACTATTAATTTTTTGAAAACTTTTTTCAACTCATTTTTGAGGTCTCATTTCAATATAATTGACTGGATTGCTAATTTGCTACTATGGTAGAGTACCCTATTGTGAATAATTCTTTAGAAACAAAAACAGTTAACCTGTAACAGCGGTGATAAAAATATCTTTGATTTGCCCTATTTCAGCCAATCAAATTAGTCAAAAAGGTACCACGTGATACAGGAATTGTATTCGATAATATAGTTCTTTAGTAACAAAGCTTAGAAATATAAAATTTCAACCGGCTTACGTTTATTCGTACCTTCGCCACTTCCCAGTTACGTATCACATCAAGGAAATTTCGTTTTCATAAATGATAATTATCGTTGATTTTTGTCGGCACTTGCGACATTTCCTCCAGAGGAGACTTAACTTCTCATAAGGCACCGACCGGTCGCTTCTTCATAACTTTCACTTCAACAAAAACATTAAAAACACGCAGACACAACTGTTGCCGAATAATGCGATGTTCATGAGATTATATTCCATGTTTTTGTGTTAAATTTTAATTAACCAGCAGATTAATTAGCGTCATACTTATCCGGAAACAATTATGGAAGAGGCGATGAAGTTTCTCACGATGATGGGTGATTTTATTGAGGTTTTTTACCTTCCGCTTACCTGTAAAGGAAGGTATTGGAATCATGCAAAAAATCGGGTGGTGAATTTTTAGTGGATGAGCACGAATTAGGGTCCTTACAACTCATTTTTGATAGTTTCACGATGATGTCTGTGTGTATGTGTGTGTGTGTGGTCAAGGGGTGTTAGTCGCATAACTCAAATACGAATTACCCAAAAATTTTGATATTTGGTATTTAACATTTGTATATAAATTGGAAGAGCTCCTTAGATTTTGGTACAAATATCTTTATCGGAAGTGATATTTTTTAAAGATTGAAAAGGTTAATTGTCAAAATTGTTTATAAATTTGGAAAAATATAGTATTTATTTGTAATAAGAATAAGAGGAAAAGTTATTTGCAACTTACGTTATAAAAAATTGTCTTTATCTGGTAGCATTAAAGAACTGCAGGAAAATTTAAAAAATAAATTTATCAAATAAAACGTTGATATCTTGTAATCCATGATCGGTTGATTTTTGTTTCTGCGTAAAAAATATTGACAGGTGAGACGGGTGACAAGTTGGCATACTAGCGCTATATAAGTCCTAAGTAAGCTATTAAATGTAGTAACTGAACGGAGGATTGCTTCAACACAGAAGAGGTTTCGTGTGAATGAATCTTTTGATTTCTGTTTAAAGTCTAGATATGGCGGAAGGTTGTGTGATGGCCACGTCAGATTTTTTTTATTCGGGATTTTGATGAGTGCAGAGAAAGGATTTCATGCGGTTATTATCAATCATATTTATTTTGTATAAAATGTTTTTATACATGTTTTATATCTTATTTGTTTAATGAAATAAAATACTATACAATTTAAAATTCGTATCTATACCTCTGCTTCATTTTTATAAACTATATTATAAAGTACCTACTAATGACCATAATTGTCTAAGCAATTTATGCCTATGGAAAGTTAATATGAAAATAGATTTTCCAAGGCAAAATGTAGGAGTGATCTCGAAGATTATAAATAATTATAAACTAATATATGATGAACAGCTTATAGATTGAAAACATCAGAAATGATCAAGTGTGGTTTAGCATACCTAATACGTGAAATATTAAGAAAAATATAAAATTTATTAATTTTCTAGTGAAATATTTTTAAATTATGGCTAAATTAGGAACCCCAAAATTTTGGAAATAATATTACTTTAAAAATGTCCTAGGAATCTAATTTTAGAAGTTTTTGTTTAAAACTCAGTTAATTTCATTTGATAAAACAAAATCATGACTTAATTTCAATTGTATTATATTTCGGAAACACGCATGCTGATTACAGAAAATCTTTAACAATGAATTTTGTGCTTAAGGTAGTAAATCCATGGGTGGTCCGAACCCAAAATATGACTGAAATTATTATACAGCATTCATTACAAGTCGTAGAATTTGGATAATAATTAAAATTCATAGGGAACCGTTGAAATAACGAAGATAATTGAATTTTAAGTTGGCACTAAAACGCGCTGCGTTTGTGCAGTTTAGCAGTAGTTTTACTAAACGATTACAAAATATAATATCATGTTCCGACAACGAATATGTTATTCTTTAATATTTGAGGTAGGTAGGTATTTATAAAAAAATATGTGTCACTGCAATAATTGTTGAGAAATCTCACGCAAAAGGTTCTAGTCTCAAAAAAAAAATGTTTTGACGTCGTGCTACTGCATTTCAGTGTAAACTTTAATTAGAAATATATTTTTTATTTCAATGGATACCTACCTATGATTTGTAATTTACATCCAAATCTACGATTTTTAATGAATTATTTCTCATTATTTGACTGCATTGACCTCACCTCACACCGAAATCCTACCTTTTTCATATACTTATGTACAACAGTTTGTTTCGAATTATAACTTGGTATATTTTCGAGATAGACGATAAAAAACTAAAAACGTTCGATTAAACATAAGTAGGTAATAAAAAAATTGGAAATAATTTTATCTCAAAGTATGTTTTTGTTGTGATGTTTTTTATGTTTTGAAATTTTACTAATAATTATTAAAAATTATCACTTTTGTAAAAAATACGATTTGCATGCACAATATGCCAATTTCAAAATAAGCAATACAAGAAAATTTTAAAAAATAATAATATTTAATTAATTTATAATACTTTGATCAGAAACTAACTAACTAACAGTAGTCTGATTCTGATGTTGCTACCTTAAAACTAAATGTAGGTAGTTATTATTTTGAGTTACGTATACCATTCAAGTAAAATTCTTATCATTCCCAAATCAAATACCTAATAAATATGCATAAATTTTTACATAAATTAATTAACCATGAATAAATCATAATGCAAATTAATCCCACAAAAACTTAATAAACCATTCCCGCAGTTAAACGCAAAAACATTTGAAAATGTCAAGGCAGACATGACATATACTTGAAGAATTCCAAACCAATTCTTTCTTACACTAAGGCGAATCGCGTTTCACCTTCGAGATGATCTCATCGAAGATTTCATCTTCATCTTCGCATTTACTAGTGTCACGTAAATGAAAGAGAATCTCAATTACCTGTTAAATGACTCGTTGCAACATGAAGACTTTAATGTGCTCATATGGTATTTACTTACGTTTTGAAGCCGATATTGCACGTTCGTTGCGACAGTAGTTGGTGAAATATTTTTAGAATGATCGTATGGTAATTTTGGATTGATTATGTTGAAAGTATTTCAACATTGCTATTTTAATCAAATATTTACATATCAGGGCTTGGTATTAAGGTAATTTTTTTGGTAAAGTGTCAAGTTACTAACTCACAGATAACTTTCGAACCAGGAATTGAAATTCTAAACTGTTCAATTTCTTATGATTTTTATATAAAAATAAAGGTTCAAACTATAAGTATAAAATTAACGCACAATTCTTCATTGCTTATACCACAAAAGTTTGCACGTTTTGTATTATTTTTATTTGAGTACTTATTTAAAATTTGTTTGAAAATAAATAGACATAAATAAAAAATGTTAGGTAATCATGTTCATATTAATAAAGGAACTGTGGTCCAAATATGACTAAAACGAGAATGTTGGCAATTGCGCTATTTGCGGGATTGTAGAAACTGGTAATTTAATGCTTTCAGGAGCGGATCTAGGATTTGCTTTGATTAGTAAATTATCTTTCTATGTTAAAATACAAAAATATGAGGATATGTCAATTTAAATGAAATTACATCTTATTTAGCGGTTAGCAAAAAAATATTTTGTTTCATTCATACCATAAATGCTTGTTTTGAAATTTTGAGACTCGTGAGATCGCCGAACTTTTTGTATTAATGAAATAAATAACTATTTAAAACAAAAGTGCAAGGATTTTGACGTTTTCATCCAATTTTGACTTTTATGATAAAAATTTCGCTTTGGTTCCTTTCCGATAAGCGTTATATTTTAATGTAAGAAAATTTTCAAATAAATGCTACTGAGAAAACTCTTCGTAACTATGATTGCATTGTAAATTTAAATGTTTGTATCACATTATTATATAAAATTTTCAAATAGTTGTCGAGTACTTTGTTAAATAAATTTAAAAATTGCATGAGCGCTAGACAATCAAATTGAGTATTTTCTAAACAAGAATGGAGCGAAACAGCAATTAGATAAATAGAGACAACATGTGCTCATAAAACAGAGGCTGTCAGTGCGGGTACCTGAAATAACGGGGATTTGTGATCTAGCAGCGCTATATCTCATATTTGTTAAGGGTCTCGTCTCCGTAACAAAATATTGCGTGTTTAGAGGTGTAGCAGTTTCTGCTTTACTCATTGCATATTAAAAATTTGAAGGAAAAACAGGTACTAGATTTTTGTGTAAGAATTAATCTAGGATTATGCCCAGTTAGAATTCTGAAACAATCTTTGAAATCCATATACAAAATTAATGAGAAAGTGTGTTTTAAGCAATTTTTTACATGCTTTTTCTTATTATTAAGAGATTTATTAGAAAATGTAACTCGGTATAATCCTAGTTGCATTCTTCGTCTGTAAATAAATTTATGAAATTTAGCTTTATCTATAAAACTTCGTGAGCATTGTAGATATTGCTAGGCTGCTTTTCCGTATTTTTAGCGAACGTTTCTATGCATTAACATATGACAAACGCGGTGTTGAGCTACGTGGAGTCGATACCCTTAAGTTCTGAAGTTATAGATAAATAATTTGTGACATGGGAAATGTCTCATTTTATTATGTTTGACTTGATAATTTATTAGTACTGATTATAGGCATTAGGTATAGAAAATACAATTCGTCGAAGCCGTATCAAAACAATCGGCAATAATCAAATCACTTATTCTTATTATGTTTTTAACGATAATTGATTTTTTTAATGTACAAAAAATTTTCAATGCCACCGGCATACTTTATAATGGATTTTCTTTTTCTATTTTTAGTGTCTAATTAGTACCAAACAACTATTTTAATACCAATTTAAAAATAGCTAAAATTTTTAAAATATTTACTAATTAAACAAACTCCTAATGATTTACCATATATCCTGATTTGTAAATAATCCCGTTGACCATGAAACAAAGAGAATGTCATTTGTTTTTTAAAATATCAATTACAAGGTACTACAAGTCAAAAGACAAACAAATTTCCAAAGAAATAAAATCTCACTTTTAAAATATTGAAAATGCGTCGCGATATTTGACACAGTTAAAATTCCGGTTTGTGTAAATTTATTCCGAAATGTAGCTCACAAGTCTGTTGATTGGACTTTCCGTAGGTGACTTGATTTGTGCGCATTGATAAAAATCAACGACAAATGCAGGTGTGTCAGTGAAAACTTGCCGTGTACGTAATTAATTTTAAATGTGTGCACAGGCGTTTTTTGTACAAAAGAAAATAAGAGTTTCTAACAGCTGTGTATGGGACTCGTCTACTATCATTTATCCAATTGAAACTAAAGATATCAACATGAAACTTAAAAACGATATACAGAAAAGGTTAACTGGACAAAATTTTGACATATTTTTTACATATTTGAACTAGGGCTGTCAAAAGTATTCGGTAAACCGATTAACCGGTTTACCGTTAACCGGTTAAATGAAAGGTCAGTATTCGATAAATCTGTTTTATCCGGCTACGGTTAACCGGTTTTAACCGACCACGGTTAACCGGTTTTAGCCGGCTACGGATATCCGGTTTTAGCCGGTATTTAGTCGGTTTTAGCCGGTATTTTAGTCTGATTATATGGTTTTCTGCGGTAATTTACCCGAATAGGGTTATAACCGATTAAAATACCGGCTAAAAGCCGGTTAAAAAACCAGCTAAAACCGGTTAGAAAGCCGGATAATAGCCGAATAAAAGCCGGATACGGTTAACCGGTTTTTCGGTTAACCGGTTAGTAAAATTATGGTTAATCGTTTAGCGATTTGAACGATTTTTGACAGCACTAATTTGAACCCAAAAATAGGAAATTATGTCTGAAATATATTATTAATTTCGCGATTGTGTACTATTTTTAAAAAACATGTAGCAATGTAGGTTAAAAATAGTTGAAATATTTATCCATAGTCTTCCTGTTTTGAAATTTATTGCGATTATTTTTATAGTTTATTATTTTGAAATAAGGAAGAGGCGCAAACATGAACAATATAAAATATTATTTTCCCATAAAACTGAAATGATAAAAATTATTAGTTTTTTGTTAGTACATTTTGTTATTTTATGTTAATAAATTGTGCTGTACAAATAAACAGTGCATTTATAACTACAGCATTTATAATAATTATTAGTAATGTTAGTGCGTTTAAGCAAATGAAATGAAAACTATGCTACAAACTATAATATAATACAAATGTACAATGGATGAATAATGAATTAATTATGATTATTTTAAGTGAAACACAGCAATGAAATTAAAATAAATGTAATAAATAAACACAACACATAAATAAATCTTTACTCTCTTAAAATAGCACTAATGAATAAATAACAATTAACAAACCATAAATCTTAACAATAACAAGTTTTTTACATCTTACTTTTAAAAGATATAAATATTGTTTAGTATACGAGTTTCTTAATATTATTGTGACTAAGTATTTGTTCATATTTATACGTCAGTAGTAGTAATATGATTACAAAGATATTTCTATGTGTATTATTTTTACGATGTTTTACTGCAATAAAATTTAAACGTGACCACAAAAGAATGTATAGCAAAAATGCAATAAATTTATATAATCATGCATTTCTAATAACAGTAATAATAATCTTGTTAATAACGTATTTTAATTAGCATACCAAATTTAATTGATTGTTATATAGAAAACTATTTTATATTAACATAAGATCTTTGACATTTTGTTTCAGTCAGTATTAATGACAATACATTTTTATTGTCCGTTTCTGCAGTTTTATCATAGACTAGAAATTGATTAGTTTCTTTAAAATAAAATTTTAAACTGTATCATCTGGATCTGATAACTATTATAATTTATAAAGTATAAAACTCGTTGCCGTTTAAATTTATTAAAACTTTGTTATTATTAATTTACATTTTTATTTTATAAAGATAAATTTTATTTGTGTCCCGAAATTTGAGCACCTTAACATTATTTATAAAAATTCTGTCTACTTTGTATACGACCATTGACGTCCTACAGAAAAACTAACGATAGCAATGAAAAAAAAATAAAAATTATGTCAAGTTGCTTCGTTCGACTCACGAAAACAGAGTAAAATGCAGTTTTTCTTCCTATTAAAAATATAGTTAATTTTAAGAAAACGTTTAATTTTTAGCAAAAAAAAAAATTTCGTCTGCGGCACTTAACACTTCTTTTGTGATTTCTACAATTCTAAATTCTACAAAAGTACATAATGTATAAACTAGATGTAGCCAGTTAATTATTCATTTTCCTGGGCCGATCTAACGAACCCAGTGTCAGTATTAGATTTAAAATTTACTTCATGAAATGGGGCTCACAGGGCCTCGCCAAACATAAATACAACATTGTTTATAGTGATCTCTATTATACTATTAGCCATAATTTTTTAACAAAACATTGAAACACATACAGATCTATCACGCCTTTTATCCAATTTTAGTTTGTCATATACAGAGTGATCCACAAGTTATACTATACGACGCGACGACGTTCTGATTTTTAAATTTCGCAAAGTTAAGGGTAGTTCCTTACTACCTATCAAATTAAATTAAATTATTAATTACACAATATTAGACATTTATTAGTATTAGATATTATATAAACAATTACTTTCATTGTAGAAGATTTGAAAAAAATTATTAAAATAACTAGGTACCGACCAATGGCAAAAAATTGTTTGCTTGAAATACGAGGCAATTTTATTGCGAATTTTAAGAAATTCTTTTTGTTTCATGATCAGCACGTCCTACAGTATATACCTTTTTTGTTCTAAGTTGTGGAACACCCTGTATTGTGCGTCATTGGTATAGATCGGTATAGATAAATCGTGGTTATTAATCAAATTATGTTAAGTTCGACGCTTGACGCTTCGCTCTTATCATTGCTATTTTTGCACTCTTATCAATGCTATCAAATTACAGTAACGAACTTACATAATCACATAGATTGAAATATAATTCCAGAATATATGTCTATAAATAAGTTATTTATTTGCGTTTAGTTCTGCTTATAATTATTTAATTCACTTGTTAACTTACATAATAAAATCACCACTTCATTATCAATAACCAATATAACAGTGAGTTTATTTTAACGTGAAACATGAGATTATTCATATCCGTGGTTACAACTTTGACAATTGACAACAATATTAGAGGATTAGAGCGTTCTTTTTAAAATGAAACATAGGGAATCAATTTAACTGTATTATTCTTGAACAATTTAAGATATTTGGGCAGCTGCAATAGTTCCAAGGGACGCTTTTAACATAAACTTGTAATTGTATATATTTCCAGATAGCAGCAGTGAGACACCAATTAACAAATTCAAATTTATTCCCTGTTTCATTTTAAAAAGAACGCCCCAATACATTGCTATCAAATTCATATAACCATGTTTCACGTTAAAATAAACTCACTGTATAAACAAAACTCCACCCGCACTCACTACACCACTGATTCTCTTCCAGGCGCCATCCCGGCCGTTCTTTTTCCGGCGGCCGTCGCTGCGCTTCCCGCCAGGCAAGGCGACGCTGACGACGTCGGCGCCGGCGCCCAGCACCACGACGCCTCGGCCGGCGCGCTCGCCGCCTCGCAGGCGCTTCACTGCCACCACCAGAGACAACAACGCGACTGCCACGACCAGCGGAGCGCTAGGCACTAGCGCCAGTCAACAAGGTTAGTGTGGGGATGGAGGTGGGGTACGAGAAAGAGAGAGTGTGGAAGGTGTTAAAGTGTAGTTATGATTGGACTGTTTGAGTCTTTATTAATATAGGGTCTTGCATTAAGAGTGATAGGATTTTAATTTTAAATAAAACGTCAACGGTTTGACATATCAATTTAGTTTTTGCTTTATTTGGAAGCTTGGACAATGCAGTTATGTTCGGCACAAGATATCGTTCAAATGTCCACCACGGCTATGTTGACACTGATCACAAGATCGCTCCAATTTGGCCGAATTTGGCTCATCCGCAACACTGGCCGCTACAACTGTGATATTCTCCTCACTTCGAACATTTCGTTGTCTTCTTGGTGGCTTATTGTCTTAGTAAAGTTAACTCAAACTTTATCACAGTGCGTCTTATAGCCTGCGCAGAGTAACGGTGACGGCGACCCAATTCTGGGGTGAATAAACGTTGAGCACCCACAACTGAGCTCGAACTTTGGTAATATATTTTTATTATTTTCAACCGGTCTAGAGGCGTCAAACGTTGCATCATGAAACTGCACACTATACTAAATAGTTTGACACCTAGAAGTAAATAAAATATATATCAGAAACCGAAAAATCTTTATTGAAAAAAGTATCACTCCTATTGAAAGACCCTATATTATTCGAAGTATGCAACAATTTCAAGTTGAAATCATGCAATGTATCTGTCTCTAATGCAGCATCGTTCCCAGATGACCATTTAAAGAGCATCACCTCAGTATTTAAAGAAATACTACTAAAATTACTTAGTAACGTATTTCACATTTCATCTCAAAAATCCGACAGAGCACAGTCGTATAGACAGCTGTTTCGGCCTTTTAGGCCTCATCAGTACGACTCAACTTAGTTTCAGAAACTCAACTCAGTTTCTGAAACTGAGGGATGCATGTCACTGCGTCAAATTGCCGTAATGTCAAATACCCGCTGTGTCCAATTGCCGCAATGTCAAATTGCCACTGTGCCAAAACGCATCCCCACCACTTACATACTTGTAATAACGTATGTCGAGAGACTGCTGTAAATTTATTTCGACACAGAGGCAATTTGACCCAGTGGAAATCAGGCACAACAGCAATATTTAGACATACTGGCAATCGGGCATAGGTTTTGGTATTTACTACACTAACAAAGCTAACAAAACCGTACTAGAGTCCCACAAACTCGATTTTGGTACGTCATGTCCACTTGCATGTCCAGTTAGCGTCAAGTCACCAGAGCAAGCCAACAGTAACGACAACCAGTTGCCCTACATTCAGTGGCCGACGTGGTCTCTGCTCCTGTGATCTCGATCTCGATCAGCATTGCGACACTCTTACTTTTAGTTTAGTCGCGATACAGAAGCGGAGATAAACAAGAGTTGAAACGCTAGCTGCAAATCTGTCTGCTCTAGTGGAATGTCGAATGCGAGACGATGGCCTTTAGTTGTGTCGTTTCACTTTTAATTGGAGGAATATGGAACAATAACAATGACAAACAGATTTTGTACTTTTACTAATTCATTATTATTTCAATTTTAATTTTAATCAGATCTTATATGCAATTGTGGCAGAGTTGAAAGTATAAGTAAAACTTATAAATTAGAATAAGAGTTAAGGTTAGGTTGTCCTTCCTTTAAGGAGGTTGGGGACTTTCAGTCCAGAAGTAGTTATATGTGTTCACTAATTGTGGTTGGATTCCACTATAATAACATCTACCATCCTGTAATTGGAAGTTAATTCTGTAGGTTGGTTACCATTAAAAATAAAAAATTATGGTATGGTAAGATAACTTTTAACATTAATTTTTATAACAAAATTATTTTCATATCATAATTGTAGCTTGAAAATGGTTAAGACCCTGGTCGAAACGTCGCATCTCACATAATGAATTAAATAAAGCCAGCAATCCAAAGAACAACGAATTATTTATATTTTCCAACCATCCTACCTTTAAATTTCCATTTCGGCTTAATTAACATCTTTAAAAATGCCAATTTATATGCAAACTTTACACGGTTATAATTCCTGAAAGAAATAGATCTATTCTTTCTCTATTAAATGTTTATAGGAACATTACCTTGAAGTCAATAAGAAATTAACAGTTTACTCGCAACGAAAATACCTTTATACAGAATTTTTCTACTTCAAAATGATATTGCGGTAAAGTACGAGTTTCGGGCTGGTTTTAAGCAATCGTAGTAGTGGAGAAAAGAGTGAAATAGAAAAAAAGTAAAATCGAGAGCATTCTAGGAATTCGGAAAACAGTAGACGGGATGCTTAATCAAATAGTGTAACAATTAAACGCAGGTATTAATTAATATTCGAAAACAGTGTTAGGTTAACAATTTTAGTAGATTGAATTTGATTTCAAATTTCAAAACTTTGTACTCGTACTACAATCTACAATATTATTGAAATGATATTACAAGAATGTAGATAGATACTATAAATCATATTTTAATTTTTCTCGAAATTCTTGACCTAATCATATTCGTATATAAACATGTTTGTCACGCCTTTTTACTCATCTTGGGTGTGGTAGCCTCACATATTGTGTATTATGCTGCCCAACTATGGAGAAAGGCAGTATATGCAAAAACACAAAATGGCAGATAATACGCATTTACTTTAAACGTTTATGGCAATAACCGTTAAAACTACCCTCTTGTAAAATTATATGTATCTTGTCTAAAATTTAATTTAAAAGTAATTGGAATCTTTAAAATTAAACAATTGATTACTTTTGTTATGTTTAATGCATATACTGCCTTTTTAACAAGTAAAGTTTAAAAAAAAATGTACTATCGAAAAGCAGTAAGTGACAATTAATGTTATTTACCATTTATTGCGAAATTACTGATTTATATTTTTGTTAGGACTTCGGTATTTAAATTATCATAAAACAAAGAACAATTCATTTATTTTTTATTTTGGCAGTTACCTAATTTATGTTTTAATATTCTGACATAATAAAAACCGATAAAAGCAGTATCTACAATATTTGCAAGTTAGTAAAAAGGAAGAAGGCAGTAACTGAAATTTAACGTGTACACATACTGCTTTTATGTGTAAAATCGTGCATTTACTGCTTTTCGAGTTGTAATGTACGTAAAGGCAGTATATGATTTTCCTTTATATTTCCAATGTTTCTTAATTTTACTGCTTTTTTGTGTTGTATTAAGGTGTAAAACAGGCATACCATTCAGAAAATGTAAAAAAGTGGTTTTCTATTTTTTTGTAGTTACTGCCTTTCTCCATAGTTGGGCAGTATGGGTATAGATGTATATTTTGGAAGATTACCAGCTGTATTCCATAAATGTGTTTTTGTCGTTAATACTTCTTATTTAAGTTGAATCTAAGTCGCATTGAAGTCGTTTTTATTTTAAATAATAAATTACTTTAATATAGGTAGGTACTACTACTACCTACTACTGATGACAAGTCAGCATGTAATTGAAACTTATATACTTATAATATTGGTTAATTAAAAGCCACTAAATCGATTTATATCTAGAAATTAATTTATCTATAATATCAATAATTATTAATAATAGGTAATACCTTTAATGTTCACATATATTACCAAAAAAGTAAATCATTTGTATTGATTAATGAGTACAATGTACTATTATTCATATTCATACACTTGATCATTTATCAAAATCAAATATATGTTTAGAACCATTAAATTTTATTTTTGAAAGTTTATCTGTCAAAACTAATTTCTAAATTCATCAAGTTCACTGTTAAAAATAGCTCGGTCTCTGTCTTAACCATGAATTGAAATCTCCTAAACTGATCGTTTATATCTTATCAATATCTAATTTTATGTCATATCAATTTTACTTGAAGTGTCAAAAAATAATTAAAACTAAAACAGTTTTCACTTAATTTATTTTTAATTTCTATATTATAAAATTACTGATAACTAATTAAATACAAACTATTCCAATACCTATTACTGCTACTTAACCACTTATAGAAACACCTGGAGCTTTCAATATAATTATGAACGTTTGGTAGCATATCATAATTATACTCGTATATAAGTAGGTTGCTAGTCATTTGCTTCTGTTTAAGATAATTAAATAGTATTCTACTTAAGTACGGATAGGCAAGTAATCCGGTGAAATGAAAAAGAACTAAACAAACCTTCTTTTGAACATATTCTTTGTTGTAAAGAAAGGACAAACCACGAAGTACGAGGGCTGTCCGAAAAGTATCAGGCCTTATTCTTTTCTGCGAAAACCTGATGGATTTGAATCAAGCGCTTTTGCATGAGCCGACCTTGAACCTTCGTGCGAATGCATGAATTTTTTCCCGCCTGCCGATAGCGTCTGTTGCTGACAAACAGCATTTGAGTGAGGTAGTGTTTATTTCTCTCGTCGCATTTTCATTGCTTCCACTGTGACTGTGTGTCCGGAAAGCATCCGACCTTTTTTTGCGAAAACCTGATGGATTTGAATCATGCGCTTTTGCATGACCCGACCTTGAACCTTCGTGTACATGCATGCATTTTTTCTCGCCTGTCGATAGCGTCTGTTGCTGACAAACAGCATTTGAGTGAGGTAGTGTCAGTGCTCGCGTCGGTTTTTCATTGCTTCCACTGTGACGACTGGGATTTGGCTTCCGGGTCGTACCCGTACACCCAGGACTCGTCACCAGTGATTATGGTGTTCATGAAATCGGAGGTGGTCACTGTTTGTGGAGTCTAGCATGCCCTGTGAGACTTGAAGAGAGTGGCGGCAAAATTCGTGCCGAAGCTGCTGACGGCGGAGCAACTTCGTGTTCAAGTCCCACAGGGCCACAGGACATTTTGGACTCCACAAACAGTTACCTCAACTTCATGAACACCATAATCACTGGTGACGAGTCCTGGGTGTACGGGTACGAAAAGCAATAAATTTTGGATTTCCGAGAACGTTGAAAGTTTCTCTTAGTTAGTCCAGTAAAATTTAGATTCTGCCTGGAAAGTTTCGGAGAAGTATTTTTACCTCTCGCTTACCTGTAAGAGAGGTATTGTAATCATCGGAAAAATCGGGTAGTGAGTTTTAAGTGGATAGCACGAATTAGGGTCCTTACAACTCATTTTTGATAGTTTCTCGATAATGTCTGTATGATGTGTGTGTATTGGTACATTTGTATACGAATTGGAAGAGCTCATTAGATTTTGGTACAAATATTTTCACCGGAAGTGATATTTTTTGAAGATTGAAAAGATAATTGTCAAAAATTTCTATAAATTTGGATAAAAAAGTACCTATTTATGTGTAATAAGAATGAGGGAAAAAATTTTCTTAATTTGGTTGCATTAAAGAACTACAGTAAAATTTTAAAAATATATTTATCAAATCAAACGTTGAAATCTTGTATTCCAGTATATATTTGAATATAGAGACGATTTAAATCCATATAGGAGTGACGTCATAAAAAACAAGCAAATTATTCGTATGAATCAAGATTTGACTTTTTAGTACAGCATGAGTTTGGTAGATGGTGCTGGCAGTCTTTCTCTATCCGCGAAATTTAAAAGCAATATTTTTTGTTTCTATTTTAAGGATTAATCATTATTTTACCATATTAATACATCGCATGATTCTGAAGGACGTATCAAAGATTATTAAAATACAACAAAACGAAATAACAAAACACGTTAACCTCAAAATTTTATGTTGACACTTGACACAACAAGAAGGAGAAAATTGACAAGTAGTCAGCAATAAACAATAAAAAGTATATAACGAACTTTTGTGAATCTAAAAGAAAACAATAATATGTAAGAAAATATATTTCATATAATGAATACTATATTATATGAATAATTGTTCTGTTACTGCCGTTAAGACACAAATTGATAAGCCCCGCCCCTTATGACATACGATATGCGTATAGACTTATACGAGTAAAATGTGTAAGAAAGAGATAGCTTATTTAGTGAACGTGGTGGATAGAATTTATCTGATATGACGTCACTCCTATATGGATTTAAATCGTCTCTATGATTCCATGATCCGTTGATTTTTGTTTTTGCGTAAAAAATATTGACAGATGAGACGGGTGACAAGTTGGCATACTAACGCCATATAAGTCATAAGTAAGATATTAAATGTAGTAACTGAACGGAGGATGGCTTCAGCACAAGAGTTTTCCTGTTTTTCTTTCATTCTATATTGAGGTGCTGAACATGAATTTTGGGTTTGCCACCTCGTAACTTTCCTGCTTAAAAAGTTATAACCGAAAAACCATGGAAAACCCGGGTTTTTCTCGGGTTTTCCCTTGTATTTGGCAAGGAGTTAATATTTTTGAAAAAATTATTACACCAAATTAAACTAGATACATTTTCCTACATTTTCCATAAAAAAGTTATTTTTTCAAAATCGGCTTGAAAATCGTCATTTCCAGACTAATTTGCGGCATGAAAGTAAAATTTTCATGACTAGGCATGAAAATTTTATTTTCATGCCTAGTCATTTTTACTTTCAACTTTGTTTACGTGTCATGACAACTTTTTCTAAAATTTGTGACAGCTCTGATGATTTGTCACAGCTCTGATGATTTATGTAAACCTAATTTTTTTTATAATTTGAAGCTTAATTGTCGATTTAAAAAAAATAGAATACATCACGCGTCATAAAAATGTCTTTGCTTGACTCGGAGGCTTTGAAGAAATGCTCGGAAGCTGCGCATCCTCGCATTCTTCAAACGCCTCCTCGTCTGCAATGAAACATTTTCATGACTTGTAATGTAATATACTATTGTTGTTGTTTTTCATCCATAGATTACTGCACATTAACATTAAAAATTAGAAATTATTTAAATTTCAACTGAATTTTCTCAATATTTTTATTATGTAAGGATATAAAACGAATACATGGCTCAATTCAGAAAAAAATACTCTATCGGATAGGCCTAAAAAATATGTATATTCCCATTTGAAAAAATATAACTTTGTGTTTCAAATTGAGAACCACTGGTTTAAAAAATTATTTTATTCTTTAATCAGATGTCCCCCTTGGTCCCCTACAACTTTGCTATTTAACATTTTTTTGTAACTATAATAATAAAGAAAATATAGGCGTTGGTTGGTTTCGCTGTTACACCCTGTATATTACGTCCAAGATTTTAATAAAATAAATTCCAATACGCAAAAGTTTTGACAGTTTCAAATGTCAATTCTCTATCACCGTCGTTACATCCTTAAAGAATGTAATGTTTTCTAAAGCCCATTTTAAAAACTTTGCATGGAATAGAACATGTTCTAATTTTTGTAAGGTTTGTAAAAATCTCCTTATATAGAGCAAAGACCAATGAATGTCATAATGCCGGATTGTGTGACTCACAGCATATTTTTGAAATGTCAGAGTGACGTATTACACACTCCTACAGCACCTGCATTTCTTATTGATTGTGTTGTGATGTTGGAGGCGATGAAGAGAAAGGAATTAAGAGTTAAATAAAACCACAACACCTATACCAGTACAGACATCGAATGCAAATGACAACGAGGAATAATCATTCCTAAGCGTGGTCGTGCTCGTAGGTTAAAGTTCAAATTACATTGTAAATTGTCAAGATGGAGAAAATGTAGTTTCGGTTTGCCGCTTGCTTGAATACAAATGATGATTGCTTATGCTACACCGGCTTTTGTGAATAATGAATAATTTCGAATCCCGTTTATTTCGTAAATAAGTAAATAATAATATCACTGGATACTGAATTTGTAGAATTTGAGGATTTCACTATAATACTTTTATTTTCCGCACTTTATAATCTTAGCTACTCTATTATTTGTCAATCGTAAAACATTTGGTTCATATAACAAAAAACATTATCGTAAATGAAATTTTGACTGTGGGAATGAAATTGAAAATACATAAAACGCTACTGGAATGCGATCAGATAATTTATTATTTCACCACATCGACCGGAATCACCTATGATTAATCATAGCCCGAGTTATATTTGGGGAGTATTTTATAAATAGGTAATGAGTTAAAATCGATGTTCAAATGTTGGGCTATATGTTTCTTCAAAAGCTGTCAAAACCATTTTAAACTCTATATTTACGTTTCTGAAATTGGCGTATTCTTCTCACACATTGACACATTTGAAGTCTTAAGCCTTATTTATAGATTTGACGTTGACGTTACAGTTCGCCGTTGACGTTGACGTTCAAAGTTAAATGTTAGAGAAACATATGACTCGTTTATAAACTGCGAACATTAGCGTCAATGGAGTTTATGAACGAGGCATACGTTTTTCTAATATTTAACTTTGAACTTAAACATCAACGGCGAACTGAAACGTCAACGTCAAGTTTATAAATGAGGCTTTACTTTTGACAAACAGAAATTTCTGATTGAGAAATTGACAGTATGTAACTAATAAACAAGAACATGTAACATCGGTGATAGTATAGACATATCATCCCTATTTCAGCCAATAAAATTAGTCAAATAATATGTACCATGTGATACATGAATTATACATTTGATGCTAGTGGCAGTGGCTTAGCATAAATTTTACTGCCTTTTTAAAATAAAGCGAGAAGGAAAAACCCAATCGTACAAGGTAACTTTATTGAAACGAGTTACTACTATACAAACCGGTTCTCATAATTGAAATTTTAAGTATTATTAATTTTTCTTCATCATTTGATCGTAAGTAATTTAGAAGTAAACATAACATTTTTGCAAATTAATATATAATATAACTTGTGTTCTCTGCTAAGTAGTGTTAACTTCTACAATAAAAAGGTACGTAAATTAGAATAAATGTACGACTTTTTAGTCTTCACTTGGCTACGAGAAAATTAATAGTTATTGCAGACCAATGCTTCTTTGAAGACCGTAGAAAATAGGTTTAGACCGCTGCTTATACAAAAATGGTGGAATAATCCTACATAATTTATTAAATTTATAATAATATTATAAAATTTAATCATAAGTTATATCCCGAGTGCAATGAATTTAATCGATAAATTTGACATGTCTGGCTTATGAAATAAATTTTGCTTAAAAAGTGTTTAAAGTAGTTCGGTCGTCGTTGACGCTAGTCAAAATCATTCCGTTTTTTGTTGTCAATTTATGAAGTGAAATTCGACTGTAACGGTTTTTAATATTTTATTATGAATTTTTATGCATCTGGTTCTCAAACAAATAGTCGTATGTTACAAATCTTGTAATTTCATTCGCAACTTGACTCGGGCCAGGTTATGGCGTCGACACAGTTGGCAGCATTGTCCGAGGCATTCACAGTTATCTACATCAGTTCGGAATTTTGTTTGAAGCTATGTTGTACATGATAAATACGATAGTGTGTTTATAAAAACGAGTTCTTTGTAAATGACTTAAAATCATGAAAATAATTGATTTTTCAATCCAATCTGTTTCAAGAAATAAATGGTTAACATTCAAATCTGCGCTTAAATTTCCCACGCTCCGCAATTGGCAACCCTGCAGAACGTGACGCCCGATCGGCTTCCGCTTGGTCGTGATTTTATCACATATTTTCCCACTTTTTGGGCTATTTACATCGGCAACGTAGGGTTTTGACTATGCATAACGAAGCCTTAATATATTACCTTTCCCAATATCAATTTGCCACTATTTATTCAACGAACTTTTATGGCGCAATTTCAAATTTTCTTAACCAAAAGTGTCATTTTCCATAAGAGCCCATGTAAAAACAGTGAACTTCAAACTCATTTTTCTCAAAAACGAGTACCGCAAGGGCATGTTTTCTTGGCACTTTTGAAAATAATATTAAATTTTCTATTCAACCAGACCATTTTCAATACAAAATCAACAACTTCAATTGACGACCGAACTACTTTAAGTACATAATAATTTGAAAAAATCCCGAGACCGCAGGTAGAGGGATTTTATCTAAAATTATTATGTACGATAACAATTTTTTTAAAGCAAAATTTTTTAAATAAACCAGTCGTCAAATTTATCGATTCAATTCTTTAGCACGAGGGGTATATGTTAAGATTATTTCATGAATTCATAGTTTTATGTGTACTTACGGTATTCATAGGAAGATTTTTTGCAATCATACGTTGATTCTGCCATCCATCAGACATCTGACAAATTTTGTTGTTATACGTAACCATTGTAACAATAGCAAATCGTTTGTTATTTTTATACTTCTGTCAGATAAACGTCAAAAACTAATAAATAAAATCTGCTTGAAATGAATAACTTGGCATCTTTAAAAATATAGAATATCGAAAAACATAAAAATTATGTAAGTATCTTGCTAAATATGCCTTCAAAAAGCTCAACATTTGTTAGAAATAGCTAGCTGTAATTTAATCGCGATTAAATAGCATGGTGCTATTTAATCACTTATTTAAATTGGAAAACAATGAAAAATAAGACAATCTGATTGGTCAAATTTATGATGAGTGAAATAATCAAAATTATTTTGTTTACATTTTTGTTTGTTATATTGTTTTTCTGCATTCAAAATTTTATCTTTCGGTAGGGTATTAGATATAAACGATATGATATAAGTAGTTGAAAAATTACAAAATTTCTGTTGATTACTAATTGTAGAAAAAAATGTGTATACTTATGGCTGAAAGTATTATTGAAGACGTTTAGTTGCAGCCCTCGCTACGCTCGTGCTACAATCTCCAGTCTTAATGTGCAAAAGGCTCCTTTCAGCCCTTGGCTTGCAAATAACTAATAATTTTCGATATCCAAGTGGTGGCAAGCGAAATCTAAACAATAAACAACTAAGAATTACATAATTTGTTTTAGTTTACAAATCTGCAATATGAAGAGTTATATTTTATTCTTCTGTTCCGTATTTCTTCTTCATTACGGAGCAACTTGTTCGGTGGATAACTCAACAATTCCACCACAATGGAACTGTTTCACAGTTGATGAAGTAATCAAAGAAGCAACACCAGATTGGAAGAACCTTATAGTTCATTCCGCCCGATTTATGACAAAGAATATGTTCAAAAACGCGCCAGATTTATCGTTTCTTACATGTGATAGAATAACAACCATGCAGGAAGGAACTTTCAGTGGTTTGAAAAAACTTAACGAACTTGAATTGATCGCCACGGATTTGTTAGAACTACCATCAAACGTTTTTGACAATGTATCAGTAAGAAGATTGTCTTTTAAAAGGTCATACTTGAGCCATATTCCATCAGGAATTTTTAAATCCATTCCTGATTTACACACGGTTGATTTTGGTAGTAACAGTATTACAGAAATACAAAAAGGTGTATTTGATAATTTAGACATACAAGTTGTATCCCTTAGCAACAACAGAATTGAAACAATTGCTGACAAATGTTTCGAAAATATGAACAAATTAAGAGTGCTGAGTTTGAACAACAACTTTTTAACCTCATTTGTTTCGGAGTTATATCTAGGAACTGACAGTTCACTTAAAATGTTGTGGCTTAACAATAATAAACTAACAAAAATTACTACAGATATGTTCAACGCACTTCCAAATTTATCAACGTTACAACTAGAAAAGAATCAAATTGATACAATCGAACCAATGTGTTTTAAAAATCTTAATAAGATTGAAATAGTTAATTTAGGCTCTAACAAAATTGCGAACATACAAACAGACATATTTTACAACACAAACATTAAAGAACTTGACTTAAATTACAATAAGATTGAACTAATTGCTCAAAACGCTTTTAACAAAATGAATAACTTAAATAAATTGGATTTACGAGGAAATTTATTAAAATCTTTTAGTTCAATCAAGTATTTAGGGTTTAGTTCATCTTTATCAGAACTTTGGCTATCAAACAATTCACTCACAACAATAATTAATAGTACTTTTTCGTCATTGCCGAATATAAAAGAACTGTATTTAGAAATAAACCAGATTGAATCTATCAAATCAAGAAGCTTTGACAACAATCCTCTTTTGGCAATCTTAGATATATCCAATAATAAATTACGTGAAATTAAACCTAGAGTATTTCCATATACCGGTATGGAAAACCTCAAATATCTAACGCTCCATAACAATCAGCTGACATTTATAGACAAAATATTTTTCGATCGTACACCAAATCTAAAATACATCACTTATGCGGGAAATCCTTTTCAATGCCCTTGCCATGACGAGTTGACGAAGGTAATAACGGAAAGGAATATAAATCGCATTTGTGATCAGTATTATTTGGATGGTCAACGTCCTGTTTGTGCATTTAGTGTTCCAGAACCTAAGTGTATTTATGATGAAGAAATCACAGATGAGTTGTATGAAGTGTATCAAACTGAAGTGAAACAATATCCTAAACTGGAATTGAAGTGTGATACAAACCAGCAAATTCTTATTGATCTAAAAAATATTATTTATGGCTAATGTCTTTGTTACTAATTTAGATTTATGGTGGGATTATGTAAGTTTTACAAATTTGTAAATCTTTAAATCCCAGAATCCCACTATAATAGTAGGATTATGTTAAAATCTGTTGTTGCTACAGATCTATAAAATTGTAAATATTAAACAAAATCGCAATGAAATTTATAATCATATGAACATTTTTGTAATCATGCTAAAATTTCGATAGTGAGTTTTCAATGGATAAGCACGTTTTGAGGTCCCTAGAACACGATTTTGATAATTTCGCGATGATGTCTGTGTGTGTGTGTCTGTGTGTGTGTTAGTGTGTGTGTGTCTGTGTGTGTCAGGATGGATGTTGGAGGTACAATAACTCAAATACCACTGAATAAAAAAATTTGAAATTTTGTATATAATATTCTGACACCCTAGATTAGATCTGATTAGATTTTGGTGTTGATCGTGCTACCGGAAGTGGTAGTTTCTTGAAGATCTGAAGAGTTTTTCTGGAATATTTTTAAAATTTATGAATTAATAGGAATTTTTTAAATAACATTGTATAATAAATGTTACTATCTACAATATGTATTCAAAACGTTGTTTCTATCTAGCACCATTTTCCATTTACAAGAAGTTAAAAATTCTACAAATTTTTTACAATTTTGATTTGAGTGTTAATGTCACATGAATTTTTGACTTTTTGGCAAATTGAAATGGAAAATATGAAATGTCATTTAGTATTTATAAGGTCATAATAAACTTTAATAATATTATAAAAACTACAATTCCCGAATTCCCTTCTAGTACAATGGTATATTTGTGAGTAAGTACTACATAATATATACTTATATTAGAAAAATAAAAATAGTAGAGTATGGCGAGAGGTTATGTGTTGGCCACATCGGATTTTTATATTTGTCAACAAACATTGATGTGATTTTGTTCAATATTTAAAGATTTACAAATTTGTAAAACTTACAGATTTGCACAGAATCCCACTGTTAGTTAGGGAGGTCCGTCTAATTTACTTTAAACCCCATTTTAAAAATTTGAAAAATTGAAAAATAAATTATTTCCTAAATTTTTTCAATACCTAAATATAAAATTTATAATTTCAACTTAGAAATCTAGTTTCGTTGTGATTCAAAGATCTGATCTAATAGTATAATAATACAATTTTTAGCATTTTGTAAATTGTTCTGTCATAGTACTGTAGGAATTAAAGTATTATTTATAATTTTAAGTATGATACTTCAGTATCTTGTTATCCATGAACCATGATTGTTTAACAATTACTACGAAAAATTTAATAGATAATGACAGTGTCAGAGTACTACAGTACTACGGTTGACTAAATTTGTAAGTACCTATATATTTATATAGTAGTAAATAGAGTAGGGTACGGCGGGAGGTTTTGTGCTGGCCACAGTAGATTTTTTTTCTGTTTCAATTTTCACAATTATTAAGCTATAAACGCATTAAAATTATGTGATTTCATCAAAAATAAGAAGAAATAATTTTCAGGATATATCATATATGATCTATCTTCTAACTTTTAGTTTTATACGCTCTCCCTACTTGAAACAAATCTATGAAAAGCATAAATAATCATTGTATTATTTACTTTTCTCAACATACATAATAACTTCCAGTTGTCGCATTAAATCTCATCCTGCCTCTTATTTACGACTTTCTAAACAAACAAACCAATCAATTAATACATTGTCGTTATTTCAACAAAGCAGATGCCTCATACTTCGCAACTCTCACAATCGCTAATGTTTTATTCATTAAGAAATCGCATAACATCTTCTATAAAACAATCGACAAAAAATCAAATGCCAAACGACGCCTGGCTTGCTGGGATCACTTTCTATTAAAAACATTAACAAATGGCGAGGTACATCTCTAGCTTCAGGAAATCATAATAAACTCGTCTTAATTATCTTTGATTTCAGGGACTTTCTCTGGTGGAAATTGTTCGGCGATTTAAACAATAATTTGATTATTTAAGGTCACATGGATTTAAATTTATGAGTTGTAAATTATAGTGAAATCTTGCTAATATAACAAGAGAGATATTAACTTTTATAGATGGTTTTATGATGGTAATTATTAATGATTTCTTCATGTGTATTTGAAGTTGTAAAAAAGTAAACGGTAATTGAGGTTAGTTGTACAATTTTATTGGGAGTTATAAATTATAATGTTATTAAATATTAATTAAACCTTTTTTTGATTAATCTGTTTTTCTAAACACTCTTTCAGCTTCAATATTTTGTTAGACAGGACTTTGCAATAACTAACTTTATACCTACATATTATGTTAGCAACAAAACTGAACAATTTTTTTTGAATTAAGCAATGAAATTATGTTTTTATTTTGTCTATTTTAGAAAAATATTTTTTGCTACATAACTCTGGCGGCTATAGGAGTATGAGTTTTGATAGTTTGTTATTGATTGATTTTTCATAATTTGTGATAATACGTTAAAAAAATTGATGTGGCCAGGACATCAGTTTTACTAACATTTAAACATAAATTATTTTGTAAATGTTCAATTCAATAATGACAACTTTGATATTATTTAGAATTTTGTTTATTTTCGGAATTTTGTTGGTATCTTACTCGGTATCTTAGCAACAGTCAAAGTATTTAGTAATTTTTAGTATTTTAAAGAAGTAAATTATGTTTATTAATTTACCTACTAGAAAATATTCAACCGTACATAAAGTTGTGTTAGTACCACGGGCGTAACTTGCTTTTATGGCTCTGGACAATTTTTTAGCTGACGCTCGGGCTCAAAATCACGTTCAAGCCATAAAAGCTGCCCTTAATACACAAATAACTATTATTTTATTGTCAAGTACTACCATATTCGGTAAATTGTATTTAAAATTAACTGTACCCATAGATAATTATATTTTCTTTTATTTTTAATTGCAAAAATTGTCATAAATAAATAATGTACCAATTTATTTAAGGAAAACTAAATCAAATTTCTACTACTTCCGGTTTCTGGATTTCTACCAAAATCTTATTCGGTGTTATGATCCTTATTAAAACCTTTAAATATGAAATTTGGTTATTAAAGGTTTGATACTTTTTAAGTTATCGTGGACGAAAAATCGTCACATTAATTCATACGTGAAAATAGTAAATTCGTATTCTAGAGACCCTGAAACGTGCTTATCCACCAAAAACTCATACTCGAAAATTTTGACCCATTTCAATAATACCTCTTTTAAAGAATATGAGGCGAGAGGTAAAAAACATACAAAAATATTGGTACGCAAATAGTTTATAATATTTGAAGCTGGTTACGGATCAAATTATCAAATATATATTTTTTTAAATCGTAATATTAAGAGCAATTTACCTACAATAATAATAATATACTGAAATACTGGGAAACGTGAAACTATATTTTTTCGAAAAATGTGACAAAAAGTTAATATTTCCATTGTCTACAGAACTCAAAAGACATTTATGCACAACTGTATCAAAATTGTTCGTTTACAACTTGGTAAGTAAGTAAGGAATTCGTCCAATCAAAATTAATTGCCACGAATAATGGTCCTCGCAAGCGTCGGGCCTCAAACTTCGTCCGCAAATAAATAACTATTACTTATTACATCCTGGATGTAAAAGTCTTTGTAGAGGAAAGAGCCACAATATAATAAAATTACACTTGACACTATGTTTCAAATACATCAGGAGGCAGATTGTTTTCGTCGCTTTCTGATATCATTCTAGTAGTATTGAAATATTTCACTTCAAAATGCAAAAATGTCAGAACATTTATTTCAAATATTATAATGTTTGTTTGGTTTCTTTTTCATTCGTACCTAATCAGCCTATTTATATAGTTATAAAACACACACGCCCTGTACTATAAGTAAACTTTGTGATATTTTTTTTGTTATTATAATTATTGTTATTAAAACCTAAATAATATAAGGCAACAGCGTAATGATCTAAAAGCTCTTACCCTTTATTTAATGACTATAGTTTGAACGAAGTAGGTACCTACATCTAAAAATATCAAGCTACTTATTAATTAGAAACGTAAATGTGGTTTAAACTTTAAACTGCAATTAATCTTCAATCAGGCATAAAGAAAAAATATCACATGCATCTTCGCTCCGATGTCAACTACTTGCTACCAGCGACATAATAACTCACTTAATAATTTGCTCATTAGAAAGCAAAATAATTCTTCACACTTCTGAATCACCCACTATTTCACGCACAATCACACAACTGTCACTTAATATGTAACATAACCTCAAACAATGCACTTGCAATTTTAATTAGACGAGAAAAGTGTTAATTATTCACGTGAAGTTTGTGCAAATACCTCGAAGACATAAAAGAGAAGTGAGAACAAGTCTCAACTTCCGGGTTGTGTGATATGCGTGTATGAATATTTGTCTGGAATAATCAGTGTTAAGTAATGTAAACAAAAATGTTAGGTTATGTCATAGTTGTTACGCGTTATGGCGTTGCTTGCGGTCATTTAGGAATTTATTAAATGTGCTATAAATTATTTTTTGCAATATTGTTTTTTCAAAACTATACAAAAATAATTTTTTTGAACAGTTTACAACTTTGCACAGTTTAGAAAAAGTGTATATTATTATTTGTCAAATAACGCAGAGTAGGTACTCATTTTATAAGACTTTTTTTTTCGCACTTGTCCTTTAGTAAACTCGCCCGAGGGCTCGTTTTACTAAATTTGGAAGCGTGCGAAAAAACCATGTCTTATAAAACTTGTTCTTTAATATACTATTGTGCATATCCTCAAATATCCATGTCCGCAATTATTATTATCCGTGAGCCCAATTTTCCATTTTTCTTCAGCAGATTTTTCCTGCGCTAATATATACGGTAAGATACTGACACTTGGCATAAATTATATATTTAACTAACATAATGATAAGGATGATAATTTAATTTACAATAATTAAAATAATGTTCAATGATCAAGATAATTATATTCGTGCCAATAGTAGCAAATTAGCAATCCAGTCAATTATATTGAAAGGAAACCTCAAAAATGAGTTATTGCCATGAAAAAAGTTTTCAAAAAGTTAATAGTTCTTTAAATATTTGAGATTTTACGTATCGATACATCTACGTCACAAAAATGTGTTTCTTGTGTATTCTTACTTACGGTAATAAAGAAACTACCAAATTGTATTTTATATTTTGTAACATTTAGAAACAGTTGATTTTACATGACTACATTTTAATTCCACAAACTTTAAAAATTAATTACAGCTTTATTAAGAACAATTAAGGCTTATCAGTACTCTCAGTCGCTTTTAAATAACATCAAGTTTCGATAAAAAAAAACTTTTTAAAAAAGGCGTCCGCTTATTTAGTAGTAATATAGTTTTGCCAAAACGTAGTTTGACCAAAAATAATGAAGCCAAACTGTATTTTAGTCAAACTGTAATTTGTTCAACTGGAATTTAGTCAAACCGTAAATATGCCAACCCGTTAACTGTATTCTAGACAAACTGTAATTTCACATTCCGTAATTTGACCAAACGCAACTTCGACTAATATTTTATTGTCAAATCATTTTCAGGTAAACCGTAATTTAGCCATAACGCAACTATACCTACTGGAATCATCTAAAACGGAATTTATTCAAAACGTATTTTTGTCAAATCGCAGTTATGCATAACCGTAAACTTGCCAAACGCATTTTACTCAAATCGTAATCTTCCCAACTGTATGTCTTTATGTAGAGTTTTAAAGATTACGATTTGAGTAAAATACGGTGGGCAAGATCACGGTTATGCATATCTGCGATTTGACAAAAATACGTGTTGGATAAATTCCGTGTTGGATTATTCCAGTTAGGTATAGTTGCGTTTTGTCTAAATTACGGTTTAACTGAAAACGATTTGACAAAATAATATTACAGTTTGTCTAGAATACAGTTTGGCCAAATTACGGTTTGACAAAGTTCCAGTTGAACAAATTACAGTTTGACTAAAATACAGTTTGGCTTCATTATTTTTGGTCAACCTACACTTTGACAAAACTATATTTGTCCAAATTGTGTGCTCCCCTGCTCCCTTAAAAAAATGGTAAACTACCCTATTAATCCTTCCTTAAATATAAATGGAACACTCTTAATAATTACAAGTAGCAAGTAAATAGTTCTAACATAAAATCTCGCAAGTGCAGTGTTTTGATTTCTAGTTATCTAACATTATAATTTGCAGTTTGCTGACCATACCGCGTACGGTAAATTATATGTTTATTACTGACAAGTAACGTCGTTATTGGTCTGGTTCTGGTCATATTCGTTTTGGTTATTGAGTGACTAGTCAAGTGAAATAAATTGATTTCAAATTGAAACTATGAACTATGTTGTTTATGCAACACAGTGTAGGTAATACATAACACATTCTTTGTGAACAATCCTTTCTACTTTCTTCATATTTTTTCTGTAGGTAATTATACAACTAATATCTGAGATTCCAATTCATTAAGAAGAATTTGATATGTGGTGTTGATTGGTACATATTCTATTATATAACTATGACGATACTTATACCAAATTTTATTTAAATACATTGATATAATCTACTCTTGTCATGAATTACTAACGACAACATGACAACGACATCAAATTATTTTTACCTTCCGCTTACCTGTAAAGGAAGGTATTGGAATCATGCAAAAAATCGGGTTGTGAGTTTTAAGTGGATGAGCACGAATTAGGGTCCTTACAACTCATTTTTGATAGTTTCTCGATGATGTCTGTATGTATGTGTGTATGTGTGTGTGTGCGTGTGTGTATGTGTGTGGTCCGGGCCGATGCCGGATGTCGTATAACTCAAATACGAATTACCCAAAAATTTTGATATTAGGTATTTTACAATTGTATACGAATAGGAAGAGCTCATTAGAATTTGGTACAAATATCTTCACCGGAAATGATATTTTTTGAAGATTGAAAAAGATAATTGTCAAAAATTTATATAATTTTGGATAAATATAGTATTTATTTGTAATATGAATAAGAAGCAAAGTTATTTGCAACTCACGTTATAAAAAACTTGTCTTTATCTGGTAGCATTAAAGAACTGCAGTAAAATTTAAAAAATAAATCTATCAGATAAAACGTTGAAATCTTGTAATCCATGTTCGGTTGATTTTTGTTTCTGCGTAAAAAATATTGACAGGTGACACGGGTGACAAGTTGACATACTAGCACCATATAAGTCAGATATTAAATGTAGTAATTGAACGGAAGATGACTTCAACACAGAAGAGTTTTCGTGTGAATGAATCTTTTGATTCAGGTGATACTAATTTCTGTGTTTGAATATTTTAGATTTTTATTTGTATATTTTAAATGGGCACCGAACTGTACGTATACATTTCTGTTTAAAGTCTAGATATGGCGGAAGGTTGTGTGATGGCCACTTCAGATTTTTTCTATAAGGAAATAATAATTTTGTGGATATTGCTGGGATATTGCCTTATTAGTTTTAAGTAGGTACTGAAAAATATTTTTAAAATTAATTTTGAATGTTGACTCACTTGAATAACTTTTAAATGAGCTGCTGGATTTAAATATTATAACAGAATACTTATATATAATTCATGTATGCAGGGGCGCACTCAAGGGAGGGGCTCGTGGAGCTTGAGCCCCCCCAGACGACTGGACTTTTTTCAAATTTTTTAATTAAACATTTTAAACATTATGTAAGATTATTTAAGTTCACTGAAGACTAATAATAATCGCCTTTTTTCTGTTTTTATGATTATCTTAAATTCAAATAGTTCAAATATACAATAATATACACTCCGTATAACGCACGTGTACGATTATTGGGATATTTTAATAAGAATGCGAACCTTGTGGTGAAATTTTGAACTTAAACAACGGTGCACTTGGGAGTGAAACTAAGAAGATGAAAGAAAGAACTGATACATTAAATAATATAATGAAGTAAAATTAAAATATATGTTATTGGAACATATTCATATATGATTAATATATTATTTCAATGTAGTTCTTTAAACATGCACTCCTGATAAGACATTTGATTTATTTTGTAAAATTAACAACACATTTTGTTCATTCTACTAAAATCTACTTAATAATATAATTCCCACATGTAATAAAAAGTTTTGTTTTCTGATCTGAATACTTCTTGAGAACATGCTAACCTTATATCCCATTTGATTTATATTGTAATAATACCTACAGTTTAATTAATTTTACTAAACAGTTTAGTTGAATCGACTAAATAATTTAGTTACCACAACTAAAGAGTTTTGTTAAATTATTTATTAATACTTCTTGAGAACATGCTTACCTAATATCCCATTTGATTTATATTGTAATATTAATTAATTGACTTTACTAAACAGTTTAGTTGAACCGACTAAGTAAGTTATTTACCCTAAAGAGTTTTGTTAGGTATTTCAGTATATTTCTTAAGAACATGCTTACCTAATATCTCATTTGATTTATATTGTAATATTCACAAAACAGTTTAGTTGATTCTACTAAACAGTTTAGTTGATACGACTAAGTAATTTTGTTACCACAACTAAATAGTTTTGTTGGAGTATTTCTGAATTCTTCTTGAGCATATGTTTGCCTAATATCCCATTTATTTAAATTGTAATATTAAAAATACAGTTAAGTTGATTCTATTACACAGTGTAGTATATTTCTTGAGAACATGCTTACCTAATACCCCTTTGGATCTATATTGTAATATTAGGAATACAATACAATCGGATTTATAATAATTATGGTTAGTTGAGTTTAAAGATGGAAAATATCATTCAATATTATTTAATTTAGCTTAATATGTGTATTTTGTACAATTTTCAATTTCATTACCACATTTTCTCATTTCAGTTCTAGTATCAACAACCCCGAAACCCCGTTTCAAGTTCGCATCTCGGCGGCCATACCTCAAGCCCTCCACGTCCACCTCCTCCACTGAGTCCACCTCCACCTCCACGTCCACAGAGCTGGAGGACACAGAGCCAGAGGACGTCATCTCCAACGACACGAGCGACCAGACGCTGGAGCCGTCGATCCAGCGCATCAAGTCGCACGAAGAGACGGCCAGCGGCAACAGCATCCTGGTGGGTGGGAAGGACCAAGGCGCGGGGAAGGACAGCCTGGAGGAGATCGGAGACATCGCGCTCACTCTGAACCCGCTGCTGAAGGTCGGGCTACAGAGCAGGAGGCGGCCGGCTGCAAGGGGAACCACGACCACGACGACGACGACGAGTACTGAGAGGGTTGTTCCTACCTTTGGTAAGTGTTACGTGCTGTTTAATTAAGGGTATCTTTTGAATACGAGGGCAAAAACAAATCATTTAATTGATCCAGAGATTTATACAGGGATTCTGTGCTTTTCTATCTAATATTACAGATCTATAGTAGATCAGAGCTAATAGAATTTCTGTAGGAACGATGTTTACAAATTTGTAGGAAATGAGAATCGTTAACAGAACTCATAGATCTTGGTAAATTTATTTACAGATGAAAAGGTACGAGGGGTCGTTTTTATATTCCCGGACTAGGCATGAAAACAAAAGACTAGAGCAACAAAAATCTGACGTGGACACCACATAACTTCCTTGTACGCCTTGTGCGTTCATACTTTTCTTAATAACTAAAATGTAGAATAATATAAAAAATTCTTTTAACTTATTATACTAGTATACTCACAAATATATTTTAGTCATTTTATTTAAACTGCAGAAGAAGATATAAAGCATATTTTACTATTGTCACTGTCATGTCATAATCATTTAAATTTTACGTAGTAACAAATGTTAATCGATCATGGACTACAAGATAAAGAAATACTAAATTATACATATATACTTTAATTATTCCTAAATAATACCAGATACAAAAATATTTATAAAATACCGATTTTAGGTAATAATCACATAATCTTTCATTTAAAATAAAAAAATTTGTGTTAAATTAAATATTTATCGAAATATTTTTAAAAAGTACTACTTCCGGTTTATAGATTGAAACCAAAAATAGGAGGTGCACAACTAGATGCTATAACAGTCCTAAATACAAAATTTCAACTCTCTACGTCTAACCGTATTTGAGTTATGCGACACACATACGTCCGTACGTACAGACGTCACGTCGAAACTAGTCATAATGGATTCAGAAAAGGTCAAAACGGATATTTCCGTCAAAATCTGAGAACCGATATTTTTCGCGATTACAATACTTCCTTACTTCGTACAAGGAAGTAAAAAATATTCAATATAGTTCTCCTGCTTTTGAATGCAGTTATAACACCGTTTCAATAACATCTTTAATCCTGTATAAAAATATGCATTTGGTTTTTCCGCAAATTGGCCCTCAACAGCTGCTATAAGTTCGTCATTGTCCCTAAATTTTGTCCTCCTTAGTGTTTTTTTTTTGAGATTTGGGAACAAAAAATAGTCACTGGGTGCTAGATCTGGACTATAAGGCGGATGGTCAATTTATTCGAAGCCACAATCAGCTACAGCAGCTTTTGAAAGTCTGGACTTGTGCACTGGTGCATTGTCGTGGAGCAACAAGACACCTTGCGTCAGTTTTCCGCGTCTCTTCACTTTAATAGCATCTCTAAGGCGATGCATCAAGTTTGCATAATACTCTAATTGCTAACTGCTAATTGTCGCTTCTTTAGTCTTTCATCCTCCAGTACCAAACAACATCTGAAGTGATCACGTCAACAGGGCGCCCTGGACGGGGATCATCATCCAGTGATTCTCGACCATGTTTAAACAATTTTGACCACTCGCAAATAGTTGACTTAGAAGGGCAATCATCCCCGTATACAGCCAACATTTGTTCAAGAATAATTTTTGCAGGTTTTCCTTGTTTTGTAAGAAATTTTATAACAGCCTGGTATTCGATTTTATTCATTTCGATACATATACAACGCGCGACGACACAAACTGACAGATAATAAAATTAATAATGTTGCAATTGTTTTGTAAATTGCCACACAAGTTACCAAGGCATATGTGATTAAAAAACACCATAATGAAAAATTGCATCAAAATTCAAAACAGCCCAGTCCCGGAATATAAAAACAACCCCTCGTGCCTACCAACAGAGTATTCATACTAAAAATTATTAAAAACTGTTTCCAGTAAAATAGTATATTAAGTATCAAGAACGATAAGGACAGTTTTCCGATGGAAGACAATGTTTGGAGATTGACGACTGAGTGAAACGAAGGCTCCAATTTTGTCTGACATCGGTAATTCCTTAACGTTCGTGATCTTGCATTATTGGTCTTTTTTATCCATACGCAAATATTAATTTCTTCGTAATTAATATTAAATTTACTTACCGTTCAGCGAATGGTAAGTAATTTACTTACCTACCGTTCTGATAATTTACTGAACTGCTTGACGATGTGGAATTTACACCGAAAATCGATTACGTTGTGGGTAAAAAACTTTCGGGAAACAGGATCTGTTGTCAGGAAGAGAGGTGGACGACTTCGAACTGCTCGAATTTGGAATCGAATACGGACCGCGCGCTGGGCGGCGATTACAGACTCGTTTCCGCGTATGTATGCTTCCACGGCAAAAGCGCGTTGCTCGTTCGTCCACATTATGTTTACGAATTAAACTTTTTGTAACGCAAACGGCATATCAACCGCTATACACGCCATTTCCGTTCTTTTTCGTCCTCTGCTCGCTTCACAATTCTCTTTTGAAACTACCCACTTGACAAAATTTGTTCCCAGAAACGTCCTAATAACGTTGTCATCCCGCATGTAACATCCCCAACCTTAGCCCGGTTACGTTACTGGTACTTCCAGGCTACTGCTAATGTCCGCCCTCGTTTAACATTGTGCAGAACATCTCTGTTGCAACTTTATGTGTTATTGATGGGATATCTTATATGTTTCTTCTGCAAGATGTAACATGGGATATTTTGGGGTCCTCCTAGTGACTTCTTTAAGATGATTAAAAAGGCAATCACGGTTCATACCATAAAATGTTTTTTTTTTTTATTGAAAACATTATATTTATAAAAATGTATACATAAAGTACTTAATTCTATATTAAAATATTACATTAAACTTAGTTTTTAAGATATATAAATTACTTACTTAATCAACTAACCTTAATTTTCATATCGCCTTAAATAATATTATAAAACATCATTGTTGTCATAGAATTAACTAAATAGAAGCTAATTATGAGGTAGAAGTAAACCATTAAACATAAACTCATTTTTTTACTTTGGCTGGTGGAAGGTCATTTCTGCAACTTGGAGAGTTTTTCATGCTAATTCTACACAAAAAATAAAAACCCATTTGCAATATATATTAAATATTAAATGGCAACATCACTATCAAGATTATTAACATATGGCTTACCTTCAGCACACAAGTTACTTAAAAGTGTTTAACCTATTACAAATTCAACAATATCAAACAGTACAGCACACTACTACTTGATCAAAACGACACACGTGCTCTAGCAAGAATGAAACTGAACAAAGGAATCATAGAATGTTTAACGCGCATGACCGTTCAAAAAGTACTGGAGACAACATCCCGAGGATTTCATCACAAGATGTACTAAGCAAATATAAATTTTACTTAGTCAGGATTTTCTTTGAGAAAATTAATTTAAATGTAGTTTCAAATGAAAAATAACAAACATACATAGTCTTGCGATAAACAACTATATATTTTCAAAATATGGGTTATAATATTAAAATATAACGTACAGTAGGATAAAAGTAGTATTACGTATATATCGTTTTTTCAGGATGAATTAGAAATGTATAAAATTTAATATCCCCCGTACGTTCTGCTAAAGCTATAACAGATATCCCAATTGTTATATCCCATTCTATACTTTGAGATGTTTCGCAATAAAATGTTATTTCCTAATCGTATTTAGAATATGACAAGGACATTCTAATGTAACATCCCATACGTTACATTAATAAGACTTTTTGAAATATCCCATAGACGAGTCATGTCAAGTGGGTAGGGAGGTTGTTTTGCCCCAGTATGTATTTGATTAATCGTTTGCAGCAAAACATAACCAAATTAAACATCATCCCGCAAATGATATTAGTTATCTTTCACTGGAACTACATCCTAGCGAGATGCGATTATTGTATTGAGAAATCATTTTGGGAATCAAAACTGTCTCAGCAAATTCGGATAATTCGGCTAAACAAGTCCTAATCCTGTGAACTTGGTTGATTGCAGACCGTCTGCGCACGCGCCCTCGCACGCGATCGCAGCCCAGCACCACGACGACAACGACAACACCAGGTCCAGTGACACGTAGCACGCTACGGAGACGACGTCCACAGCCGCAGCAGCAGCCGTTCGAGCGCGCGGTGTCCACTCCGCCGCCCGTCATCATCACCACGGGCAGCTACAAGCCCATCACCATCGAGTACGACTACTACGACGAGGGCGATGTCCGGATCTTGGGGCAGCTGCCTGCTAACAGCAAAGTCAGTCTTGTCATCGTATTTTATACTGTCTTGTTATTAAGGGGGGTCATTCCCGGCATAAAAATGGTGAAAAGTACGTCTAGTTTTTTCCATAAAATTGAAGTAAAAATTAACTTTTTTTAAAAAACAAATACATTTTTGAATAGATAAAGGTTGTCTCCAAATGCGTCTAATGCCACATTTCTCATTTTTGTACTCTATTTTTTTATATTCATGGCTAAACATGGCCAATTTTAGCTATTTTGTGAGTTTTTTATTCGTATTTTATCACATATTTAAAACAAAAAATTTAAAAAAGTGGCATTAGACGCACTTGAGGACAACCTTTAGCCATTTAAAAATATCTTATTTGTTTAAAAAATCTTAATATTGAAACCAGTTTTAAGGGAAAAACTGAATATCGTTTTTCGCTATTTTGACGGTTTGTATTGAACCATTTGTAATTTAATTTTCTGAATTAAATAGCTCATAAAGAGTAGTATTTATTTATTTAAATTAATAATTTTATTCTTTGTTGATTAATGTGTAACAAGCCGCACAGTGAAATCCAGCATTTTGGGATCGACTCCCCTTAATGTTTTGTATTTGATTCAGTTGTTGGTAGAGTAAAATTCAAATAGCTAGAACCCTGCGCGAAGTACGAATTCTCGTCTTAGAGATAAACATAGATGATAAACAAGAGGAAACTACGCTACTGTCTGTTCTACTGAACATTATGCCCTGTTCACACGTTGCTACTTTGAAGACGCATACGTGCTACTGTAGCATGAAAAGAAATTCAAATCGAAACAATTACCGCAAAAAATCGCTATCTACACACACAACGATCAACGATGTGAAATTATCAACGAGTAGTTCTTGATACTTTGATGCTACAAATTAGCAGCGCTGCTATTTGACAAGCGACTCAGATTTTTTCATGCTACAGTAGCACGAATGTGTCTTCAAAGTAGCAACGTGTGAACAGGGCATTAGCTTCAATATCTGTTATTCTCATGTTGACATTCGTAGTGTTTTGCTTCGTGTAACCCTGTGAATTTTGTAATTGATTGTGATTGAGTTATATTTTAGTTTTGTTTGAAAATTAAGTGAAGTGCAGCGCAGCATATACTCACTAGCTCCGCTTTTGTAAAACGGACAGTACATGACAAGCTCTGCCTTCTCGCGCAGCCCAGGGTCCTAGCTATTTGAATTTTACTCTACTTATTTATTTCTTCTTCTTTTTCAGTGATTTAATGCATACAATCGGCAACTCACTAACATAATGCTGTGCTCAGTTCTATTTCTACTTTCCTGTAAGATATTCTTCTTTCTTTAAATTTTAAGTGTTTTTCTTGTTTCCATTGTTTCTATCACCGTATCTTCTATCTATTTATTGGGATATTGGGAATCTTAATCTATATTTTTATTTATTGGTTGTCTGTATTTAAAGGGTTTATCCAACACCTCTTAATAAAAGCATCATAACTATGGTGATTTTAAACAAGCAAAGTAAAAGATTGCCCACTACTCCACTAGTGGCTTTGATCAAAATTATCCAACTTGTGAGTAAATTGTTACTTTGCTTGTTGGAAGTCACCATAGAAACAATGTTTTAAGTTGAAACTTAATATTTTTTAAATATTTAAGCAGTTATTAAGAGGTGTTGGATAAAACGTTATACTTCACACGTGAGCAAAAAGGAATTACCCACTCGAGAAAATTATCTTACTCAGCCTTCGGCCTCGTGAGTAACTCCTTACTTTGCCTACTTGTAAAGTATATAACTATTGTCTGGAAACTAACTAGTCTTTCCATAATTTCTTTATATTTTTTATTCTAGTAATTCATTATATATTAAAAAACATATTGTTATATTAGGTACTTATAATATTACCTGAATTAGATAAATAATGACAACAACAGATTTAATTAAAGGTCAATAATTTTACTCAAACGCCGGAAAACAAATAACATGGATCGCTTGGAACCATATTGTAAAGCTTATTCACTATGTAATAAATAATCAAGCAAATATAAAACGAGCCATTAATTTAATTGAGAATGCCGGCCACGATGGCCGCGCGGTCTAACGTGACTAGACTCACTCTGGACCGAACGGGCAGCGAGGTTGTGGGTTCAAATCCCACTTCATTCCGTCACTTGTGATGGAATGAAATGTGGCGAGTTATAATAATTTAATAATGAAAACTTCTTGACTGAATGTTGAGATAAAAATCAATTACTGGAAGTCAGTCACAAGATTTGAAGGCTTTATTTCATCTCCAACCGGTTTCTACCCCACATGGGTCATCTTCAGGGAGTGAGTGGGGTAGAAACCGGTTGGAGATGACATAAAGCCTTCAAATCTTGTGACTGACTTCCAGTAATTGATTTTTCCTTCCTTATAATAATTTAACTTTATTCAATGTTTTTGGTTGGTGGGCAGTTTTAAAAAACGTTTAGATTTATTAATTTTATGTAGAATATTATTTTATAAATACATATATTTTTATTTCAATAGTTTTAGGTTATGATTTTAATGCAATTAAATTTATATTATCTCCAATAATAAGAAACGATAACATTGCAGGTGTTAATCCATGCATCCGGCGTGATCCAATGCCTAGACCAGGGCAACTTCCCCCACCCCGTCTCCTGCAAGAAGTTCATCTCCTGCGCGAAGATGGAGAACGGTGACGTCATCGGCTGGGAGTACACGTGTCCCAGCGGCCTGAGCTTCGACCCCGTGGGCGGCATCTGCAACTGGTCCGCAGGCCTCGGCTGCAGGGACTGACGTCACACAAGTAGTCTACTTTCCAAAATGAACTGATGTATGTTTTATTTTATCATTTTATAACCTAGTGTAATGTTATTTATAATTGTAAATATGCTGTATTATTGCAGGCTGATGAAATTTTATTTTATTGTAATGTAAACAAAAAATAATAAATTTTTATACAAACTTACTTTTACTATAATGGTTTTATTTAGTGATGTGTCGAGACGAGACGAGATTTTTCACTTCTCGTTATCAAATAAACTAATTTTTACTACCCCGATCTATGTAATAGAGGGAAGTAGAGGACCTAAAACCTAAATAGACTAAGAGTACGGACATCGCACTGGTCATTTTCTATTGGTAGTCCAAATTGTGTTTGCACTTGTTTTTCAGCTTACTTAAATCTCAGAATTTAATATTTTTATGTCAATATTTAGTTATATATTGTTTTCTAATGTTGCTCTTTGGTTACTATTTTATAAAATATTTAAGTGATTGACGTTGTCAAAAATGACGGTATAATATTTTACTTGTGGAACTGAATAATTGCGTTCTGGTAATCATAAATTATTATTTTGAACTATGTAGATATATTTTCTATCAATATCAAAGTCACTCAATGCTCTTACTGTCTGTGAACTTACTCTGAGTACACTACAGGAAACATGTTTGTGCAGTTTTCAACGTTGCAGTAATTTAATTATTAATGTAAAGTCATCACTTTTAAAATGTGATTCTTTGATTTCTAAGGGCTCTATTTCCTAAACGGTTATAGTTAGCGGTCTGAGCGTGACATTTTTGGATTCCTCGTACATTTTTATGTTAGGACCCATATTTTCAACGTTGCAGAGTCGCTGGTATAGCAGTAATTTAATTATTAAAGTAAACTCATCACTTTTAAAATGTGATTCTTTGAATTCTAAGGGCTCTATTTCCTAAACGGTTATAGTTAGCGGTCTGAGCGTGACATTTTTGGATTCCTCGTACTTTTTACTTCCTTGTTTATGTTAGGACAGGACCCATATTTTCAACGTTGCAGAGTCGCTGGTATACCAGTAATTTAATTAATAATGTAAAGTCATCACTTTTAAAATGTGATTATTTGACTTCTAAGGGCTCTATTTCGTAAATGGTTAAAGATAGCGGTCTGAGCGTGACATTTTTTGATTCCTCGTACTTGTTTATATTAGGACCCATATTTTCAACCTTGCAGAGTTGCATGGTTAAATTCCTGAGATCATTTATATCATAAGTAATATACAAATTTTTATAATTTTAGTATGATTAATAATGTAACAATTTATTGGTAGTTTAAATGACAAATGTATAAGGAAACGAATAAGGTATAGCTGTGTGGGGGCCCACCAGTAAAGACACGTGGACTTTAAGAGCAGGGCTGAATTCTTGAAGTCAATTATAAGCAGAGCTGCGCAAGTATCGAAATCAAAATACTTAAGTATAAGTACCAGTACTACCTATGGCCAGTACTTGATACCAAGTACATCTTCAAGTAAAGCTTAACAGCACTTAAGTAAAGTATAAGTTTTTCTTGTCAATAGTACTTAAAAATAAGTATTTTTCAAGTAGCAGTATTTTTTAAAATTAATTTAATAGGTATAATATTTGTAACCTTATTATATTCGATTATTATCTTTTTTATCGAGGAAGATTAATTCACGCAGTAAAAATGTCGTATTCTGTCGCTGTGGTCGCAGGTTGAACAGTATAATACTTAAACTATTGAAAAAATTAAGTACTTTTACATTATTTCAGTATTATTGAAAAATTTAAGTATTTAAAAAGTACTTCAGTATTATTTACGATTAAGAAATGAAAATAAGTCTTAAAGTACAAGTTTTTATTTTAATACTTAAAATTTTAAAATAATGAATACCAAAAAAATATTTATACTTAAGTACAAGTATTAAGTTGTTGTTGTTATTAAAAATGGATACTTAAGTACCTAAATCCTTAAGTAATGCCCAGATCTGCCACCAATAAAGATATGCTGTTTTGACGGCATAGTTAAATTCCTGGAATCATTTATTAGTTACATACAAATTTTCACATTTTTTTTACACCCAAGTTGGTAAAAATATATAAAATAATGAATTTATATTTAATTTTTACTAGTAAATAAAGCAATCCATCCTAAACATCAACATACATCACACTCAGAAACATTTAAAATACTTAAAAACCAAGAAAACATCTCAAGTTATGATTTGACATTTTTCGGACAAAACCCCGCTACGCGCGATATCAGAAAAAGCCCGACTTTGGTCGGTTGTGGATGCCGGCGACTCCCTCCTCGGTCGCCGGTTAGCCGACAGCACAGCAGCTGAGTTGTGCAAACTCGGACAAAACCAACAGGGACGAAATATCATTCATTAGTGCAGTTTCATTTGTTGTAATATTTCGGGCACGTGGCGCCTCTTGCGAGAAACTTTAGTACTAGTGCGTGACGTTTGTTTACTGTTTTAGTCAATTGTTTAACTTGACAATAAATACAGATTTATAAGTTTTTAAGAAGTCTTTACTACTATTGTTATAAATCTAGTTTAAAATAAATGAAATTAACTGTAATAGCAATTGTTGACATTTAGACAATATTTTGTTTACTGAAGAACATCTGACAATTAGTTTTATTAGTAGCCATCTTGGCATTTTGACATAACAAACGTTAAGAAACGTTGTGGTTTACAATGTGCTAAAGTAGTGTTAAAGTGTTAATAAACAATATAAAACAGTGTATTTCTTAAATGGTATACTGCGTAGACGTTACAAAGAATAGTTTTCAATATGAAGTCAAATAAAAGGTATTTAGTTTTTCTTATTATGCATTTCTCAATCTGAAGAGGTTATAAAGCTGTTTGTACGATGCCAGTTGTTTATTTTATAAAGTATGTTTTAAATTCTATATTATTTTGGGTAAAACTAACAAAAATAAGCTGGAATATCTACAGAAACTTTTATTCTTTTCAGTACCTAATAAATGCACGACATTGGCAAACATCCAATCTCTGAGTATAACATTTGATATTACTTTATTAAAAGTAATATTTTATTGACATGTTTTAAAATAATAGTACCTACATCTTTATTTATATAGCTGTATTTATCGTAGGCACATTGTAAAATTAGCCTAGGCATTTAAAACACAGTGTCACATTATTTTATTTCACTCAAAAAGAATAAAGGTTTTTTAATTAGTTCAGTTCTGTGTATGTGGGACGAAACATATTGAGTTGTTTATTTAGTTTAGTTCAATCAGAGTTTGTAGCAAAACGAGTATTTAAGAGCATTCTGTACAGGAAGAATATATGTCAAGAAATGGCAGCTCCTGCTAATAGACAAACTATACCAGTTGTAGATCTTCCAGTTTCTTGACATCCACCTAAATCTGAGTCGCTGTATGCTTCCAATTTTAAATTATTTTGAGATCTTTTGTAAAATAGTGCATAATTTTGTGTTCCATTAATATAACGAAAAATTCGTTTAACTTTAACAATATCTTCCCGACTTGGATTATCCAACGTTCGTGATACCACACCAACTGCATACGAGATATCTGGCCTCGTACCAGTCATTAAATACATTAATGAACCAACGGCTTCTCTATAAGGGACATTTTTAGTGTCTTCATCTGTTGCCTTCCTTGGTTCACAACTGTTATCCTTTAAAATCGGTGTGTTTACAGTTCTAGACTCATTCATTCCAAATCTTGTTAAAATTTTCTTGGCATATGCATTTTGGCTCAACATTATTCCCCCTCTACTTTCTTTAATTTCAAATCCTAGAAAGTATTCAGCAGGTTTTGTAGTGATTTTAAATTCTGCACTCAATTGTTGAATAAACGCTTCAGCTTCCTCTTGGTTAGAAGCTGCAACCAGCCCATCATCTACATACAAAACTAGCAAGATCTTTATATGTCCACTCTTTTTACCTCTCGCGTCATATTCTATAAGAGAGGTATTGTAATGGGTCAAAATTTTCGAGTATGAGTTTTTGGTGGATAAGCACGTTTCAGGGTCTCTAGAATACGAATTTACTATTTTCACGATGATGTCTGTGTGTGTGTGTGTTTGTGTGTTTGTATGAACCGAGGATTTTTCGTCCACGATAACTTAAAAAGTATCAAACCGTTTATAACCAAATTTCTTATTTAAGGTTTTGATAAGTATCTTAACACCGGATAACATTTTGGTAGAAATCTGCAAACCGGAAGTAGTACTTTTAGAAGTTTGGAAAAGTTTTCCTTAAATATATTGGTACATTATTTATTTATGACAATTTTTGTAATTAAAAATAAAAGAAATTGTGATTATCTATGTGTACAGTTAATTATAAATACAAATTGCTGAATCTGGAAGTATTTAACAATAAAATAAAGTACAATTAATATTCTATCTTGTTGTCAATGATATGAAATTTGTTTCTACATAAAATTTGAATTATTATGACAGTGACAGTACAGTTGACATCTTTTGCTTGCATATTGGTTTACATTATCGTTTACATATTACATGAAGATGAAACTATTAAAATGTAAGTAAAACTATTTATTAGATTAGTAGAATAAGCAAAATTAGGCGAGAGGTCGTGTGGTGACCACAGCAGATTTTTTATAAAGAGACAAGGATCAGCACAACTTACTTTAAATCCTTTGTTAGTTAAGAAACCACTAATTCTTTCATTCCAGCAACGCGGAGCCTGTTGGTATCACACCAACTGCATACGGCAGCATAATGAAATACAATCGTTAAGAGAAACAAACACATGGAATTTATGTGAACTACCAAAGAATAGAAAATCTATTAAAAGTAAAGAACAAGAAAAATGGAAAAAAGCAATGGATAATGAAATACAATCGTTAAGAGAAACAAACACATGGAATTTATGTGAACTACCAAAGGATAGAAAAGCTATTTCTTCAAAGTGGGTTTATACAAAGAAATATAATTCTGATGGTTCACTAGAGAGGTATAAAGCTAGATTAGTCATAAAAGGTTTTTCACAGCGTAAAGGAATAGATTATGAGGACACATTTAGTCCCGTAGCCAGATCAACTACATTAAGGACTATTCTAAGTATTGCTGCCTATGAAAACTTATACCTACAACAATTTGACGTTTCTACAGCATTCTTGAATGGGAAACTAAATGAAGAAATCTATATGACGCAGCCTAAGGGTTATGAAGATAAAACACGAAAGGTATGTAAACTAAATAATAGTTTATATGGATTAAAACAGGCTCCGCGTTGCTGGAATGAAAGAATTAGTGGTTTCTTAACTAACAAAGGATTTAAAGTAAGTTGTGCTGATCCTTGTCTCTTTATAAAAAATCTGACGTGGACACCACATGACTTCCTTGTACGCCTTGTGTGTTCATACTTTTCTTAATAACTAAAATGTAGAATATATAAAAAATTCTTTTAACTTATTATTATACTAGTATACTCACAAATATATTTTAGTCATTTTATTTAAACTGCAGAAGAAGATATAAAGCATATTTTACTATTGTCACTGTCATGTCATAATCATTTAAATTTTACGTAGTAACAAATGTTAATCGATCATGGACTACAAGATAAAGAAATACTAAATTAAAAATCTGACGTGGACACCACATGACTTCCTTGTACGCCTTGTGTGTTCATACTTTTCTTAATAACTAAAATGTAGAATAATATAAAAAATTCTTTTAACTTATTATACTAGTATACTCACAAATATATTTTAGTCATTTTATTTAAACTGCAGAAGAAGATATAAAGCATATTTTACTATTGTCACTGTCATGTCATAATCATTTAAATTTTACGTAGTAACAAATGTGAATCGATCATGGACTACAAGATAAAGAAATACTAAATTAAAAATATATACTTTAATTATTCCTAAATGATACCAGATACAAAAATATTTATAAAATACCGATTTTAGGTAATAATCACATAATCTTTCATTTAAAATAAAAAAATTTGTGTTAAATTAAATATTTATCGAAATATTTTTAAAAAGTACTACTTCCGGTTTATAGATTGAAACCAAAAATAGGAGGTGCACAACTAGATGCTATAACAGTCCTAAATACAAAATTTCAACTTTCTACGTCTAACCGTATTTGAGTTATGCGACACACATACGTCCGTACGTACGCACGTACGTACAGACGTCACGACGAAACTAGTCATAATGGATTCAGAAAAGGTCAAAACGGATATTTCCATCAAAATCTGAAAACCGAAATTTTTCGCGATTACAATACTTCCTTATTACTCCGTACAAGGAAGTAAAAATATATACTTTAATTATTCCTAAATGATACCAGATACAAAAATATTTATAAAATACCGATTTTAGGTAATAATCACATAATCTTTCATTTAAAATAAAAAAAATTGTCTTAAATTAAATATTTATCGAAATATTTTAAAAAAGTACTACTTCCGGTTTGTAGACTGAAACCAAAAATAGGAGGTGCACAACTAGATGCTATAACAGTCCTAAATACAAAATTTCAACTTTCTACGTCTAACCGTATTTGAGTTATGCGACACACATACGTCCGTCCGTACGTACGTACGTACGTACGTACAGACGTCACGTCGAAACTAGTCATAATGGATTCAGAAAAGGTCAAAACGGATATTTCCGTCAAAATCTGAGAACCGAAATTTTTCGCGATTACAATACTTCCTTACTTCGTACAAGGAAGTAAAAAGAGTGGACATATAAAGATCTTGCTAGTTTTGTATGTAGATGATGGGCTGGTTGCAGCTTCTAACCAAGAGGAAGCTGAAGCGTTTATTCAACAATTGATTGCAGAATTTAAAATCACTACAAAACCTGCTGAATACTTTCTAGGATTTGAAATTAAAGAAAGTAGAGGGGGAATAATGTTGAGCCAAAATGCATATGCCAAGAAAATTTTAACAAGATTTGGAATGAATGAGTCTAGAACTGTAAACACACCGATTTTAAAGGATAACAGTTGTGAACCAAGGAAGGCAACAGATGAAGACACTAAAAATGTCCCTTATAGAGAAGCCGTTGGTTCATTAATGTATTTAATGACTGGTACGAGGCCAGATATCTCGTATGCAGTTGGCGTGGTATCACGAACGTTGGATAATCCAAGTCGGGAAGATATTGTTAAAGTTAAACGAATTTTTCGTTATATTAATGGAACACAAAATTATGCACTATTTTACAAAAGATCTCAAAATAATTTAAAATTGGAAGCATACAGCGACTCAGATTTAGGTGGATGTCAAGAAACTGGAAGATCTACAACTGGTATAGTTTGTCTATTAGCAGGAGCTGCCATTTCTTGGCTAAGTAAAAGACAAGTATCAGTTTCAATATCGTCTACTGAAGCAGAAGTTGTGGCTGCAAGTGAGGCTTCTAGGGAAATAACATGGCTCTGTATGATGATATCAGAGTTGATTGGAGATTGCTCACAGCCAATATTATTTGTTGATAATAATGCTGCAATAAAATTGGCTGAAAACCCAATCTGGCATAAACGAACAAAACATATTGCAATTCGTCACTTTTTTGTAAGAGAAAAGGTACAAGATGGAACCATTGACATTCAGCGAGTGAATACCGAAAATATCATCCATAAAAATTGTAAACAGAACTGGACTCATTACACCTCCTTGTCTTAGGCCATTTTTGGTCTCAAATAGTTCTGATCTTCTATTTTGATTTATGACGTAATTATTGTTCTTTTTATACAGTACTTTGATGGCATTAACTAATTTAGGGTGTAACTTCTCTCCTTTCGCACATACTCTTCCATAGTTTTTCCCTTTTTACTCTGTCGAATGCCTTCTCTAGGTCTATAAATGTCATAAATGCTATCTTTTTTGTAGCTACCGTTTTCTGGATGATGTTTTTAATAGTAAATACATGGTCTTGTGTACTACGTCCTTTTCTGAATCCACTTTGTGTTTCGGACAGTGTTGCTTCTACTTTGTTTCGTAATCGTTTTTCCAATATTCTTTCATATACTTTCAGAGCTGTACTTAGTAGCGATATACCTCTGTAATTATTACAATCCTTAGTATCTCCTATCTTATGTATTGGTACAATAACAGCTATTTCCCAGTCTTTTGGCACCTGTTCTTCGTACGAAACTTTGTTATATAGTCCTAATAGCAATTCTGTACCTCTTTCTCCCATGTATCTCAACATTTCTGATGTAATTTTATCATGTCCCGCCGCCTTTCCATTTTTCATTAGTTTAAGTGCTTCTTTGACTTCATTTTTCTGTATTTCTCCTACTTCGGATTCGTTTATCTGTTCGTTGGTAGTTGTTGCTTCGTTATCAGATAGTATTTCTACACGTTCTTCCTGTTCTTCAGGCATAAGTAAAAGTTCTTGAAAGTATTCTTTCCATCGGTTCATTATTTCTAATTCTTCGATTAGTATTAACCCTTCTTTGTTCTTGATTGTGTTCGTTGTACATGTCTTCCCTTTTCTGAGCGTTTTCAATGTTTTATAGAATAACTTTTGGTTCTCTCTGCTATTGGTTTCCATTTGTTCTCCGAACTCCTTCCAGCTATTCTCTTTCGCTTGCAATACTAATTCCTTAACTTTTTGTCGCTGTTTTTTATAGCTATTATAGTTTTCTTCATTTCTATTACTAAGGTAATAAGTCCATGTCTTCTTTTTCTTCTTTATTTCTTCATTCCACCAGGATGTTTGCTTTTTGTTGGTGTTTGCCCTGTTTATTCCACATGTTGTTTTTGCTGCTTTTGTGATTACTTGTTTAAATATATTCCAGGATTCTTCTACGTTTTTTCCAGCCAAATCAGTTTTTTCCGTTTCAATTATTCTTGTTACTTCTTGTTCATATTCTATAGCAATTTGTAGGTTTTTATTATCTCATATTCTACATTTTTTACCTCTTTTACAGTATCGTTCTTAACATTGTTGTTCTTCTTTATTTTTGCTTCGACTAGGAAATGATCACTAAAAATTTCTGGACCACGTCTAGCCCTGCAATCTGTTACTAAATTTCGGTTTTTCCTTTCAATAAGCACATAGTCTATTATTGACCTCTCCTCTCTTTTGGGCCCTTGTCTTGTATACTTTATGTTCATGGAATGTATTCGTTATTAACAAATCATTTAGTGCACAATAATCTATCAATCGTATTCCGTTGTTATTACGACTGTTTTCCCCATGTATCCCTATTGTATTTGCTGTACTTTTATCTCTTATACCTACTCTTCCATTAAAATCACCAGCTATAAATATATCACCTTTAAAAAAATGTAATCTAGCAATCTAATAAAAAAAATCTGACGTGGCCATCACACAACCTTCCGCCATATCTAGACTTTAAACAGAAATGTATATGTACAATCCGGTGCCCATTTAAAATATACAAATATAAATCTAAAATATTTAAACACAGAAATTAGTATCACCTGAATCAAAAGATTCATTCACACGAAAACTCTTCTGTGTTGAAGCAATCCTCCGTTACTACATTTAATAGCATACTTATGACTAGTATGCCAACTTGTCACCCGTCTCATCTGTCAATATTTTTTATGCAGAAACAAAAAATAACCGAACATGGATTACAAGATTTCAACGTTTTATTTGATAAATTTATTTTTTAAATTTTACTGCAGTTCTTTAATGCTACCAGATAAAGACAATTTTTTTATAACGTAAATTGCAAATAACTTTTCCTCTTATACTTATTACAAATAAATACTATATTTATCCAAATTTATAGAAATTTTTGACACAATCTTTTAAATCTTCAAAAAATATCACTTCCGGTGAAGATATTTGTACCAAAATCTAATGAGCTCTTCCTATTCGTATACAATTGTAAAATACCAAATATCAAAATATTTGGGTAATTCGTATTTGAGTTATCCGACAGACGGCATCGGCCCGGACCACACACATACACACACACACACACACGCACACGCACACATACATACAGACATCATCGGGAAACTATCAAAAATGAGTTGTAAGGACCCTAATTCGTGCTCATCCACTAAAAACTCACTACCCGATTTTTTGCATGATTCCAATACCTTCCTTTACAGGTAAGCGGAAGGTAAAAATATATGTATGTTGTATGACAGATAATAACAAGATTAAAAATAAAAATGATATTTATGTTTCTTCATTGAACTAAGTTATTAAATAAATATCTAAATACTTGAATAATATACACGTAAAAAGCACTTTACACGCATACACCTCATCGACACATGGTTGCACATTTTAACAAAAACAAATTTTTATATGGTAGATAAGGGATAAAACTTCGTTCTATTAGTGCCATTTTTTCTGTTTTGTACCGAAGTTTTAGTTTATAAAATAAAGAAAACTACAAAAATTTTCATTTTTTTACCTCTAATTTTCTCGAAATCAGAAAGTTTTTTCTAAAAAATAACACTACCCCAACGTAGATTAAACTTTAAACTACATGATTCAAGTCTAAAATATCATGTTCTACGAAATAAAAAGAAAAATCTGTAGGTGCTTCTAAACGCCTGCAAGCAGTTGAAAATAAGAAATTTCGACTGTTTAACGTGCTGAAAAAAATAATTTTACCAATAGAACGAAGATTTATCCCTTATCTACCATATAAAATTTTTTTTTGTTAAAATGTGCAACCATGTGTCGATGAGGTGTATGAGTGTAAAATGCTTTAACGTGTACAGTCTTCCTGTACAGAATGCTCTTAAGGCGCTACACTTGTGCCAAAAATATAGTGAAAAAGGGAGCTTGCTATATTACAAACTGAGCTCTTGTTAGAACACCTACACTGTTCATATTTTATATACAGATAGTTACAAGATGACTCTAGAGTGCTAAGAAATTATATTTTTGAAATACTTAATGGTATTTTAGTAATAAATTAGTAAAAATAGTCAATTTGGCAGATTTTTTACTATTTTTTCGTCAGATGTGTAATTTTCTTGACAAAACATATTTTTTTAGCACTCTCATGAACAATGCAAGGAATCGACTATTTAAAACAAAATTAATAAATATGCAATAATACGGCCATAGAGTATCTATGGTAACAATATAAATATTTGTCATAAAATTTACTGTCAAAATTACAAAATGTGTATTCTTTTAAACTATTTTGCATTCGTTTGAGGATGAAGTGCAAAAAATAGCGTATATACCACAGGACTAAAGTATACCTTTAATCCCTCAGGTGATTATTTCCCTCACCTTCGGCTCGTGAAATAAACTTCACCCTCAGGATTTAATCATGCATTTTAGTCCCTCAATATATAATATACTATAAGATCACTATAGTTTAAATATATTTTTAAAAAATAATTAGTTTCTCCCACGGTTTCGCCGTATGATCGGTATTGACAGTTTTATGACAGCTCCTAGCACCTGTTTTACATTCAAGAAACTTTTTAGTAAAAACTTCCCTCGTGTGAACAGGGCATAATAAATTTGCTTACGACATACCTATCAATGAGTTGACTGCAATGTTAATATTTTTTTTAAAGTGATGTCAGTTTTGATTCAAGACAAAATCAGTAAAATTTCTTTTATTAAAAATGAATTAAACATCTCCTACAAGGTGTTATAATCTTGTTATTCGTATCATTTGTCTCTGTCAGCATTCGCTTGTGCGTTGAATTCTCATTTTTTTGTAAATGCAAATGAAGACAAATGACATCACACTGGGTTATAACAATGAAAATTGATCACCTTTGAACCTTTCATTTTTATTCATATTTTGTTTGTATTCGGAAAACAAATGGGATAATTGACACTGGAGGGTAGAATTTTAATGGGGATAAACATTGTATTTATTACTGCTGCGATTCATAAAAATATTAGAAAAAATATTTTTTTGTACTTCCGGGACTTAAACTCTTCTTTAGTCTTTATTTTCAGGGACTAAGGTTCTTAATTTGATCCCAGGGGATTATTTTGCATATTTAATCCCGTTGTCAAGGAATTGAATTAATTAATCCCGTTGTCAAGTAAATACGTACTATTTGTTACAGAGTATTGTCACAAGATAATTAGATAATTACCTGTATGCCACGGCTGCTCACACTGGTAGAGTGGGAGTGGGTAGGTATACGTGAAATAAGTACCAAAACGCACAATCAAATTTAACAACTTATATTGACAAGAATCTCAATAAAGACTAATTGGCCTACACGACCCTAGCCGCTGAACGGCAAATCACAATCTACCTTAAGCTAGACACAATATCGTTCCAACGACTCAAAAAACCATACAATAAAATCAGACAAAATAAAGGCTATTGCAAACTGAAAATGCTCTGCACATGTAACTGGGTTACTGTATAAAAACAAAGCCTACACCAAGGCTGCCTAACTACAAGCCACTTCACACGGTTAAGCTTTACTTTACTAAACTACCGAAGCTCAAAGAAAACCACAGATCACAATCATAAATGGCTGCCTAACACAAACCAACTTCGCATATGAAAGCAAAACATGGATCTAAATTTCATAAACTACAAAACAGATGGACGGTAAACGACGGTAGTGCAGAAACTTCTGCTGAACCCAATTACAAATACAAAAATAAACTAAACTCTTATCTCTACTTGCTGGGCTTGGAGAGCCAAAAATTGAGTGTATAACTTAATAAATAAGTGCATAAGACCTGAATACAGATGCTCCGGTTGTAAGGAGTGGCGTCTGGCTGGGGATGACAACGGATACTGCAGTCAGCTTGATTTATATGGAACTCTGGCTGTAGATGGAGGTCGAGCATCAGAGTTCTAGGCGCCAGGCAGAATAACTTCCACCACTGATAGCAGTTCCAGCCTTAGGTCTCACTCTCCAAGCAGGTACGGCAGCAAGCAGGATAAGCAAAGCACGCTTAGCAGCAATCACTAGGAACATCAAAGCAGGTGAATAGCAAGCAAGCAATAAATCATATTAGCAAATACCGTCCACAGAGGGCTGGCAAAGCTGATGATAATTCAATCAATATAATATACAATAATAATAATAAATAAATAAATATTAAAATAAATAAATAAATATGACTAAAATCTTAAATACCTCCAAACAATAGATCCAGACGGGATCAATAAATATTTATCTAAATAAAACAATAGGAGCAAAATACTCAACTACACAAATAAATCAAAAGTGTGGACCCAGACGGGCAACGCACTGAGCCACTAATAAAACTAAAAAGTAACGATACAGCCAGTACTTTCCTTGAAATAATGCTGTCAAGATGCAAGATGACAAGATGTTCCTCAAATCAAACGTTTCTCCGCAATGGATCAAACTAAACTCCAGCCGTGCTTGTTCAGCCAACGATCTTCCAAAACAATTATAAATTCCTCAAAGCCAAAAGGTCGCAAAATGTTGAGAGACAGAGCTTCCAAATAAATGGGTGGCCCTAAAAAAACACACTGTACAAAAATTCCCGACAAAGTTCAGCCATGTGGTCAGAGCCACGTAACCTCAAAAACCAAAATCACAGCACAAAAGCCCACAAATTCACCGCAATGAATTGGTGCCACCAAAATCACCTCAACAAACCAAAAGTAATATTAAACAGTACTTAACTTTGGGCTGTGATGTACTAAAAAAGCAGGAATTTCCCACGTGCGTTCAATTCGGCCCCTCTCAGCACCGCCCTTAGACCGCACTTCGATACGCCGGCCGAACAAGACGAGAATTCCCGTTCCGCTGCTCTTATATATCAACAGCCCTACCGAACACATGCGCACCTTGACCGGAAGACGACCCGGTCACATTCCTCCCCGTCGCCTTAAATTTTTGACTGTAACACAGTGAAGACAAAAATTTTCCGTCACGCACAACATATGGTTTAAGTAAGGATACATGCCAAACACCACAGTTCCTCCGTGTATTTACGTCCTGCAGTTCATACCGCGTGTCTGACAGACGTCGGATGACCTGACATTTAGAGTATTTCGGAGCTAACTTGCTAGCAAAGTAATTTGCAGCATCAGATAAGAATTTAGTGCGTTTCAGAACCAGGTCACCAACTTGAAAAGTTACTTCCCGTCGTCGCAGATTGTATCTCTGAGCATTTTTCGCAAAAGCATCCTTTAGTTTGCGGCTAACAATGTCCCGGACACGATCCAACTCCCTAATTCGATCGGCATACAGCTCACGATTCTCAAATTCTACTGCATCTGCAGCCAAACAGGGTTCCGTCGAGCGTCCTTTGGAGCTGAGTTCTCGGCCAAAGTGCAGGAATGCCGGTGAAAATCCTGTAACCTCATGCACGGCAGTGTTTATGGCAAATTGCAGCTGCGGCAACTGCTCATCCCATTCCCGCTGAGAATCTTGCAGATAGGAAGAAATCAAAGTGCCAATGACGCGATTAGTTCGTTCCGTAGGGTTTGCAGAAGGATGATAGTTTGGGGTGTACTGCACTTTTATATTATAAGAAGAACACAAAGATTTAAAATCCTTTGACACATACTGTGTACCATTATCACAGACCAGATACTCCGGAATTCCTTGAGCTAACAGAACACGCTCCTCAAATATTTTACCGATAACCTTGCTTTGCGCTGTGCGAATAGGAAAAATCCAGGTGAATTTTGTGAACATGTCACAAACTACAAAAATGAAGCGGTTACGATTCTTAGACAAGGGCAGCGGTCCCATTAAGTCAGTGCAGAAGTACTGCAAAGGCCGACTCACCGTTCTCTTGCCCAAAAGTCCAGCCGGGGGTCGCTGCTCCACCTTCTGTAGTTGACATACCTCGCAACTCTTGACGTAATGCTTCACGTCATTATGCAACTTCGGCCAGTAATACCGCTGAGCAAGCCGTCGTTCAGTTTTAAAGATACCGAAATGTCCAGCCATCGGGTTGTCATGAGTCTCCTGCAGCACAGTTTTCCGCAAAGAAGATGGGATTAGCATTTTCCAAGGATCCTCCTCGGAATGTGGATTAACTAACCGGCAATGCTTGAAGATCGCCCCATCAACTACCTTCCATTTAGGAAACTGGGCTGGTGCCTGCAAAATGCGCGAGCGCAGATCACGATACTGCTGATCCAAATCCTCAGCTTGAAAAGCCAGCAGGCTCACGCCACGAGACAAAGCATCAGGCACAACATGTGAACTTCCCTTACGATGCACAACTTCAAAATCATAGGACTGTAGGAGCAAAATCCACCGAGCCAATCTACCTTTCGGTTCCTTCATCCGGTTCAAAAGAGTCAGAGCACTATGATCGGTAATAACCGTAAATCGCGAGCCCTCCACATATCCGCGAAATTTCTTCTCTACAGCCCAAACTACTGCTAAAATTTCAAGTTCTGAAACAGAATAATTCCTCTCACACGGAGTTAAAGCACGACTGGCATACGCCACAACAGTTTCACCCTGCTCCGTTTCTTGTGTCAAAACAGCCCCCAAAGCCTCCAAACTGGCATCAGTTTGAATAGTGAAAGGCCGAGAAAAATCGGGAAAGGACATAACGGGAGCCCTACTCAAGCACTGCTTCAGCTCTGAAAAAGCTGCAGCCGTCTTTTCAGTCCACTCAAAAGGAACGGACTTTTTAGTCAAACGTGTAAGTGGCAAAATCAAAGTAGAGAAATGAGGAATGAACCGCCGATACCAACTAGCAAGCCCAATGAACCGACGGACTTCTTTGACTTTAGTAGGCACTGCAAAGTTCTGAATGGCGTCGACTTTCTCCGGATCCACGCGTAATCCCTGTGCATCCACGATGTAACCCAAATAATGCAGCTCGCGACGCATAAAGAAACATTTTTCCCTGTTGAGCGTGAGATTGGCGTCCTCTAGCTTCTGCATAACCTTACGCAGCACGGCAAGATGAGTTTCAAAATCGGGTGTACAAAGAATCAAATCATCTAGATAAGCGAAACAATGCTTCTGCAGCAACGGATCATGGGCCAACAACAAATCGATCAGGCGCTGCATTTTCGCTGGAGAGTTGATCAAGCCAAAGGGAGTAGTCACAAAATGATACAACCCCTTCCCTGGAACCGTAAAGGCCGTGTATTCGCGGCTATCCTTGTCTAGCGGAATCTGCCAAAAAGCACTCTTTAAATCAAGACTGGATAAATACTTGGCACCCCCCAAGCGATCCAAGATTGAATTCATGTACGGAAGTGGATAAGCATCCGGCTTAACCACCTGATTAAGTTTCCTGTAATCAATGCACAGACGGTATTGATTCTTGCCCTTAGGGACAACCACTATCGGCGAGGACCAAGCACTCGTCGAAGGTTCGACCACGTTCAGCCGCAGCATTTCGTCCAACTCCTCATGTATAAACTTCTCAATATGTGGTGAGACAGGGTAGTATCGCTGTTTGATTGGGCGTGTTCCGGCTTCCACTTCTATGGTGTGTGTGAGTAGTGTAGTACGCCCCAATTCTGCAGCGTTTTTAGCAAAGAAATTTTCCACTACCATATCGAGAGCCCGCGACTGTGCATCCGTAAGATTGGAGTGGTTTGCGGAAGTGCAAGCAACAGTAGAAACAGAATTAGAAAAATAATAAGTATTGTGGACAAAGTCGGTCATAATATTGAATTGCTGCAAAAAATCAATGCCTAAGATCAGCTCAGAAGCCAAAGATTCCACTACATAAGTTTCAATCAGGTGAGTGACATGTTGAACAGAAAATTTCAACTGTACAGAGCCAATTATCGAGCATTGAGCCCCATTAGCCGTAGTAATACAGTCTCGGGAAGGGTGTATAGACAGAGAAAGGTGTTTAAAACGATTGATGACAGCCGGAGTGACCAGTGTAATCGATGAGCCAGAATCGACTAAGCCCAACAGCTTGGCAGACCCAACTTCCACCTCAAGGTACGGTCGGGGGTCATCTGGGTGAGTAGCCAGCGAAAAGAAAACCGGAGAGCTGTTCTTCATAAAATCCTGGACACGAGCTGTCCACTTCCTCCACTCTTCATCAGCCAATTGAGTTGCTTTAGGAGAAAAGACGCGATCTTGACAACCCTTTACTGACCGCGTCTGGCGTTTCCCGAACACCGATCACAATTTGATTTAATGACGCGCGGTTTACCGCACCCAAAGCAAAATATATTCCGGGCTGCCGAGCATCCTCTGAATTGGTGTCCTGGTTTGCCACAATTCCAGCAGCCGCTGGCAAGAGTTCGATCACCTGACCGCATCGCAGGTTTAGCCCGACTTTCCTCATCCTCAGCTGATGCTTTCACAGTATCTATAGCTGCCGATTTCTCCGAAGCACGTGCTGCTTCTAATTTCTGGCATAACCTATGAAGCTGTTCGAGATTACTAACCTCCACCGTGGCCAAATGCCGACAATAATAAGAATCCAGATTATTTTGAACCGTAGCCAAAATTTCCTCAGCTGGTGACGCAACAGTTAACCGCGAAAACAATAACTGCATTTCCGTAATAAAATCAGAAGGCGACTCGAACGCCTTCTGCTTGCGCTGTAATATAAATTGTTTCGCTTTCAAATCATAATTGATCGGCAGATACCGCTCCTTCAACTTCAGTACCAGTTGCTTCCAATTGTGAATAGAATCACGGTTGGCTCTGAACCACGCTAAAGCCCCACCCGTGAACAAATCCGTAGCGCCGTGATACAAATCCTCAGCAGTTGCGCCACGCGATAGCCTCAGTTCTTCGATTCGTTGTAAGAAATCAACTAGCTCAGTTTTTCCATCGAAAGTAAGATTCCACTTGTGTACTGGCACAAATCTGGCAGTTGACGTGTCTGCCGACGCATAAGTAGCCGAGCTGACATTCGCTACACCCGGGAAAGCAGATTTCCTGGTCAAAAGCTTATCCAATTCATAAATAGCCTTCAGAAGCTCATCGCGATCCGCTATCACTCCAGCATCGCTAAGTCGCGTAGTTCGTCGGAGCAGATGGCCCAACCGATTATCTATAGCCGTGATTTCAGACTCAAACGTCCATGCTGCTGCCATAATCAGATCTTTCAGCTCTTCATGTTTAGCTTTGCACGTTTGAAGTTCTCCTGCCTGATTTAGTGTCAACGGTACTTCTTCTGTGTCTTGTAGTGCCTTAAGCCGCGCTATAGCCTGTCGAGTCGTATAATCTTTGCGCTGATCACCTTTCAGCAGTAGTTCGTAATAATGTTCATCGCGTGTCAAACCGATGAACGCCATTATAGCACAAAAGAGAAGAAAAACAACCAGAGATTCTTGTCACAAGTATTTCACGTATACCACACTACCAGAGCAGGCCCCACGTTGGGCGCCAAAAATATGTCACAAGATAATTAGATAATTACCTGTATGCCACGGCTGCTCACACTGGTAGAGTGGGAGTGGGTAGGTATACGTGAAATAAGTACCAAAACGCACAATCAAATTTAACAACTTATATTGACAAGAATCTCAATAAAGACTAATTGGCCTACACGACCCTAGCCGCTGAACGGCAAATCACAATCTACCTTAAGCTAGACACAATATCGTTCCAACGACTCAAAAAACCATACAATAAAATCAGACAAAATAAAGGCTATTGCAAACTGAAAATGCTCTGCACATGTAACTGGGTTACTGTATAAAAACAAAGCCTACACCAAGGCTGCCTAACTACAAGCCACTTCACACGGTTAAGCTTTACTTTACTAAACTACCGAAGCTCAAAGAAAACCACAGATCACAATCATAAATGGCTGCCTAACACAAACCAACTTCGCATATGAAAGCAAAACATGGATCTAAATTTCATAAACTACAAAACAGATGGACGGTAAACGACGGTAGTGCAGAAACTTCTGCTGAACCCAATTACAAATACAAAAATAAACTAAACTCTTATCTCTACTTGCTGGGCTTGGAGAGCCAAAAATTGAGTGTATAACTTAATAAATAAGTGCATAAGACCTGAATACAGATGCTCCGGTTGTAAGGAGTGGCGTCTGGCTGGGGATGACAACGGATACTGCAGTCAGCTTGATTTATATGGAACTCTGGCTGTAGATGGAGGTCGAGCATCAGAGTTCTAGGCGCCAGGCAGAATAACTTCCACCACTGATAGCAGTTCCAGCCTTAGGTCTCACTCTCCAAGCAGGTACGGCAGCAAGCAGGATAAGCAAAGCACGCTTAGCAGCAATCACTAGGAACATCAAAGCAGGTGAATAGCAAGCAAGCAATAAATCATATTAGCAAATACCGTCCACAGAGGGCTGGCAAAGCTGATGATAATTCAATCAATATAATATACAATAATAATAATAAATAAATAAATATTAAAATAAATAAATAAATATGACTAAAATCTTAAATACCTCCAAACAATAGATCCAGACGGGATCAATAAATATTTATCTAAATAAAACAATAGGAGCAAAATACTCAACTACACAAATAAATCAAAAGTGTGGACCCAGACGGGCAACGCACTGAGCCACTAATAAAACTAAAAAGTAACGATACAGCCAGTACTTTCCTTGAAATAATGCTGTCAAGATGCAAGATGACAAGATGTTCCTCAAATCAAACGTTTCTCCGCAATGGATCAAACTAAACTCCAGCCGTGCTTGTTCAGCCAACGATCTTCCAAAACAATTATAAATTCCTCAAAGCCAAAAGGTCGCAAAATGTTGAGAGACAGAGCTTCCAAATAAATGGGTGGCCCTAAAAAAACACACTGTACAAAAATTCCCGACAAAGTTCAGCCATGTGGTCAGAGCCACGTAACCTCAAAAACCAAAATCACAGCACAAAAGCCCACAAATTCACCGCAATGAATTGGTGCCACCAAAATCACCTCAGCAAACCAAAAGTAATATTAAACAGTACTTAACTTTGGGCTGTGATGTACTAAAAAAGCAGGAATTTCCCACGTGCGTTCAATTCGGCCCCTCTCAGCACCGCCCTTAGACCGCACTTCGATACGCCGGCCGAACAAGACGAGAATTCCCGTTCCGCTGCTCTTATATATCAACAGCCCTACCGAACACATGCGCACCTTGACCGGAAGACGACCCGGTCACAGTATCTATGGTAACATAAATATTTGTCATAAAGTTTACTGTCAAAATTGCAAAATGTGTATTCTTTTAAACTATTTTGTATTCGTTTGAGGAGTGCAAAAAATAGCGTATATACCACAGGACTAAAGTACCTTTAATCCCTCAGGTGATTATTTCCCTCACCATCGGCTCGTGAAATAAACTTTACCCTCAGAATTAAATCATGCACTTTAGTCCTTTAATATACAGTGAGTTTTTTTAACGTGAAACATGGGATTTTTCATATCTATGGTTACGACTTTGACAGCACTGTATTAGAGCGTTCTTTTTAAAATGAAACATAGGGAATCAATTTAACTATAATATTCTTGAACAATATAAGATATTTGGGCAGCTGTAATAGTTCCAAGGAACGCTTTCAACATAAACTTTTAATTGTTCAAAGTATAAATCGTATTTCCAGGTAGCAGCAGTGTGACACCAATTACCAAATTCAAATTGATTCCCTATGTTTCATTTTAAAAAGAACGCTCTAATACATTGCTGTCAATTTCGTAACCATGAACCTGATAAATCCTATGTTTCAAGTTAAAATAAACTCACTGTATACCAGGAGTAGAAAATAGTATATTCTGCAACAAGTGTGGAATGAAGCATATTCAGCTCGAGTGGAAAATCTCTATTAGCGACTAGACCCAAGAAATAAAATTCTCATCTCGCCACTGATGACTTTGGTGTCGGACATTGTAAGTTGTAGCGCTGATGTCGAGTCAGATTAAATGATAGACTAGCCCCCAAAAAATAAAATTCTCACGCTGGCAGTGGAGACTAGCCCTAAAAAATTAAATTCTCAAGCCGCCACTGGTGACTTTGGTGTCGGACATTGTAAGTCGTGGCGCTGGTGTCGACTAACTTGTGGCGGTGGGGGCGACTGACGTCATCAAGATTTAATTTAATTAAGGCTTCTTGGTAGCAAAATCTGGTGGCGTCGCAAAGACTGCGGCCTGACCGCCTCTCGCGCGGTATGTCGCAGTCGCCTCCCGGGGTAGCCCTTCGCTCGAGACTATGCCCCAACCCATACCCATGGCCCACCCAGAACTATGAATTTATAAAGTGAAACAAATAAGATATAAAGCAAAAAGTGACGAATTTTATTCGTTTTAGTGAAAAAGTTGTGTAATAGTCCGGCAGTTTGAATGGCCAGATATCGGCAAGCGAGCACATGGTTCCCGGGATTAAATTAGAGAAATCTGCGGACTTTTTAAAGTGTTCGTGCAAAATGATATATGCTGGAAGTGTGTCTGTATAAAAATTGAAGCTCTTGTGAGAGAATTGGTATGTACTTTGTCTATTGTTACATATTTCATTTCCATTGCCTGTAATTCTTGAACGGTAAATGATATTAACTTGGGATTTACACAATTCAATTCTAAAATGCATAGAAATTTATCGTGTATTTTAATTGGATGTGGCTGTTCTATACATACATAATTTATATATTTTTACATATGAAACTTTGCTTTAAATTGTGTATTTTTGTACACGTAATTTTATGTAACTTGTTCATTTCTGTTTAATTAAAAATCGTAGTAATACAAATAGTAGACTGGCATCGAACAACAACTTAATTAAATTAGTGACTGCCTATCAATTAGAATATGATGTAATTGTTTTGCTGTAGATTTCAATGTTGGTTGAATAATTAATGAGACTTTCAATAAATACTTGTTTAAAATATATATCGTTCACATATCACATAAACATGAAACTATTAAAATGTAAGTAAAACTATTTATTAGATTAGTAGAATAAGCAGAATTAGGCGAGAGGTCGTGTGCTGGCCACATCACATTTTTTATTAGCAATCGTTATGAAATTTTGTAAATGTGTAAAAGAAAATGGTGGTCACTTTGAACATCTTCTATAATTTATTAATTTGTTATCTTTTGTTTGTATTTTCATTAAATAATACTTAAACTTTTAATAGTTTATTTATTTTTGTGAGATATTTTGCATGAAAGCCAAACTTGTGATACATCGTTGGATTCAGAATTACATGTAGAATTGAAATATGTAAAAATATATGGGGTGTCCTATTTGAAATAACAAAGTTGATGTCATTTCCGGTTTAACCGGAAGCGATATTTTTGTAAATAATATATATTTTGATGTCTCCTTATGTCTAGTTTACCCATATAAAATTTTATTGCGATTGCTTTATTAATAAAAAAAATTATTTCGAATTATTATTTAAAAAATTATAATACATAAATACATATTTTTTGAAAATTTTGTGTCCGAAGTTACTTTTTTTTAGGTACCTGTTCGGTTTACTATGGGTTTTTAATAGCTGTCCGAATTCACCCCACATCGAGAGGTGAATTCGGACAGCAGAAAAATATATAAAAGTACTATAATTAAAACATTAAAAATATGGTCTATATTGGAAAATCATGCTAAGACATCAGTTGCAACATCTTATCAAAAAAATCAAATTTATTTTACAAATTAACAAAGTTATTGCAAAAAATATCAAAAAAGTGTCCGAAGGCACCCCAGTTGACGGTACTTTAGTCCTGTGGTATATATTATTTTTAATGCCTAGGCAGTAAAAGTAATTGTTGCTATGGTGAATCAATAAAATTTCACGAAAATATAAATAACACATTATTTTTTCGGCGATTGTTATTAATTAATATTAATTTAACTAATTTCTGATACAATATTTGTAGTATTTTATTGATATGTTTATTTTATTTCTCAAATAGTAAAAACTTGGCAGTTTGGGACGAAAACATTCGAACGAATCCTAACTTATTGGAGAACTAATAAATAAATTCCTGAGTTATTCAATTTTATTTATTGATTGTTTTTATACAAGCACATCATTATTGTTGGTAAAGTGTTATCTATTGTTGTGGATTTTAATTGTTAAATATAAAACAAAATTTTATTTCGTTGTTGCAATGAAATATGAATTAATTTTTGTTTTTTAACAACAATCACATTATTATTCGATTGTAGCTTTGGGAATCTTTGTTGTATATATATATATATATATATATATATATATATATATATATCCATTGTTATAATATGTATTTTAAAATGATCTAAAATATTGATTTTATTTTGTAGCACGGTAGAGATTTCGCCGCTTGGACTTGTTCACATTGGGAGCTAAGTGTTGTTTCATGTTCGTTACGTCACGCTCACTGGTCTGTGCTCAGTTCTTGGCTCAGTTCATTTCTAGCGTTTAAACAGTCAGGTTTATTTAAATGTTGCTCCACTAATATTTAAACAATCACTAAAACAATAGTGCAAATATTGTTAAACTAATTTTATTTTGTTATTTTAACTATTTGCGATAATATGTTGACAAAATATATAAAGGTAATTGTATATAAAGTATATATTTATCAAATATATACAATAAATAGTAATTCTATGGTCTAAAATGTATTTTTATGTTTGCAGCTCCAGTGACATAAATTGTTGGGCCATCGTTAAGTTGCAGAGGCGTCCGATTTTGGGGCCTACGTAAACGGTAAGAACCCCTTTTCAAATAATTCACTCTACAATGAGTTGGTATAAAAAATTATTAAATATTACCAACAGAATTGTATTTCATTTAATTGTTTCTACACATTTTTGTCTAACTGCACATAATTATGCCCTCTCCACCAACATACATAGCATTCACAGTGCTTGAAAATAGGTCGTGCGAATGTTCCTATTTAGTTATATGAATATAACTTTTTTATACGTAAACATAGATGTAAATCTTATAGCTACGCGTGTATGAATGAGGCTTATATACATCTAATTAAATACGAGCATTTACACTTTTTACTTTCAAGTACTGAATGCTTCTATTTAGCTAGATGAATTTGAACTTTCTTATTTGCAAACTTAAATATAATTCTTAAAATGCTTATGTGAATGCAGCTTCAATATTTGATTTCTGTTTGTTTAGATCGCACTGGATTGATCTGCAGTATTGGACGTTCTGCACACATTTGAAGTCTTCCTACAACTCATTGTGAACCTGGCAGCATCTTCAAGAGTCTAATTGACCTCCAGACGTCTTGAACACATATCTGGAGTTGTTTATACACCTAGTGCATCTTTGAAAAAGCGGTAAGAGTTTTGCACATTGAATATATTGTTTAATAATAATTTAAAAACGTGGCCCATAGTATTAAATAATTGATTTATTTACAGGTTATGTGTATTATAACCCATATTTGGGTTTCTATCATCATTGGGTATATTGATGATTGAGAGACAAATTTAAGAAGCCCTGAGTCAAATTTTCTACTACGAGAACAAGGTAAAATTGTTATTTAATTAATTTATAGAAATACACATCTAATTTATTTTTTGATGTATTTTTCAGACTAGTTCCGGTTGTAGCATCTTTATCTCTGGCTGTAAGACCCGCACAGCCTGTGGTGCCGCCCATCCAGTTTCTTGGTGCAGAAAAACCGTTGATGAAGGCCCAGTACTCCTCGACATCAAATGTAAGTGTTTCAATATTAATTACTTAATTTTCAATACTTTCACATACAACGTGTGTGCGTTTACCAGCCGTCAATTGACTGGATGTCATGGTTGTTTAAATCATAGGCGCCCAGTATAAAATTTTTACTAGGAAGCATTTTATAAGAGTACACATTTTCTACCTCTAATATTAAAGTATTTAATGCTCCTATTTAGTTTAGGTCGTGCGAATGTTCCTATTTAGTTATATGAATATAACTTTTTTAAACGTAAACATACATGTAAATCTTAAAACTAAACGAGTATATGAATCTAATCTTATTAAATACGAGCATTTACACTTTTTACTTTCAAGCACCGAATGCTTCTATTTAGCTAGATGAATTTGAACTTTCTTATTTGCAAACTTAAATATAAATCCTAAAATGCTTATGTGAATGTGCTTCAATATTTGATTTCTGTTTGTTTAGATCGCAATGGATTGATCTGTAGTATTGGACGTTGTGCACACATTTGAAGTCTTTCTACAACTCATGATGAACCTGGCAGCATCTTCACAAGTCTGATTGATCTTCAGGCGTCTTTAACACATTTCTGGAGCGGTTGGTCGTCATCTGCAATTGGTGGAATGTATCAGGAATCCAAAGAAATAGAATGGTGAGTTAACTCATGGGTTCTTGTGCTCTGCTGTGCAGAAAATATCTTACAAATTTAAACATTTAAAACTTCATTCGCATATGCATTTAGTTTTAAAGTTTACATTTGTGTAGAAAGTTTAAATATGAACATTCGCATGTCCCAATTTCAAGCACTGTGAATGGCTCATATATAGGTACTAGATTCACGAAAAGGAGTAGCGCTATCATCTGCTTTCAGTGTTGACTAACAGTTAACAGATATATTCATATTTTAAACAGTAAAGATTAAAATCCCAGTAAATGGAGATAGCATTACCCGTTTGGTGAATCTAGTAGAAAGTAAGTAAAATAGGTACACAGATTCACGAAAGGCGTTAGCGCTATCACCTGTTTTCAGTTTTGTCTAACAGTTAATAGATAATGTTCATATTTTAAACAGTGCAGTTTAAAATTAGCATTAGATACATAGATTCACGAAAAGAAGTAGCGCTATCACCTGTTTTCAGTTTTGTCTAACAGTTAATAGATATTGTTCATATTTTAAACAGTGCAGTTTAAAATTAGCATTAACCTGTTTGGTGAATCTAGTATAAAGATTAAAGTCAATTAGATATATAGATTCACGAAAGGGGTTAGCGCTATCACCTGTTTTCGGTTTTGTCTAACAGTTAACAGATATGTTCATATTTTAAACAGTGCAGTTTAAAATTAGCATTAGCCCATTTGATGAATCTAGTATAAAGATTCAAGTCAAATTGATACATAGATCCTGTTTAAAATATGAACGTATCTGTTAACTAAAACTGAAAGCAGATGATAGCGCTACTCCTTTTCGTGAATCTATGTATCTAATGCTAATTTTAAACTGCACTGTTTAAAATATGAACAATATCTATTAACTGTTAGACAAAACTGAAAACAGGTGTTAGCGCTACTTCTTTTCGTGAATTTGTGTACCTATTTTACTTTTAACTTTCTACTAGATTCACCAAACGGATACTGCTATCACCATTTACTGAGATTGTAATCTTTACTGAAAGCAGATGATAGCGCTACTCCTTTTCGTGAATCTAGTACCTATATTACTTGTATCTGATACTAGATTCATCAAACAGGTCACTGCTTAAATGAATGCAGACTGGACTTCTTTCGTGAATCTATATAAATAATTAGAATAAAAAATAAATAGATACTTAAATTCTCGAAAGGGGTTCATATTGAATTAGTTTTAAAATTCAAGTAAATGGTGATAGCATATAACCCGTTTTGTGAATCTAATAGAAAAATAAAAGTATAAAAAGTACATAGATTCTTGAAAGGGGTTAGCGCTATCACCTGTTTTCAGTTCTAACTAGAGATATGTTCATTTGTTTTAATGTCCAAGTAAATAATGATAGCATATACCTGTTTTGTGAATCTAATAGAAAGATAAAAGTATAAAAAGTACATAGATTCTTGAAAGGGGTTAGCGCTATCACCAGTTTTCAGTTCTAACTACAGATATTTGCAGTTTAAAATTAGCACTAACCCGTTTGATGAATCTAGTATAAAGATTCAAGTCAAATAGATACATAGATTCACGAAAGGGGGTAAACGCTATCACCTGTTTTCAGTTTTGTCTAACAGTTAACAGATATGTTCATATTTTAAACAGTGCAGTTTAAAATAAGCATTAACCCGTTTGATGAATCTAGTATAAAGATTCAAGTCAAATAGATACATAGATTCACGATAGGGGTTAACGCTATCACCTGTTTTAAAACTGATTCAATATGAACCCCTTTCGAGAATCTAAGTATCTATTTGACTTGCATCTTTATACAAGATTCATCAAACAGGTTAATGCTAATTTTAAACTGCACTGTTTCAAATATGAACATATCTGTTAACTGTTAGACAAAACTGAAAACAGGTGTTAGCGCTAACCCCTTTCGTGAATTTGTGTACCTATTTTACTTTTAACTTTCTACTAGATTCACCAAACGGATACTGCTATCACCATTTACTGGGATTTTAATCTTTACTGTTTAAAATACGAACATAACTAAAACTGAAAGCAGATGATAGCGCTACTCCTTTTCGTGAATCTAGTACCTATATTACTTGTATCTCATACTAGATTCATCAAACGGGTCACTGCTTAAATGAATTCAGACTGGACCTCTTTCGTGAATCTATGTAAATAAATAGAATAAAAAATAAATAGATACTTAGATTCTCGAAAGGGGTTCATATTGAATCAGTTTTAAAATTCAAGTAAATGGTGATAGCATATAACCCGTTTTGTGAATCTAATAGAAAGATAAAAGTATAAAAAGTACATAGATTCTTGAAAGGGGTTAGCGCTATCACCTGTTTTCAGTTCTAACTAGAGATATGTTCATTTGTTTTAATGTCCAAGTAAATAATGATAGCATATACCCGTTTTGTGAATCTAATAGAAAGATAAAAGTATAAAAAGTACATAGATTCTCGAAAGGGGTTAGCGCTATCACCAGTTTTCAGTACTTTATCTTTCTATTAGATTCACAAAACGGGTATATGCTATCACCATTTATTTGGTCATTAAAACAAATGAACAAGAACATATCTGTAGTTAGAACTGAAAACAAGTGATAGCGCTAACCCCTTTGGAGAATCTATGTACCTTTTTCACTTTTATCTTTCTATTAGATTCACAAAACGGGTATATGCTATCACCATTTACTTGGACATGAAAACAAATGAACATATCTGTAATTAGAACTGAAAACAGGTGATAGCGCTAACCCCTTTCGAGAATCTATGTACTTTTTATACTTTTATCTTTCTATTAGATTCACAAAACGGGTATATGCTATCACTATTTACTTGGATGTTAATAGTATATTATATATTGAGGGACTAAAGTGCATGATTTAATCCTGAGGGTGAAGTTTATTTCACGAGCCGAAGGTGAGGGAAATAATCACCTGAGGGATTAAAGGTACTTTAGTCCTGTGGTAAATACGCTATTTTTTGCACTTCATCCTCAAACGAATGCATTTTGTAATTTTGACAGTAAATTTTATGACAAATATTTATATTGTTACCATACTCTGTAACAAATAACACGTATTTACTTGACAACGGGATTATTTAATTCAATTCCTTGACAACGGGATTAAATATGAAAAATAATTCCTTGGGATCAAATTTAGAACCTTAGTCTCTAAAAATAAAGACTAAAGAAGAGTTTTAGTCCCGGAAGTGCAAAAAAAACATTAAATATGAACATATTTGTAAGTTAAAACTGGAAACTGATGATAGCGCCAATCCCTTTCGAGAATCTATGTACCTTCTTTACTTTTATCTTTCTATTAGATTCACAAAACGGGTTATATGATATCACCATTTACTTGAATTTTAAAACTGATTCAATATGAACCCCTTTCGAGAATCTAAGTATCTATTTGACTTGCATCTTTATACAAGATTCATCAAACAGGTTAATGCTAATTTTAAACTGCACTGTTGAAAATATGAACATATCTGTTAAATGTTAGACAAAACTGAAAACAGGTGTTAGCGCTAACCCCTTTCGTGAATTTGTGTACCTATTTTACTTTTAACTTTCTACTAGATTAACCAAACGGATACTGCTATCACCATTTACTGGGATTTTAATCTTTACTGTTTAAAATATGAACATTACTAAAACTGAAAGCAAATGATAGCGCTACTCCTTTTCGTGAATCTAGTACCTATATTACTTGTATCTCATATTAGATTCACCAAACGGGTCACTGCTTAAATGAATTCAGACTGGACCTCTTTCGTGAATCTATGTACCTATTTTAAAATATGCGGGAAAGATAGCCAAGTGCGTTATATGACTAACTTAGGAGGTAGTTTATATGAATCTAAATGTTTGTTATTGTTACAGATTAATTTGGACTTTATGTACAAAATTTGAAGATTCTTTGGTTTGAAATTCTGCAGTTGGAGTCTCTAGGAGAGGGAACATCATCTGGTGCTACCACGTAACACGTAAGTTTGTTATTTTTACTTTGCGTATTCCATTTGAAACTCTATGCTTTTACTCAGCTTGAGTGTGGCACCCTCACAGGTCACTGTGAACATCAGTATAAAAACTACAGATCAAAAAGTGACTCAATGCTGTAATTTATTATTAATGTAAACACGTCACTTTTTAAATGTGTTTTTTTTTTAATTCTAAAGACTCTATTTCATAAACGATTAAAATTAGGGGTCTGATCGTGATATTTTTGGATTCCTCGTACTTTTTTATGATAGGACCCACATTTTCAATGTTTCAGAGTCACTGCTTTAGCCGTAATTTAATTATTAATGTAAACACATCACTCTTTAAATGTGATTTTTTGACTTCTAAGGGCTCTATTTCCCAAACGGTTATAGTTAGCGGTCTGAGCGTGACATTTTTGGATTCCTAGTACTTTTTATGTTAGGAACCACATTTTCAACGTTTCAGAGTCACTGTTTTAGCCGTAATTTAATTATTAATGTAAACACATCACTTTTTAAATGTAATTTTTTGACTTCTAAGAGCTTTATTTCCTAAACGGTTATAGTTAGCGGTCTGAGTGTAACATTTTTGGATTCCTCGTACTTTTTTATGTTAGGAACAACATTTTCAACGTTTCAGAGTCACTGCTTTAGCCGTATTTTAATTGTTAATGCAAACACATCCTTTTTAAATGTGATTTTTTGAATTCTAAGGGCTCTATTTCCTAAACGGTTATAGTTAGCGGTCTGAGCGTGACATTTTTTGATTCCTCGTACTTTTTTATGTTAGAAACCACATTTTCAACGTTTAAGAGTCACTGCTTTAGCCGTAATTTAATTATTAATGTAAACACATCACTTTAAATGTGATTTTTTGACTTCTAAGAACTCTATTTCCTAAACGGTTATAGTTAGCGGTCTGAGCGTGACATTTTTGGATTCCTCGTACTTTTTTATGTTAGGAACCACATTTTCAACGTTTAAGAGTCACTGCTTTAGCCGTAATCTAATTATTAATGTAAACACATCACTTTTTAAATGTGATTTTTTGACTTCTAAGAGCTCTATTTCCTAAACGGTTATAGTTAGCGTTGTGAGAGTGACATTTTTGGATTCCTCGTACTTTTTTATGTTAGGAACCACATTTTTAACGTTTCAGAGTCACTGCTTTAGACGTAATTTAATTATTAATGTAAACACATCACTTTTTAAATGTAATTTTTTGAATTCTAGAGGCTCTATTTCCTAAACGGTTATAGCTAGCGGTCTGAGCGTGACATTTTTTGATTCCTCGTAGTTTTTTATGATAGGAACCACATTTTCAACGTTGCAGAGTCACTGGTTTAACCATAATTTAATTATTTATGTAAACACATCACTTTTTAAATGTGATTTTTTGACTTCCAAGGGCTCTATTTCCTAAACGGTTATAGTTAGCGATCTGAGCGTGACATTTTTGGATTCCTCGTACTTTTTTATGTTATGAACCACATTTTCAACGTTTAAGAGTCACTGTTTTAGCCGTAATCTAATTATTAATGTAAACACATCACTTTTTAAATGTGATTTTTTGACTTCTAAGAGCTCTATTTCCTAAATGGTTATAGTTAGCGTTGTGAGCGTGACATTTTTGGATTCCTCGTACTTTTTTATGTTAGGAACCACATTTTTAACGTTTTAGAGTCACTGCTTTAGACGTAATTTAATTATTAATGTAAACACATCACTTTTTAAATGTAACTTTTTGAATTCTAGAGGCTCTATTTCCTAAACGGTTATAGTTAGCGGTCTGAGCGTGACATTTTTGGATTCCTTGTAGTTTTTTATGATAGGAACCACATTTTCAACGTTGCAGAGTCACTGGTTTAACCATAATTTAATTATGTATGTAAACACATCACTTTTTAAATGTGATTTTTTGACTTCCAAGGGCTCTATTTCCTAAACGGTTATAGTTAGCGGTCTGAGCGTGACATTTTTGGATTCCTCGTACTTTTTTATGTTAGGAACCACAATTTCAACGTTTAAGAGTCACTGCTTTAGCCGTAATTTAATTATTAATGTAAACACATCACTTTAAATGTGATTTTTTGACTTCTAAGAACTCTATTTCCTAAACGGTTATAGTTAGCGGTCTGACCGTGACATTTTTGGATTCCTCGTACTTTTTTATGTTAGAAACAACATTTTCAACGTTTCAGAGTCACTGGTTTAACCATAATTTAATTATTTATGTAAACACATCACTTTTTAAATGTGATTTTTTGACTTCCAAGGGCTCTATTTCCTAAACGGTTATAGTTAGCGGTCTGAGCGTGACATTTTTGGATTCCTCGTACTTTTTTATGATAGGAACCACATTTTCAACGTTGCAGAGTCACTGGTTTAACCATAATTTAATTATTTATGTAAACACATCACTTTTTAAATGTAATTTTTTGAATTCTAGAGGCTCTATTTCCTAAACGGTTATAGTTAGCGGTCTGAGCGTGACATTTTTGGATTCCTTGTAGTTTTTTATGATAGGAACCACATTTTCAACGTTGCAGAGTCACTGGTTTAACCATAATTTAATTATGTATGTAAACACATCACTTTTTAAATGTGATTTTTTGACTTCCAAGGGCTCTATTTCCTAAACTGTTATAGTTAGCGGTCTGAGCGTGACATTTTTGGATTCCTCGTACTTTTTTATGTTAGGAACCACAATTTCAACGTTTAAGAGTCACTGCTTTAGCCGTAATTTAATTATTAATGTAAACACATCACTTTAAATGTGATTTTTTGACTTCTAAGAACTCTATTTCCTAAACGGTTATAGTTAGCGGTCTGACCGTGACATTTTTGGATTCCTCGTACTTTTTTATGTTAGAAACAACATTTTCAACGTTTCAGAGTCACTGGTTTAACCATAATTTAATTATTTATGTAAACACATCACTTTTTAAATGTGATTTTTTGACTTCCAAGGGCTCTATTTCCTAAACGGTTATAGTTAGCGGTCTGAGCGTGACATTTTTGGATTCCTCGTACTTTTTTATGATAGGAACCACATTTTCAACGTTGCAGAGTCACTGGTTTAACCATAATTTAATTATTTATGTAAACACATCACTTTTTAAATGTAATTTTTTGAATTCTAGAGGCTCTATTTCCTAAACGGTTATAGTTAGCGTTGTGAGCGTGACATTTTTGGATTCCTCGTACTTTTTTATGTTAGGAACCATATTTTTAACGTTTCAGAGTCACTGCTTTAGACGTAATTTAATTATTAATGTAAACACATCACTTTTTAAATGTAATTTTTTGAATTCTAGAGGCTCTATTTCCTAAACGGTTATAGTTAGCGGTCTGAGCGTGACATTTTTGGATTCCTTGTAGTTTTTTATGATAGGAACCACATTTTCAACGTTGCAGAGTCACTGGTTTAACCATAATTTAATTATGTATGTAAACACATCACTTTTTAAATGTGATTTTTTGACTTCCAAGGGCTCTATTTCCTAAACGGTTATAGTTAGCGGTCTGAGCGTGACATTTTTGGATTCCTCGTACTTTTTTATGTTAGGAACCACATTTTCAACGTTAAAGAGTCACTGCTTTAGCCGTAATTTAATTATTAATGTAAACACATCACTTTAAATGTGATTTTTTGACTTCTAAGAACTCTATTTCCTAAACGGTTATAGTTAGCGGTCTGACCGTGACATTTTTGGATTCCTCGTACTTTTTTATGTTAGAAACAACATTTTCAACGTTTCAGAGTCACTGGTTTAACCATAATTTAATTATTTATGTAAACACATCACTTTTTAAATGTGATTTTTTGACTTCCAAGGGCTCTATTTCCTAAACGGTCTGAGCGTGACATTTTTGGATTCCTTGTACTTTTTTATGATAGGAACCACATTTTCAACGTTGCAGAGTCACTGGTTTAACCATAATTTAATTATTTATGTAAACACATCACTTTTTAAATGTGATTTTTTGACTTCCAAGGGCTCTATTTCCTAAACGGTTATAGTTAGCGGTCTGAGCGTGACATTTTTGGATTCCTCGTACTTTTTTATGATAGGAACCACATTTTTAACGTTGCAGAGTCACTGGTTTAACCATAATTTAATTATTTATGTAAACACATCACTTTTTAAATGTAATTTTTTGAATTCTAGAGGCTCTATTTCCTAAACGGTTATAGTTAGCGTTGTGAGCGTGACATTTTTGGATTCCTCGTACTTTTTTATGTTAGGAACCATATTTTTAACGTTTCAGAGTCACTGCTTTAGACGTAATTTAATTATTAATGT